>CM028344.1:73118480-73718480 GCA_016618105.1 Dendrobium huoshanense | reverse complement strand
AGTCAAATTAGAAATAATTTTATAATTATACAGTGTGAACAAATATAGAGCATGTTCAGACAAATCTCATTAGGATGGGACAATCTAGTCCTTTGAGTTGGCACCTTGAACATATCGTATTGTATGATATATTCATTGCATTGTATGATCAGCCTAATAAGTTTACTTACTCAAATTTTTAGCTTAAGGTCCTGATTCTTTAGAAATTTATTGTGATATATATATATATATATATATATATATATATATATATATATATATATATATATATATATATATATATATATATATATATATATATATATATATATATAGAGAACTCGAGAGAGGTTAGAGAGAACCTAATAGATTTCTTGAACGGGTGTCCTAGTAATCTTTATGTGAGAGGTGCACAAGGCTATTTGTCCTAATTTATATCTTTATTCCTCAAATTGTTGTGTGTGTGAGCTCTTTAGAGAATGAGCTTTGTAGAATCTTTGTGTGGGAGACTTTTGGTCTAATTGAGGAGGCTAGGGGTTGTAGGCATCTCCATTGTGCTAGATATAGAAGGAGATAGGCTTATTCATAGAAAAGTGGTGCAAAGTGTCACAACCTAATCCAATATGACCAACAGATAAAACATGTCATGTCATATTAACTGTGACAAAATGAGCCCAAGATCAAAGCTTTGGGGTCTTTTCATATTTCTTCCAAAAATTGAAACATACAACATAGCTTCTAACAAACTTCTAATAAGTAGAAGAAAATACTATATATGCACTATAGTACATGGCAATAGACCAGAGCAAAAGCCACTACATACTCACCATGGCAGTATAAAAATCATGAAATACTTTTACATAAACAAATGAGATCCTGAATATGCCGCTACTCAATATGCTTTTTTTTGTTCCCCTGACCTGAAATAGAATGTTGAATAGCTGTGAGCCGACATAGCTTAGTAGATCACGCCCATCAATCTAAATTTTTAATAATTTAGTTATTATGCAAAAAAAAAAAGAAAAAAAAAGAAATTTATCATACTAAGCATAATATTAATTATATATATATCAGATAATTGAAATAAAGTAGAACCTGTATTGAAAGTAAATAAACAAGTACTTCTTCTATAAAAGCTGATAATAACAGATTTCTCTCAGGCCCTTATACCTCCCACCAAAAGCAGATATCAAAATTCAGACCCTTATGACTCTTTGCACATTCATATCAGAAATTAAGCTCTTATGACTCCAAACTGCTCTTATGGCTCCCAAATACCTATGCATTCAACACCAAAACTTCATCCAACATCAAAACACCACAAAATCACACATATAAAGCAAACAAGTACATATATTATTGCATTAAAGTAAAACAAATGTAAGTAAACCATTTTTTTTAAAATACACACAATGCATTACGGTAAAACAAATACACACATATTCAACTACAGAGTAGAATTTTATAGTTTTAAAACTTTACCATATTACTAGAGATTGTTCAGAATAATATTTCAAAGCTTTTATTATATTATAGCCTTAGTTTTGGGGTGTTTGAAAATTTGTGAAGGTTGTTAGACCTTATAAAACTAATCCAAGGTTGTGAGGGGGGGTGAATTGGTTATTTTTAAAACGACTTTAAAAAAAATCCCCTTGTTAAAGCTTTTTCAATATCTAAAAATACCTAATTTTATCCCTTGATGTGAAAGCAAAGTAATTTCACAATAACAAAAAATAAATATTTTCAACCACACAATTAACACAAAAAATAATGCGGAAAATAAAGTGTGGTAAAATAAAACCAAGAATAGACACACCAAAGATTTATAATGGTTTGGTCAACCTGACCTATGTACACTCCCAGAATCTCCAATTTCAGGTATTGCACTAAACTCTTTAGTGACTCTCCTTTAGCCCTGACAATTAAACGGAGAAGCTCTTACAAAATCTCTTCCACCAACCTGGTGCGATAAAGGACCGTAATCTTTTTTCTCCCTCTAGGAGATGGCAGAGGATCAAAAATCCTTTCACAGACAGAGAACCTTTAATGGATTTCACCTTCCCCTGTGCGGCAGAGTAGCCGTGTCCTTTGACACCAAAAAGATCTTCTTCTTTTCAAAACCTCCCTTAAGATAAACCTTAAATATGATGGTACTAAGATGCAAGCTTATCAAAGCAACTATGTGAAACCCCCTCCACACTCCCTTAAAACTCATAAGGATCTTCTCCCTCTCAGACTCCACCCTATCCTCTCTCCCTTTCAAGGCTCTCTATTCAAGTTTTCTCTAGAAAAATAGAGACTCAATGCATGCCAAAGACACTTACAATGTCTTTCGAGAAAGCTTAAAAAAGGGCTTAAAAAACCCTAAAAAATCATTTTAGCCGCCAAAGATCGTACATTACGATATTGAGATTATCTTGTACAATTAGTACAAAATAGTCCTTTCAGCTAGTATGATCAGCATTTCCCTGTACGATCAATTCAAGTATTTGAACAGATAGTCCAATACAATTATGTGATCATCAGGGATAATTAGTTCAACTGAAATGCAATTCATCAAGGATGAAACATGTGACGACCAAAATTGTTTCTATTGATCATATATTATGATCCAGTTCGTACAGTACGATCAGAATATCAAAATTAAGTAGATTCAATTGACTAATTATAAGATTAATTTAGGCATAATTGTTATAGATCGTCCAGTAGGATGTACATCATCCTGAGAGATTAGAAAAAATATTAAATCTTAAAATCTTATCTAAATTATGATTGGCGACTATTTTTCATGGTTATAACTGATCGTCCTGGGCGATCTAAATCATCTAGTATATCATCCAATATGATTAGTTAGATGAGTTGATCATATAGTATGATAGAAATCATATAATACGATTAGTTCAAAATTAGCCTTCTTGTTTTGACTCAATCTCATTTCTCCTGAATGTGTATGTGCATGGTTACTAAGCTAGCATACACATTTATAGGACTTGACTCAAGAAAAAAAATACATTAATAAATATTACAAAAATATTTATAATTTAACATATTCTACCCAATCTTATACCTTGAATCTTCATTGAATGATGCATGATGTTCCTGAAATTTTAGTATCACACAAATAAACATATATTACAAATATAAGTAGGCATAAGGATATGAGTCACAATATTTATTATCATAAAAATTATAAACTCATAAGCTCGAGTTGTAACAATCTCTTTATTTTTAACGATGTAAAATTTTACTGGTTGAATTTATAAATTCAAAAATATTTTATCCTAATATCTCCCTCATTAAGATAATTATATTAAAAATAGGAAAAAAAATAAAAACAAAAACATTTAGAAATAACAATATGAACAAATATAACTTAAAACACAAATACAACCAATCAATTATATTCTCCTCTTTTGACATTATCAAAAAGAAGATAAACACAGAAGAAATAAAATGGAACACACATAATAAACTAAAGATCATACTAACCCTAATCAGGTGTAGGTGGTGGTGATATTTAAGAAGAATCAATTAATTTCAGTAAATTTTTTTGAAATGAGAAAGTTATCTCTTGATTTTATTCAAAAGCTTAGTAAAAAATAAATTGACTGCACTAATATCCAAAAAGGTTAGAAAATTGAATTTTATCAACCCTAGCTGAGTCTCCTTATAGGTTAAAGTTCTTTGTAAATAAAAATCTAATTCAAAAAATAAATTAGAAAGGAAATGTGATCTTTTCAAAAATTTTAGAAATAAATGAACCAGAAATCATAATTTCCAAATTCAAGTGTGGACGATCAATTGACACATGAATTTGTTTAATATTTAAAGACTTTACAGGAAAGAAAGTTAACTCATTGTAGGCTCATTTTGTGCCTCTTTTATCAGTGTTTAACGCACTTTGTGTATCTTTTGACTTTTAATATACTTTGTGCATCTTGTAAATCATTTGACGAATATTGCACAACTTTTTAATTTGAGCTCATTTTATGCATATTTTTAATTTTTCCAAACTTGTAAGATTATCTTTCAATTGTAAGATTATCTTTCAAATATGAGAGAAGAGAGACTCACTTTCTTTTATAAGGAAGAATAAACCACAAACTAAAACTTGATCTATCTAATATAGACAAATCACTCGAATAAAAAAATTTGAAATAAATTCATTGATTTGTAAAAATATTCAAATGAGATAGAGAACTATAAGAAGATGAAATAGATATCTTTTTCTTGATCCAGATTTTAATTTGAAATAGATTTTGATTCAAAAAAAGTTTCACCATTAAAAGAGTTAGAGGAAGAGGGATAGACATCAATTTCTCTTCCAACTCTTTAGAGAAGTCAATAATCACTTAACAAAAAATTTTAAATAGAAAATGAGGTAAAATTTTCATTTTAAGATAAAATATGACTAGTGAGAAGTGATTTGATTCTCTTATGCTAATATAATATGAGATGTGATTTGTGTGTGATGATTAGAGAGTGCTCTCAAAAATATACATTGAAAATAAAATTAAAAAATACAAACATAAATATCTTACAATAAAACAAAACACTAAAACAACATAAAAAATAAAAAACATTCATGGCAAACAAAAATAAAATAAAGAGCATATACACATTCATTAACTATAACACAGATAAACAAATAAATAAAATATTATACCTCATTATCTTGCTCATGGTCTTATGATTTAGAAGCTAGGTCTGCCAATGACATCTTTTGCTTTTTATAATTTGTCCTTATTATAATTGGCTTATTTTTAACCTTTTCCTTTGCATGAAAAGTTTTTTATATTAGGGCACTAATTTTTCATATATCTGAGCTTCCTACATTTCAAATAAATAGCAACAGAGAAAATCTTAACATTCTTATTATTTTTACCTTTGTTACACTTTTGCTGATGCTTATGCTTCAGTAGAATTTCCAATTTACTTGTTATTGATGTTAACTTCTCACTCTCATCATCGATTAAGCCTCTTTCATCCATATATTTAGCTTTTAGCACTATAGTTTCTTCTGCATCCAAAAGCTTTTAGCTCACACTTTGCTCATAGTAATGAATGAGCCAATCAAATTATCAATAGAATAATCATTCGTATCTTTTGATTTATATATAGCAGTGACTTTAGCATGAAATTTATCAAACATATAATATAGAATTTTATTAATTTTTTCAAATTTGAAGGTTCTTTACCTAAATCATGTAATGATGTCACAATTTGAGTAAACTTAGTATATATATCTAAGATTATCTCATAGGGTTTCATGCAAAATAGTTTATAATCATGTATTAAAATATTCAACTTAGATTGCTTGACTTTACTAGTACCTTTATATATAGTGTATAATCTATCCCAAATCTTTTTGGCAGTAGTACATGTAGAGATTCTCATGTAATCATTAGAATTTAAAGCATAGAAAAAATAGTTCAAACATTTAACATTCAATTGAGCATTTATTTATTTTATTATGCTCCATTAAGTAAAAGGTGTTGAGATTGTTGCAAACTTAGTTTTTCGATTGTTGATATTCTTACAATATGTTTGTTTTTGATTATTCCATATATTATTATTTTAATTACAATTTTTCCTAACATATATTGGATATATTATATTTGTTGTTTGTGTGTACTAACATTTTAGGGAAATCATACTCTAAACAGTTGAAGACTTCAAATCAGATTAGATTAGGTTTTATTATAATTGGAAGTCTGTATTTTTTTATTGAGTCTGAGAGAGTTTGATTGTAATTGAGTAAGCGTGCACACACACACTGGGGAGTGTTTAAAAACTATAATTTTTAAACTAATCGTACTGTACGATTTTGATTCGTACAGGATGATTTGGTTAATTTATTTCCTCTAGTAAGCAGTTAAGTAAAATTTTGGTCAATTTTTTTTTCTTTGTGCTATTCATACTATACGAAGTTATCTTAATCCAGATGAACATGCGAAATATTTGAACTATTCGTCCGGGATGGTCTGGACTTCGTCCAAACGACTTCCAAAGTATAAAAATGTGGGGAACTTTTTTGTCTATATGAACATGAGAAATTTTTTAACTATTTGTCTGGGACTATATGGACTTCGTACAGACGACGTCTAGAGTACAAAAATGTGGGGAACATTTTTGTCTAGAAAAACATGTTTAATTTTTTACTTATTCGTCCATGACGATCTTGCCTTCGTACAAACGATGTATAGAGTACAAAATTATTGAGAAAATTTTTATTATTGTTCGTACTGTATGATATAAATATCGTACAGTGCGATCTGCGTGTATGAAAAACATTTCATACAGGATCATATCAGTCTATTTTAAACTGTTTGTCTGGGATAAACATCGATCATATTGTACAATCTTATACGCTCAAAATGAAAAATTTAAATTTTTAGATGGTTTTTCATATCTTTTATATAAAATGTCCTTAAAAACTAACGTGAAAAAATGTTATTCTTCATGATTTTTTCAATAACAAGTGAAAGAGTGAGTTTGGGAGAGTGTTTGAGAGAGAGTTCTTGCAAGTGGAGTGTGAGGGGTTCACAAGATTACTCAAAGGTAAGAATCTTTTTTAGTTTTTGGTTATTACTCTTCCTTTTCTTCTTTCTACTTTCTCGAGAGATCTTTAAAAAAGATATAGTTTTTTGCCAATACTTGGAGAGTGTGAAAGGATGACAGTTCTCTGCCAACACTTAGAGAGTCTGAAAGGATGATGATTCTCTGCCAAGACTTAGAGAGTGTAAACAGATGATGGTTCTCTGCTGATATTTGGAGGGTGTGAAAGGATGACAGTTCTCTGTCGACACTTAGAGAGTGTGAATAGATGATGATTCTATGTCAATACTTGGAGGGTGTGAAAAGATGACGATTTTCTATCGCATCGGGGATTGGTGGAAGAGAGGAATTGTAAAGGCTTCTCTGCTTTATTGTGGGAGCAAAATGAGAATCACTTTAGTAATAGTGCAATACCTGAAGAGCGAGTCTTTAATGAGTGAATGTAGGTCGTGTTTGATCGAACCACTATAAATCTTTGTGTCATTTTTATTTTCTATAATTATATTATTGTGATTAAAAAGCTCATTTCAAAAGATAATTAAATTTGGAAATTTGTTAAAATGGGTTTCTATTAAAAATCCATGAGAATTTTTTAAATTATCAATTCACCCCCTCTTAGTTAGCCTTGGGATAATTGCTTATGTTTAATAACCTATATGGAATCAACAAGTGGTATTAGAGCTTTGTTTCAAAATTATAAGTTTAGACTACTTTTTAAAAAATGACAATGACTAATTTTGGAAACCAAAACACACCTGAAGGGTATTCGATCACTAGACCTCCGTTATTTGATAATATCCATTTCAATTTTTCTGAAAACACGAATGTCTATATTTTTTCAATCGCTTAACTATTGCATATGGATTTTAGTTCATGAAGGGTATACTAGGCCAACTAGACTAGTAGATGTCATTAGAGTTGAAACATTTTGCTGACTGGACTATAGAAGAATGTAACTTAATATAATTAAATGCAAAATATTTTAATAATTTCTTTTATACACTTAAGTCTGAAGATTACATGCGATTTTCTACTTGCAAAAGTGGAAAGGACATTTGGGATAGGCTTTATATTACTTACAAAGGGACTAATGAAGTAAATTAATCTAGATTAAATATTTTGTTACTTGACTATGAATTATTTCACATGAAATTCAATGAATCCATTTCTAACATGTACATAAGATTTACTCAAATAGTCACTTTTTGCATGCATTAGGTAGGGAACTAACGAATGCTGAAATAGTTGATACAATTCTTTATTATTTTCCTACTGCTTATGATACTAAAATAACTGCTATTACTGAGTCTAAAAAATTAAATGTTTATTCTATTAATAATCTCCTTGGATCACTAATTTCTTACGAGCAAGTGACTCAAAGGAAGATTGATGTAGGACAACAACGAAAGGAGAATAACATTGAAAGTGGATGACTCGGAGAGTGATCAGTCACAAGCTTAGGATGAGGAAAAAATTGCCTTGATGATAAGGTAATTTAGGAGTTTTCTTAAAAGGAAGCAAAGGAGACGCCAGTAGTGGAACAAAGATAAGTTCCATAAAAATGTTAAGATTTATAATGATGTGATTTGTTATGAATGCAGGAAACTTGGATATATAAAATTGATTTGCCCTAATCTTAAATCCACTCATAGCAAGAAGAAGGTAGAGGAGAAAGCAAATGTGAGGAAGGGCAAGAAGAGATTTTAGAGAGCTTTTTAGGCGAACTCAGCTTCAGATTTGTCAGAAATAGAAAAGGAAGAAGAAGTCACTAACTTGTGCTTAATGGTCGATAATCTTGATCAGTCAGATATAAAAGAGGTTTGTGACCTAACCTATGATGAATTGCTTGAAGATTTTGAAAGAATTCATACAACATATAAAAAACATAAGAAAATACATATTAAATTAAAATTAAAATTGCAAGAGCTACAAAAAGAGAATGAAATTCTTAGGAGAGATCATGCACATATAGACAACAGCCTAGATGAATTTGATGATTTGAATAAGCAAAATGATCTTCTAAAATCATCCTACACTGAATTGGAAAAAGAATTTAAATCTTTTAAGGATAAATTTGAGAATAGAGAGTATCATTTTAAATATGATATTAATATGTTAGAAGATGTAAACACATTTCTTAAATTGAAAGTGAAAGCTCTCAAAGAAAATAGGATACCCCCTACACTTGAAAATTTTACTAATCCTATTTTGAGGATAAAAATCTTAAAACCAAGGAATAGACATATTTATTATAGAAGATTGAAAATTTATTTTCCTGGAGTTAAATGTTTTACTTATAGGATGATTGGACACATTTCACACACTTGTACTTTACATTGGAAAACTCATTTAGTGTGGAGACCTAAGATGCATAAAATGGGTCATATCATACATCCATTTAGTTTGATTTTTCCAATAGGAGAACCCAAACTTGTTTGGGTTCCCAAGTCTAATATTTGATTATTTTGTAGGAACACTCTCATACAAGGCCTCATGAGAGCATTTGGTACTTGGACAGTGGTTGCTCGAAGCATATGACTAACACTATATAATTCATATCGCTGGAAGTCAGGAATGGTGGTAAGGTTACATTGGGAGATAATACCACTGGGAAAATGGTTGGCATAGGTATGATTGGAAACTTGAATAATTTTTTCATTGAGAGTATTTTATTTTTAGAAGGCTTAAAGCATAATTTGTTAAGTATTAGCCAACTATGTGATAAAGGGTATGGTGTTAATTTTTTTCTCACTAGCTGCATATTAAGCCTAAATGAAAATAATATTTTACATGGAACCAGTGTAAATAATACTTATATGCTAGATTTGAACTGTATTAAAATTCCTAATGCTATTATTTAAAAACAATTTATGATGAATCTTGGTTATGTCATAGGAGATTTTGTCACGCTAGTGTGAAAAAGCTTAGGAAAATTATCCAAAAGGAGCTGGTTAGAGGTATACCAAAATTAGACTTTACTAAGGATCACCTTTGTGATGCATGTAAACTAATAAAACAGGTAAAGTATTCATTTCATTCCATTAAGGATCTTAGAACTAGCAGATCATTGTAAATAATTCATATGAATCTTTTTTAACCGATTAGCACTATAATTCTAGGAGAAAAGGTATACATATTTATGATAGTTGATGATTTCTTCAGATCCATGTGGGTTAAATTTTTATTTCATAAGAGTGAATCATTTGAGGAATTTAGAGATTTTTTGACTTGGATTCAGAGGAAACTAGGATGTGAAATTTTAACAATTCAAAGTGATCACGGAGGTGAATTTGAAAATGAAAATTATGAGGAATTTTGTAAGAAAAAAAAAAGAAATTGATCACATTTTTTCTACACCTAGGACCCCTCAGCAAAATGGGGTAGTCGAAAGAAAAAATATAACAGTAATTAAAGCCGCTATAGCCATGTCAGAATAATATTCACTTCCTAAATATTTTTGGGCTAAAATGGTTAGTACAACATGTTAAGTTTTGAATAGAGTGAATATTAGATCAAAATTAAATAAAACATCCTATGAGATTCTTATGATATAAGGCTTCATTTCATTATAGTTCTTGTAGCCAAAGGAGAAATTAAATTGAATCACATTTCAACTAAAAATTAACTTGCAAATATTTTTACAAAATCTCTAGCCTTTGACACATTTAGCTCCTTATGGATAAGGTTAGGTGTGATTGATCTTAACGCTTAAATTAAAATGTTCTGCAAAATTAATATGTTTTATGTTTTTGTTTTTCCTTGTTTTTATTTTTTTTTTGTTTTGTTTTTTGTGTGTGATGTGTGTTACTACTGATAGCATGTCACTTGGTTTTGAGAAATTTGTTTAATTTTTATGTAATAGATTTTTTATGTTTTATTCATACTGTACTAATATAGATTCGTACTGTACGAATTATGTAGCGTATATATGCTTGATTGTGGATATATAAAATGTGAAACCTCATTTTTTTAAAAAAGGTTTCTATTGTACGATGTTATCATCGTCCGATACGATTAGTATCTTTTTTTTTTGTACAAATGGGGATGAATTTACTGGTAAGGTTCAGTTATTATTATCGATCATCCTGGATGAAAGTCATTTTACTCTGTACGATCCAGGTGTCAATTTCTGTGGGGGACGAACCTAATTGCCTTTAAAATGATCTTAATTTTCTGCTCATCCTGGACAAACACCTATTTATTTGTATGATCATGTAGTCAAAATGCATGTATGAAAGGATGCCTTGGAAATAACATTTTACAAAAACCATTTTATCTTGGCAGTTTTCATTCATACGTACAAAAAAATATTCATCTCGTACGATTTCATAAATCATCTATACAAATGAAATTTTGTACTGTACGAAATATTGTTTTTCTTTAAATAGAAGGGTTTTGAAAATGTTTTTTCATTCACTTTCATCTTCACTTCAAAATTCTTTAGAGCCCGTGTCTAGGAAATGGCCAGTTCTAGCAAGCGTTCTAGAGGTTCCAAAGGTTCTTCCTCTGCTAGTGCTACTTATTTTGATTTCTTATCTAAGAAGTATGAAGATGCATTCTGTAGGTTTATTGCTGCAAAAATCACTCCATCTCATTGGCTAATATAAGATGATCTTCATTTATCTATAGTGCCACTTTTGGCTTCCACACAACTATCATTTATTCTAACTCTCATACATGGATATCACAAAGAAACCTTTCAATACTTTTTAACCAATATGAGAGTAAGCGAGGATCACTCTAGGATAAGTTCATTGTCCAAAGGCATCACATAGAAATTTCCAAAGCAGATTTAGGCAACTACCTTCATTTAAGAATCGAAGGGGTTATAACTCACACCTTGACATCTAGATCTAACTATGACTGGACAAAAATTAACGAAGTTCTTAGAGGTGTTACTTCAGTCAACCATCTAGCTTGAGTCTATACATTGAATCAAAATGTTAGGGTCATTCAGCATGTGTTGAGAACTTTTGTTATTCCAAAAGCTGGTGATATAGTGAATATGACTCCACTCCTATCCACTATCACATATCTCATCATGACTGAAAAACCTATTGATGAAGCCTAACTCGTTATAGACTACCTTTATAACCTTTCTGAGATTAGAAAACCTAATCATAAAATAAAAAAGAATATGACCTTAGGACATTTTATTGCATATGTTCTTGAAAAAAAAAGTATAATTTGATTCATCCTGAGCCTCCAACTGAACTCCCAATTTATTTTACTGATGCCTCTTTTCAATCTCTTTTTGGGAGAAATGAGAGTTTAAGTGAGGATATTGAGGGAGAAGGGGGAGCACCTGCACGTGCTCAGGGACCAGATTAGAATTACTTACAGGAGATTGTACAACAATTTGATGGGATGGAGACTCATTTTGATCAATGCTTTGATCAAATTCAGACTCATCTAAATCTGTAGGATACACGATACCAAGAAGATATGGGATGGATTTGAGGCCAGTTTGAATTGATAAACACAAATGTAGCTATGATGAATAACTATTTTTCAATGTTCAATCAACCACCTCATCCAAACCAAGGTCCCTTTAACTTTTAGTTGTACTTCCCTGATGTTGTTTGTATCTAACTTATGCTTATGATGTGATGTTGTCTTTGTTTATTTCTTTCAGTAGTACTTATTTTGTTTAGACTTATGTTGATGTTTTGTTATTTTAAGTTTGGATGTTTAGATGTTATATTTATTGATATAAATGGCTTTGATGTATATGATCTTTTTTATATCAATAAAAATATATTGTTTTGTGATGTTGTTTTTGTTCTTTGTTTGAAATGTGAGTTTGTCTATATGAAAAGCCTGTTTTAATTGATCTTAAAATGTGTTATAAATTCACTTGCATTACAAAATTAATCTCATTATGAAATCCATTTTTTTAAAAAAAATTAAATTAGCTTACAACTCAATCTAGTTAAGCATATCAATCTCATGTTCTTTTTAGGCAAACATAATTTGAATATTATTATTACAATTTTGATATCTTATTATTCCTTATTTTTTTCTTTTTCATTATATTTATTATTAGAGAAATTTGATTTTTAGATTATTGATTTTGGAAAGATCAAATAAAAAAAATATCAAAAAGAAATGTACAATGTGTACAAAAAAATTTGAATGCGCAATGGTTCGCAAAATAAAAAGAGGCATAAAATTAGTCCAAATAGAAAAAGATGCACAAAGTGTGCCACAAAGTTTTTGAAAAGATACGCAATATCATCAATTGAATATATTCTTTCCTCTATCATTTAATCTTTATTTCAAATCAATCTAATTTTCAATTATATCATAATTTTCAATTATATCATATGTTAAAAATTGAAATTAACTAATCTTCATTTTGTCACTTTTATAATAATCTTCCTTATCAAATTGTCTAGAATACATCATGACCTTGATAATTTTTTCTTATCTAAGTTGTTCTTTAATTTAAAATTTTTGAATCTTTCTTTTTCATCTTATGTAATTAACTTTGTTATTGTAATTATATTTCAATCTCTTTTAAGATCAATAATTATGATTTCTCATTTAACATCTTTCATTTCATTTTTTTTCTCTTTTTGTTGTTGTCAAAATGGGGAGAGATAAATTTGTTTGTTTTTGTTTGTGTTTTTTGGATTTTTATATTTTGATGTTATTTTATTTGTGTTTATTGGATTTTTGTATTTTGATGTTGTTGTGTATTTGTTTTTGTTTTAAAAATTAAAAATTTTTGTGCTCTTCATGAAATCTCAATATATTCACATGTTCATTATTTTAAGGAGAGCTTAGGAGAAATTTAGGGTATACTTGTTAACTCAAACAATAATTATTTTATACTCATAAAAAAGGGGAAGATTGTTGAGATTGCTGCAAACTTGGTTTTTCAATTGTAGATATTCTTGCAACTTATATATTTTTCATGATTCCAGATATTATTATTTTAATTATTATTTCTCCTAACATATTTTTGAAATACTATTTTTGTTGTTTGTATATATTAACATTTCAGAGAAACGTTTCTTCAAATAGTTGAAGACTTCAAATCATATTGAATTAGGTTTTATTATAATTGGAAGTTTGTATTTTTTTTTCTTTTTATTGAGCTAAGAGAGTTTGATTATAATTGAGTAATCGTGCACACACACATTGGGGGAGTGTTTAAAGCTTATAATTTTTAAGCTAATCATATTGTACGTTTTTGGTTCGTACGGGATGATTTGATTAGTTTATTTCCTTCAGCAAGTAGTTAACCAAAATTTTGATAAAAAAAATTTCTAAGTGTTGTTCGTACTGTACAAAGTTATCTTTGTACATACGACGTCCAGAGTATGAAAACGTGTGGAACATTTTCGTCCAGATGAACATGAAAAATTTTTTAACAGTTCATCCGGGAAGATCTGAACTTTGTACAGACAACGTCTAGAGTACGAAAATATGGAGAACTTTTTCGTCCATATGACCATGTAAATTTTTTCAGTTATTCGTCCAAGATGATATGGATTTCGTACAAACGATGTCCGGAGTATGAAAATATGGGGAACATTTTTTGTCCAGATGAGCATGTATAATTTTTTATCTATTCATCCAAGACAATCTAGACTTCGTACAGACGTCGTCTAGTGTACGAAATTATTGGGAACATTTTCGTCCAGATGAATGAGAAATTTTTTATTATTGTTTGTACTATACGATATTAATATCATACGGTATGATCTACACGTATGAAAAACATTTTGTACAGGATCGTACCAGTCTGTTTTGAACTATTTGTCCGGGACGAACATCGATTGTACTGTAAGATCTTACACACTCGAAATGGAAAATTTAAGATTTCTGGACAGTTTTTCATATCTTTTATATAAAAGGTCCTTATAAACTAACGTGAAAAGTGTTGTTCTTCATAACTTTTTCAAGAGAAAGTGAAAGAGTGAGTTTGGGAGAGTGTTTGAGATAGAGTTCTTGCAAGTGGAGTGTGAAGGGTCCACAAGATTTCTCAAAGGTAAGAATCTCTTTTATTTTTTGGTTATTACTCTTCCTTTTCTTTTTTCTAATTGCTCGAGAAAAGATCTGGTTCTCTACTGACACTTTGAGAGTGTGAAAGGATGACAGTTCTCTGTTGACACTTGGAGGGTGTGAAAGGATGATGGTTATCTGCCGACACTTGGAGAGTGTGAATAGATGACAATTCTCTGCCAACACTTGGAGGATTTGGAAGGATGATGGTTATCTTCTGACACATAGAGAGTGTGAATAGACAACGGTTCTCTGCCGACACTTAGAGGGTGTGAAAGGATGACGGTTCTCTTCCGCACCGAGGATTAGTGGAAGAGAGGAATTGTAAATGTTGCGGATCTATTTTCATAGATGATGATTTTGATGATAGCAAACACTTATATTTCTCTACGACTGCCTTATCTTCTGACATTTTGAGGTCCACACGATCATACTGCAATTTGGAACCAGCTCAAGATTGGGTAGACTAGGTCTGAGTTAGTTTGTATATTTTTTCATTTCTTGAGTCTATTGTATTTGGTGTGGCTCCTGATGCTTTGTAACTTGGAAGATTTCTGACTGTTCCCTAGAGTTTATTGTTTTTGGTAACATCGTCCGGGATGATTTTATATCGTCCTGGACGATCAGTTCAAAAGAAGAAACACTAATTAGGGCATCCTCATTAAAGCAGTCGTCATTATGCAAATAACATCGTCCTGGATGATTTGTATCAGCCAGGATGATAGGCTCAAAACAGAAAGAATCTGCCGCCAGATCTATTTAGGAATTACTTATTTTTGGACATCATCCAGAATATCATCCAGGACTATAAAATATTGTCCAGGATGATCCAAGACATTTTTTCCAAAATTAATCTAGCATTTAAGGAAAGCAATTATGACTTGATTGGATGATCAATTGTCCTAGATGATCGCAGGATCATCCGGGACGATACGCTGGATGATTGGACATCGTACAGCTCTTTTTCAGGGTTTTGTTCACGATGATATTCCACGATTTGTACTGATCATCCAGGATGATATATATCGTCCTGGACAATATGAACAAATTTCTTCTGATCGTCTCAAATCGTCCCGGCTAATTGAACTTAATTTGCACTGATCGTACAGGACGATAGGAATATCATCCTAGACGATAAAGTCAGCAACTTACATTAATGAGCTCATTTTTAGCTCTTCTATTTAAGCTATGACAAGACACTTTGTAAGTGTCTTTGGCAGCCATTATAGATTCATTCTTTTTGGGGGAACTTGAAGAGAGAGCTTGAAAGGGAGTGAGGAACGGGTGAAATCTGATAGGGAGAAGATCCTGTGAGGGGGGACTCAAGGGAGTGTGGAGGGGGATTCCACACTGTTGCTCCGGCAGGCTTGCACCTTAATACCGTCGGATTCAAGGCTTGTCTTGAGGGAAGTTCACCAAAGAAGAAGATCTCCTTGGTGTCAAAGGACCCGACGACTCTGCCGCACCGGGGAAGGTGGAAGTGATTTTGTAAGGGCTTCTCCGCCTAGCTATGGGAGCTAAAAGAGAGACACTTGTTTTAGTGCAATACTTGGAGGGTGCCTCCAAAGAGTGGACGTAGGTCAAGGTTTGACCGAACCACTATAAATCTAGTGTGTTCTTTCATTTATTACTTATGTATTTAATTTTCACATTTGGTTTTCTTTGTGATGACATTGGTTTTGATTTGTATTTTGATTGAAAGATATTTTTTTACCAATTCACCCCCTCTCTTAATTAGCTTTGGGCCAGTTCATAGGGCCTAACATCCCTAATGAACTTTCAGTAAAGGCTTCTCCACCTTGCTGTGGGAGAAAAAGGAGAATCACTTTGGTAATAGTGCAATACCTGGAGGGCAAGTCTTCAGAGAGTGGATGTTGGACGTGTATGACTGAACCACTATAAATCTTTATGTCATTTTTATTTTATGCAATTTTGTTATTGTGGTTGAAAAGCTCATTTCAGAAGATAATCAAATTTAAAAATTTGTTAAAATGATTTTCTATTAAAAATCAAAGAGATTTTTTTAAATTACTAATTCACCCCCCTCTTAGTTAGCATTAGGATAATTGCTTAGGTTTAACAACCTATAAGGAATCAAAAAAAGGAATATCAGTTTTAACTTCATTTATAATACGCGATGATACAAAATAATCATTTTAAATCAAATGCTACATTTAATAATCAATTGATTACAAGAAAGTGAACATACAAAATTTTCAAAAATCAAAAGAAATATTTTGAAATAAAGGTGGTTGCATGATTGAATATCCTACCTAAGTATTACGATTTTCAAAGTTAGCCATTGATCTTTTTCAAAAGTTTTCTAAAACTTAATTTATGAATCCCGCTCGGATACCACTTAAAAGTTCGTGAAGGTTATTAGACCTTATAGAATTAGTCCCATGGCTAACCAAGAGGGGGGGGCGGGGGGGGGGGGGGGGGGGGGGGGGGGGGGGGGGTGAATTGGTTATTTTAAAAACTTTTTTAAACACAAAGAAAAATCCCATTTTTAAAGATTTTTTAACATTAAAAAATAGATAATTTTATACCTTGATAGAGAAGCAAAGTAATTTCATAATAATAGAAAAATAGGGATTTTCTACTACATAATTAACATAAAAATAAATTCAAAAAAAAGTGTGAAAAAATAAAACCATGAATAAACACAATAGAGAATTATAGTGGTTTGGTCAACATAACCTACGTGCATTCTCTAGAACCTCCCGTTCCAGGTATTAATCTTAATTCTTTTGTGACTCTCTTTTAGCCCCCACATCTAGGTAAAGTTGCCCTTACAAAATCACTTCCACCAACCCGATGTTGAAAATGATTGTAATCCTTTTTCTCCATTCAGGAGATGATAGAGGACTATAAATCCTTTCACAAGCAAATAACCTTGAATCACTTTTACCTTCCTCAGTGTGGCTTTGTAGCTGGGTCCTTTGATACCAAAGAGATTTTTTTCTTCTTAAAATTTCCCTCAAGACAAACCTTGAATACGATGGTACTATGATGTAAGATTTCCACAGAAACTGTATGAAACTCCCCCCCCCCCCCCCCCCCCCCCCCCACACACACACACACACTCCCTTGAAACCCACATAGATCTTCTCCCTCTCAAACTTCACCCTTTCCTCTCTCCCTTTTAAGGCTCTCTCTTCAACTTGTCTCTAGAAGAACAGAGACTCAATGCATGTCAAAGACACTTATAATGTTTTTTGGAGAATGCTTAGATAGAAGGCTTTAAAAATCCTTAAAAAATCATTTCAGCCGTCAAAGATCATACAGTATGATCTTGAGACCATCTTGTACGATTAATACAAAATAGCCCTTTCAACTAGTATAATCAACATTGCCCTATACGATCAGTTTAAGATTTTAAACAGATCATCCAATATAATTATACAATCATCCAGGACAATTTGTTCAATCGAAATACAGTTCATCCAAGATGAAATATGGGACAACCAAAATCATCTCTATTGATTGTAGAATATGATCCACTTAGTATAGTACGATCAAAATATCAAAATTAAGCAGATTTGATTGACTAATCTCAGGATCAATTTATGCATGATTGTCAAAGATCATCTAATATAATGTATATCATCCTAGATGATTAGAATAAAATTTGAATTTTAAAATCTTGCCTAAATTATGATTGATAGTTATTTTTTATGGTCATAACCAATTGTCCTAGATGATGTAAATTGTCTAGTATGATTAGTTAGCTGAGATAATCATACAGTACAATATAAATTATATAGTATGATAGTTTAAAATTAAACTTCTGGTTTTTACTCAATCTCACTCCCTTTGAGTGTGTGTGTGTGTGCATAGTCACCAAGCTAGCATACACCTTTATAGGAGTTGACTTAAGAAATAAAAAAAATACATTAATGAATATTACTAAAATCTTTACATCATAACCTATTCTACCCAATCTTGAGCCTTAAATCTTCATTGGATGGTTCATGATATTTTTGAAATATTAGTACACACACTAACAAAATATATATTGCAAATATACGTAGGCATTTGGATGTGAGCCACAATATCATCAAAAGAATAAACTTGTGAGCTAAAGTTACAACATCAAAATTATTTTTAATTAAATAAAATAGAGCATTTTGTAAACTATTGATGGATATTTTTTAGAAAAAAATATCTAATTGCTCAAAATAATTATCTCAATAACATATAAAAATTTACAAGGTTAAAGGTTAGCAGGTGTAGAGTTAATCTCGTGTTTACACTACAAAATTTTAAATTTAATATAGAAAATCCTAAAAATTTTCTATTTTTGAAAGCTGATATAAGAAAAATATAACATACCTTTATCCAGATAATTTTGAGTACTAGACTGATAGGAAAAAATGAATAAGAGTTGCCCAAAACCAAGCTTTCTCTCACTAAAAACTTACTGCTCCCTCTCTCTCTAGTTGGGTGCCTAAGGGATGAAGAATGGATTTGATAATATAAAATTTTGGTGAAAATGATATTTTTAAAAATCTAAACATGGCGCTACAACACTCGGCCTTACCGCACTATAGTGCTCTTCACTAGAGAGACCTACGTCATAACACCATAGCTTTAAATTTTTTTTTTTTGGAAAAATGATAGAGAGCTTAATGTTATAACAATGCCTGCCCAGATGTTGCACACTTTTGGAAAAAATTCAAATTTTAGTTTTATGTACATAGACCCCAACATCCGAGTTTAGAACAGATTTATATATTCACATGCCTACAAAACACTCCTAGAAATATGCAAGAGGTGTTAAATATAGACATTTAGTGAGTTGCCTTTAATAGACTAAGTTAGAATAAGTGAAATTAGTTGCTATTTTAATAGGTATTACAATCCTCCCATTTTTTTTAAAATATTTTCCTCGACATTTTAAAACTCTGGTCAGTAGAACAAATCGTGATATAACTCTTTCATTTCATATTCCTTATTCTAAGTATCTTTTATTTCTATTTTGTGCTTCCACTGAACCTTGATCATTGTGATATGTTTATTTCTAAATCTTTTAATATCATACATCATAATTTTTTTAATTCATCTTTATAGCTTAGATTTGGATAAATTGTGATTTCATATTCAAAGATTCGATGCCCAAAATCATATAAATGTTTCCTCAAAGATGACACACAGAATTCATGCTAGCATAATAGAAAATAGGCCCTTATGATTCCTAATGCCTAGATCATATCAGATATTTAGAATTTTAGGCCCTTATGACCCCTTGTGCAAAAGGCTTCTATTTATGTAATATTCTTCCATTAGACTTTTACCATTGAGATATGTTTATTTCTTGATCATCAAATGTTGTATTCAAGAGTCATTTTTAATTACTCTTTGCAACTCAAATTCAGACGGATTTTAACTTCTTCTATTGATATTTGATTTCCAAAATTAGATATCGACTTTCTCACAGATGTCACATGGAAAAAAAATTATGAATATTAGATATATGTTTCGACAACTATAACATGTTAGCATATTTTCATCCTTTTCAATTATTTCAAATAGCCCAACGTACCTTGGAATTGGCTTTCTTATTTTTTTCTTTTTTTTCAAACCTATTGATGCCTTTCATTGGTCTAATTTTATCATACACAAATCTTCAACCTGGAATTTAACAACTTGGTGCTTGTTATCATAATACTGTTTTTATATGTCGAATACATCTTTTAATCTATTCCTTATAAAATGAATCTTTCAAGCGACATCATCTTAAAGCAATTTTTTAATACAAAAATTAATTTTTTTGTATTAAAAAGTTAATTTAAGAAGCAGTAAGAAAGCCATCCCAAATGAAGCCTTAATCTCATAAGTGGTATTAAATTCAAATAAAAGAGGAGTTTAAATAAACAATCATATTCTCTTATAATAATGACATATAATATTATTATTTGAAAAAACAAACATATTGTCTTATAATAATGACTTAGAGTTTTATTATTATTAATTTTAAATTAAAATATAATATATTTTTATGCACACTTAAAAATAAATGCATCAACAGTCTAAAATTCTAAAACCATCACTTTTTTATATGAAATTGGGGACAAAAATATTTAGAGATAATAGTTGTTATATCAAACCAAGAATATTTCATCTCTAGTATCTACTCATATATGTATCCAAACTACATATATTGGTAGCATAATAATAATAACTAAATGCAAAGAAAGAGAAAACATAGCTAAAGCAAAAATAAAAAATAAATTGGTTAATGTGATTCTATAAGTGTTTTTCGCTCATAAGTGACATTCAATATGAAAGTTAGCTCATAACCTTTACCTGATGAAACTCAACAACAGTTAAGGGATTAAAGAACTTAAATAATATATCTACTTTTAAACCAAGAAAAAATAATTAGTAACCAAACCTAAATTATATATTTTATAAAAAAAACAATACAAAATACAAAATATAAAGTAAGAAGATCAAAGCTATTAGCTTCCAAAGCCATAGTAGCATGTAGCAAAGAAAATGAAGATAATAAGAAAAGAAGTGTGTTCAAATGAAAACCATACCAATCCATCATCTCCCAAAGCTACAATACCCTACAACAAAAGAAACAAAGATAGATATATAAAGAGAGATAGATAGAGAGAGAGAATATCACACCCCATTTTTACCCCCTATTAGTCAACCTAGAGTGGAACCGATAAGTGAATATGAATAGATATATCTCTGTTATAAACTTAGACCCAAGTCTCGTACTTTACTACCCGATTCCTGCATGGGATTATATTTTAAAATCGCCCATCATCCATAATTTTTCACTGATCGTACAAAATGATCCCCAATCTTTGTACAATACAAACCAATCTTTACATGGGATAATATTTAATTACCAGGTATAGTACTGAACAATTAGTTCAATCTTTAGAACTAATTATATAGGATTATCATAGGATAGTACAATATGATCCAGTACAATCTGTTGAACTAATCATCCAGACTTAGTTCAAATTGTCTGAAAGTGTTGTTTTGAACTAATCGTACAGGAAGATCTCATGATCATATTGGATTATCAAAATGCACCATATTAAAATTTAGGGCTTCTTTGGAGGCTCTCTATTTAAGCTCTCTTATTTTCTTATTGAAAATATTTTATTGTTGAGTTCTTGAGAGAGATCTTAGAGAGAGAGAGAATTTAAGAGAGCTTCAGGAGAGTTCTTGTGAAGGGGAGTTGTTAGAGCTTCACATGGTTCCTCCAAGCAAAGTTCCTTTTGATCTTCTATACGTCTTTGCTTTAATTCTTGGGTGGCTTTGGGGAAACATTCTTCAGCACTAGATCGTGATTCTTTGCAAACTCCAAGAGGAAGTAAAAAGATTCTTGGTACTCTACCAACTCTAGGAGGGAGTAAAAGGATTTTTCATTCTCTTTCATCACCTAGAGGGTGTAAAAGATTTATGGTTCGTTGCTGTTACCAAGAGGGTGTAAAAACTTTTGGTTCTCTTCCACACTGGGAAGGTGAAAGTAATTTTGTTAGTTCTTCTCTGCCTTGTTGAGGGAGTAAAGAAGAGACACTACTTTTAGTTGAAAACCTAGAATGGAGGGTATTAGAGAGTGGACATAGGTTAGATTTGACCAAACCACTATAAAATTTGGTGTGTTTGTTTTTTACCTTTTTATATTTTAATTTATGCACTTTTCAGTGATTTAATGTGTGTTTGAAAATATTGATTTTATTGTTATTGTGAAATTAATCTTCTTCTACATCAAGGGATATAATATATATTTTTAGATATTTCATAAATATTTAAAAATATGATCTACTTTTTGCTTAAAAAAGTTTTAAATTATCAATTCACCCCCTCTTTATTAGACTTGGGCTAGTTCTTAGAGGTTTGATAACCTTCACAAATTTTCAAGTTGTATCAGAGTGGGATTCAAAAACTAAGTTTTAAATAACTTTTGAAAATGTTTAATGGCTAACTTTAGAAATCATAATACTATAAAAGGTTATTCAATCACACAACCACCTTTATTTGATAATATTATTTTTGATTTTTAGAAAGTTTGTATGTCTACTGTCTTTCAATCTACCATTTTTTCTTTGCAACTGTTAATTTAGGAAGGTTATTTTGCACCGTCATGTTTAATAAATTGAATTAAAACTAAAATACCTTTTTTTTTAATAGAGTATATATTATAGAGATTTAGCCCAACTAAGTGCAAAATGTTTAAATTATTTTTTATGTGCATTAAAATCTGAAGATTATATACGTGTATCTACTTGAACAATTGGAATCAATACTCCATAAAGGAACAAAAGAGGTAAATCAATCTAGGTTGAACATACTACTCCATGATTATGAACTGTATCGCATTAAATCTAGTGAGTCTATATTCAAAATATATACTAGGTTCACTCAAATTATTACTTCCCTGCATGTTTTAGGAAGATAACTTATTAACTATGACAAAGTTAACAAAATATTACATTGTCTGCCTCCTTCCTATGAAGCAAAAATTACTGATATTATTGAATCTAAGGATCTGAATATTTACTCCATTCATAAATTACTTGGATTACTCATTTCTTACGAGCAAGGAGTAAGTCAAAGAAAGCTTCAAGCAGGTGAAAAGAGAAAGGAGAAAATTGTAGCCTGAAAGGCTAACAATTATGATTATAACAATTTTGCACCTGATGATGATGATGACATAATGTTGATGATAAGGCAATTTAAAAATTTTCTACAGAAAAAACAAAAGTATCATCAGCAATGGAATAAAGGTAAAGCTAATAAAAATTCTAAGGTTTTTGCTGATGTTATCTATTTTAAATACAGGAAGCCAGAGCACCTGAAGTCAGATTGCCCAAATCTAAATACTCACCCAATCAAGGAGAAGGGTGAAGAAAAACATAAGTTCAAGAAGGCAAGCAAAGGCCTTAGAAGGCTTTTTGGGCATACTCTGCTTTAGACTCATATGAAATAGAAGCAGAAGAGGAGGTAACCAACTTGTGCTTAATAACAAATAATCAACTTGATCATTCTAATTAAATGGAGGCAAGTGAACTTTCCTATGATTAACTATTTAAAGTTTCTAAAAAATTTATAATGCATATAGGAAGCTCAAGAAAATGTATGAAAGCTTGAATTCTGATTTTTCAAAACTATAGAAAGAGTATGAATGCCTTAATAAAGATCATTCTAATTTGGATAGTAATTATATGGTCTTACTTGATGAATTTGATGAATTAAATAAAAGACATCTTGATTTAGCTAATAAGCATGATTCATTAAAATCATCCCATATTGATTTAGAAAATTCATTTAAGGAATTAAAGGCTTGTTTAAATGAAGTTAATAATAGGGAGCATGTATTGAAAATTGACAATTCAATTCTTGAAAGTGCAAAAAACTTTTTACAAGTCAAATTAAATGCTTTCAAAGAAAATAAAATATCACCTACACTTGCACATTTACACAATCGATCACCACATAATGCATCATCCAAACCTAGGAAAAGGAACCATAACCCACATATTAGTGAATTATTTTCCTAGTATTAGATGTTTGACATGTTAGGACACATCTCCCATACTTGTATTATTCACCATAGAGCACATTTGATGTAGAGACTAAAATTACATACACCACAACATAACATGCATGCATCTCATTATTCAATTCATAAGGTGGAACCCAAACTTGTTTGGGTTCCTAAATCTAACCTTTGATGATTTTGTATGGATTATCTCATAAAAGGCATCGTAAGAGTATGTTGTACTTGGATAATAGATATTTAAGGCATATGAATGGAGATATAAATCAATTCATTTTGCTGGAGGTCAGGGTAGGAGGCAAGGTGACACTTGGAGATAACACCACTAAGAGAGTGGTGGGGTTATGTATAATTGAAAAGTCAAAACATTTACTCATTTAAAATGTTTTACTAGTAGATGGCTTAAAACATAATCTACGCATCATAATCTAGCTCTTTTATAAAGGCTTCAACATTAAATTTTTATCTACCAACTGCTTTATAAGCTAAAATGGAAATACTATACTACAAGAAAAAAGAATCATTAATGTTTACATGCTTGATTTAAATTGTATTGAACCTACTGTTTCTCTTTGCCTAAAATCTATTACTAATGAATCTTGCTTATGACATAAGAGATTGTGTCATGTATGCTTGAAAAATCTTAAAAAATCACCCAAAAAGATATAGTGAGAGGTATAACCAAACTAGATTTCACTAAGGATCACCTATGTGATGCCTATCAGTTAGGAAAATAAGACAAATCCTCCTTCCATTGAATTAAGGACATTAACACTGGCAAACCTTTAGAAGCCCTTCACATGGACATCTTTGGACCCGTTAGCACTATAAGCCTAGGAAGGAAAGTCTTTGGCTATGTAATTGTTGATGATTACTTGAGGATTACCCAAGTTAGATTCCTATCTCATAAAAGTTAATCATTTATAGAATTTAGAACATTCTCTACTTGTATTTAGAGGAAGCTAGACTGTTAAATTCAAAATATTCATAGTGATCATAGTGCAAAATTTGAGAATAAGAAATTTGAAATCTACTGTAAGTAGCAAGGGATAGATCACAACATTTTAGCTCCTAGAACCTCTTAGTAGAATGGGATAGATGAAAGAAAGAATAGGATCTTTGTAGAAGCTACTAGAGTTATGTTATATGAATATTCACAATACTTACGGGCAGAAGCGGCAAACACAGCTTGCTATGTTCTAAATAGGGTAAATATTAGATCCAAGCTAAACAAGAAATCTTATGAAATCTTTAAGGGTAGGACACCCAATCTCTCTCACCTTCGTGTATTTGGATGTAAAGTATTCATTTTAAATAATGGAAAATCTCTGTTAGGAAAGTTTAACCCAAAATTTGATGAAGGAGTCTTCCAAGGAAACTCAAATGTTTGAAAATCTTTTAGAGTTTTTAGTAAAAGGACATTGGTGGTAGAGCATACCACTCATATAGTTTTTAATGAATATGATAATTCTGAAGGGTCTAGGGTAGAAGAAGAAGTAGTAATTGAAGTCGAGTAGAATCTGCAAATATGGAAGAAAGGGTAAAACTGAAAATTCACTACATAAAGAATGGAAATATTCTTCAAGTCATCCTAAAGAACTAATCTTAGGAGACCCATCTAAATGTGTAAGAATTATGCATGAACTTAGGAAAGAAGTGAACCACTCCGCCTTTATCTTAATTATTGAACAAATAAATATAAATAAAACACTATTTGATAAATTATGGATCCTAGCTATCAAAAAAGAATTAAATTAATTTTTGAGAAATGATATTTGGGAACTAGTTGAAAGATCTAAGGACTAGAGCGTTATTGGAACTAAATGGGTTTTTAAAAACAAAATGAATGATTCTAGTATAGTGGTGAGAAATAAAGAAAGATTAGTAGCTAAGGGGTGCAACTAGATAGAAGGAGTTGATTTTGTAGAAACTAATGCTCTTATAACTAGATTGGAAGTCATAAAAGTGCTACTAGCTTTTTCCATCTTTAAGGGATTCAAACTATACCAAATAGATGTCAAAAGTGCCTTTGTAAATGGGATAATAAAATAAGATGTGTATGTTGAACTACCCCCATTCTTTGAAAACTCACAATTTCCTAATCATGTGTTCAAATTAAAAAAGGTATTGTATAGACTTACACAAGCACCTAGAGCATGATATAAAAGGGTAAGCACATTACTACTGGATAGAACCTTTATTAAGGGGATCATAGACACTATCTTTTTTCTTAAAATTATAGAAGAAAAACTACTCATTGTCCATATCTGTGTTGATGATATTTATTTGGATCTTCTGATGAAAGCTATGTGATGAATTTTCTAAAATAATGAATAAGGAGTTTGAGATGATTATGATGGGAGAACTAAACTAATTTCTTGGATTTAGAATAAGGTAGAAGGATGATGGAATTTTCCTTAGTCAATCAAAATACATTAAGGATATCCTTAAGAAGTATGAAATTGATAAGGCCAAGGCAATAAACACTCCCATGAGTTCTATTATTCAGTTTGATAAGGACTCAAATAAAAAATCAGTTGATCAAAAAATATAGAAGAATAATTGAATCACTTCTTTACTTGATTATTAGTGATAGTGCTCTGATACCACTTGAAAGTGCTCTTTTGATGGCACTTGAAAGTTCATTAGGGATGTTAGGCCCTATGTGAAAGTGCTCAGATGACACTAGAAAGTGCTCTGATACCACTTGAAATTTTGTTAGGGATGTTAGTCCCTATGAACTGGCCCAAAGCTAATTAAGAGATAGAGGTTAATTGGTAAAAAATATCTTTCAATCAAAACACAATTCAAAACCAATATCACCACAATAAAAATCAAAGTGCGGAAATTAAATGCGAAAATAATAAGGAAAGAACACACCTGATTTATACTGGTTCGGTCAAACCTTGACCTACGTCCACTCATTGGAGGCACCCTCCAAGTATTGCACTAAACAAACTGTCTCTTCTTTAGCCCTCACAGCTAGGCGGAGAAGCCCTTACAAAATCACTTCCACCTTCCCCTGTGCGGCAAAATCGCCGGGTCCTTTGACACCAAAGAGAACTTCTTCTTTGGTGAACTTCCCTCGAGACAAGCCTTGAATCCAATGGTATTCATGTGCGAGCTTGCCGGAGCAACCGTGTGGAACCCCCTCCACACTCCCTTGAGTCCCCCCTCACAGGATCTTCTCCCTCTCTCAAACTCCACCCTTTCCTCACTCCCTTTCAAGATTTCTCTTCAAGTTTCCCAAAAAAAAAAATGAAGCTACAATGGTTGCCAAAGACACTTACAAAGTGTCATGTCATAGCTTAAATAGAAGATCTCAAAACGAGCTCATTAATGCAAATTGCTGACATTATCGTCCAGGCCGATAGGCATATCGGCCCGAATCACTAGATTTATTTAAGAAAAATTGCTCAGGATCAGCCAGGCCGATCCTAATAGGCCAAGCTAATCCACTGGAATAATGTCCAAAAATAAGTATTTCCTAAGTAGATATGGCGGCAGATTCTTTCTGAATTGAGCCTATCGTCATGGCCGATACAAAATCGTCCATGACGATGTGTTTTACATAATGACGGATGCTTTAATGAGGATGCCCTAATTAGGATTTTTGCATTTGAACCGATCATCCAGGATGATATAAAATCGTCCCGAACGATGTTACCAAAAACAGTAAACTCTAGGGAACAGTCAAAAAATCTTCCAAGTTACAAAGCATCAGGAGCCACACCAAATACAAAAGACTCAAGAAACGAAAAAGTGTACAAACTGACACAGACCTAGTCGTCCCATTCTTGAGCTGGTTCCAAATTGCAGTCTGATCGTGTGGACCTAAAATGTTAATAAATAAGGCCATCGTAGAGAAATAGAAGTATTTGCTATCATCAAAATCATAAATCATAAAAACAGATCTGCAACAATCTCCCTCTTTTTGATGATGACAAACACTACAATTTGAATTTTCAAAAAGGAACATTTTCTCCTAATCTCCCCCTCACTAGAATAACACTTTAAAAATAGGGGAGATAAAAATATTTTTGTTATTTTTAAATTTTTGGACAAAAGATACAAATATGATAATAGCACAAAAATTCAACAATACGTTCTCCCCCTTTGACATTATTAAAAAGAGAGGAGGCACAAACAAAAAATAAAACGACCAAAAGACAAAAACGTTCCCTAATCTAGTGAAAAACAAATATTCTTAAAATGAGAAAGTTACCTCTTGGTTTTAATCTAAAACTTAGTAGAATTGGATTGACAATGCAAAGCCCATAAAATGTTAGAAATTTAGAATTTTTATAATCCAAACTCAAGTTCTTTAAAAAGGCTCAAAAACTTTTTAATTCAATATCTAAATTAAGAAATAAATTACAAAAAGAAACACTAACTTTTCAAATTCCTTTCATAAAATATATCTAATAGAAGATTAAAGCACGAATTGTTAAATCATGAATCAAGATTTAAAAATCAAGTATCGAAAATATCAAGGGTTTTCTTAAGCTTTGAATAAAAAAGAAAAAGTGAGCATACTCTTTGTGGGCTCATTTTATGCCCCTTGTCAAGTTTTTGGCGCACTTTGCGCGTCTTTTTCTTTTCATACACTTTGTGTATTTTTTTTTAATTTGGCGTCATTGTGCATCTTTTGGTTTGGTATCATTGGCCACTTTTTATTATTTTCAAAAAATATGCTTTCTTTCTTATATTTTCAAAAGTAAAGGAAACCCAAATTATTGACAACATGAACAACTTGATTAAGAAAATTTTAAGGTGGATTCAATAATCTTGCAAAAGATTCCTATGTGATAGAAAAAATATAGAGAGATGAAAAACAAATCAGCTTCAAAATCCAATTTAAAATATGATGAAGATTTTGAATCAAAAGTAAAATAACCTTTTTAAGAAGAAAGAAAGAGAAACAAAATCATGAGTTCCCTTCCTCTAACTGTTTTAGAGAAATCAACCACAACTTTTATAAGAATTCAAGAAAAATATAGGATATAGATTTTTCATTTTTTAGAAAAGTGATCGTGTGTGTTGATCAGAGAAAAATTTTCTTGAAACAAGAAAAAAAATCAAAGAATAAACAAAGACAAAAACATAAAATAAAATTGAAACAAAACAAAAAAAGAAAATAACTAAAATTATAACACAACACAAACACACAAATAAGGCTTTTAACTATTATCAAAAGTAATATTTTCAAATAAATGTGGTCTGGTGATTGAAAAACCTTCCACAAAATTACGATTACTAAAATTAGCCATGGATCAAAAATTCAAAAGTTTTCCAAAACTTATTTTATGAAACCCGCTCTGATACCACTTGAAAGTGCTCAGTTGACTCTAGAAAGTGCAATGATACCACTTGAAAATTCGTTAGGAATGTTAGGCCCTATGAACTGGACAAAAGCTAATTAAGAGATAGAGGTGAATTGGTAAAAAATATCTTTCAATCAAAGCACAAATCAAAACCAATATCACCACAATAAAAATCAAAGTGCGGAAATAATAAGGAAGGAACACACCAGATTTATAGTGGTTCGGTCAAACATTGACCTACGTCCACTCCTTAGAGGCACCCTCCAAGTATTACAGTAAACTAAGTGTCCCTCTTTTAGTCCCCACAGCTAGGCGGAGAAGCTCTTACAAAATCACTTCTACCTTCCCTGGTGCGGCGGAGTCGCCGAGTCCTTTGACACCAAAGAGATCTTCTTCTTTGGTAAACTTCCTCGAGACAAGCCTTGAATCCTATGGTATTCAGGTGCAAGCTTGCCATAGCAACCGTGTGGAACCCCCTCCACACTCCCTTGAGTCCCCCCTCACAAGATCTTCTCCCTCTCTCAAACTTTTCCCTTTCCTCACTCCCTTTCAAGCTCTCTCTTCAAGATTCCCCCAAAAGAACGAAGCTACAATGGCTGTCAAAGACCCTTATAAAGTGTCATGTCATAGATTAAATAGAATATCTCAAAATGAGCTCATTAATGCAAGTTGCCGACATTATCGTTCAGGCCGATAGGCATATCATCCTGGCCGATTAGTTCAAATATGAGAAAAATTGTTCTGAACATCGCCCTGAAATGAAGCTGGATGATGTCCAATCGGCCCGGCCGATGTGATCAACAAATCACCATTATTTGCTTTCCTTAATCGCCAGATATATTTAAGAAAAATTGCTCTGGATCAGCCAGGCCAATCCTGATAGGCCAGGCCGATCCACCGGGACGATGTCTAAAAATAAGTATTTCCTAAGTAGATCTGGCGATTGATTCTTTCTGAATTGAGCCTATCATCCTGGCCGATACAAAATCATTCAGGACGATTTGTTTTGCATAATGATGGATGCTTTAATGAGGATGCCCTAATTAGGGTTTCTGCTTTTGAACCGATCGTCCAGGATGATATAAAATTGTCCCGGACGATGTTACCAAAAACAGTAAACTCTAGGGAATAGTCAGAAAATCTTCCAAGTTATAAAGCATCAGGAGCCACACCAAATACAATAGACTCAAGAAAGAAAAAAGAGTACAAACTGACACAGACATAGTCTACCCAATCTTGAGCTGGTTCCAAATTGCAGTCTGATCGTATGGTCCTAAAATGTTAGTAAATAAGGCCGTCGTAGAGAAATAGAAGTGTTTAATATCATCAAAATCATAAATCATGAGAACAGATCCTCAACACTATGAACCAGCCCAAGGCTAATTAAAAGAAAGAGGTGAATCGAAAACAAACACAATTTTAAATCAAGATCAAGATTCACCACAATGAAAATCAAAGTGCAGAAATTAAATACGGAAGTAATAAAGGAAAGAACGCACCATATTTATAGTGGTTCGGTCAAACCTTAACCTACGTCCACTCTTTGGAGGAACTCTCCAAGTATTGCACTAAACTAAGTGTCTCTCCTTTAGCCCCCATAGCTAGGCGGAGAAGCCCTTACAAAATCACTTCCACCTTCCCCGGAGCGACGGAGTAGCCGGGTCCTTTGACACCAAAGAGATCTTTTTCTTTGGTGGAATTCCCTTAAGACAAGCCTGAATCCGAAGGTATTAAGGTGCAAGCCTGCCGGAGCAACCGTGTGGAATCCCCCTCCACACTCCCTTGAGTCCCCCCTCATAGGAACTTCTCCCTTTCTCAGACTTCACCCATCCCTCTCTCCCTTTCAAGCTCACTCTTCAAGTTCCCCCAAAAGAACGAAGCTACAATGGTTGCCAAAGACACTTACAAAGTGCATTATCAAAGCTTAAATAGAAGATCTCAAAATGAGCTCATTAATGCAACTTGCTGACTTTATCGTCCAGGCTGATATAAATATTGGCTTGGCCGATTAGCGTAAATTATGCTCAATTAGCCCAGTCGGTTAGGGATGATTAGATAATTTTTGGTCATATCGTCCAGGCTGATAGGATATCGTCCTGGATGATTGGTTCAAATATGAGAAAAATCATCCTGAATATTGCCCTGAAAAGAAGATGACCAATATCAAATCGGCCCGGACGATCCTGCGATCGGCCCGGCTAATGTGATTGTGAAAATCACTATTAATTACTTTCCTTAATTGCCAAATTTATTTAAGAAAACATTGTGCTGGATCGGTCAGGCCAATCCCGATAGGCCAAGCCGATCCACCGGGACAATGCCCAAAAATAAATAATTCATAAATAGATATGGTGGCATATTCTTACTGAATTGAGCCTTTTGTCCTAGCTGATACAAAATCATATAGGATGATGTGTTTAATGACGGCTTCCTTAACAAGATTGATGCCCTTATTAGGGTTTCTATTTTTGAATCGATCATCCCAGACGATGTTACCAAAAATAGTAAACTCTAGGGAACAGTCAGAAATTCTTCCAAGGTGTGTGTGCGCGCGCAAAGTTACTTAGCATCAGAAGCCACAACAATTACAAAAGACTCAAGAAAGGAAAAACGTACAAATTGACTCAAATCTAGTCTACCCAATCTTGAGTTGGTTCCAAATTATAATCTGATTTGTGGAGCTGAAATGTCAGTAGATAAGGCAGTCGTAGAGAAATAAGAGTGTTTTCTATCATCAAAATCATAATCCATGAAAACAGATCCGCAATAATCTCCCCCTTTTTGATAATGGCAAACATTATAGGTTGAATTTCCAAAACGAAAATCATGTTCTCCTAATCTCCCCCTCACTAGAATAAAACTTTAAAAAATAGGGGAAATAAAAAAATTTTATTTTTTATTTTTTGAAAGAGAAAAAAAGATACAAATACAACACTACGTTCCCCCCCTTTGACATTATCAAAAGAGAAGGGCACGAAAGAAAATCTTAAAAAAAATGAGAATGTTACCTCTTAATTTTAATCAAAAACTTAGTAAGGAATGGATTCACAACGCATAATCCAGTAAAGGTAAGAAATTTAAAATTTGTTAATCCAAACTCAGGTTCTTTTAAAGGCTCAAAAAATTTTTAATACAATATCTAAATCAAGAAATAAATTAGACAAAGAAACACTAATTTTTCAAAACTCCTTTCATAAAATATATCTAATAGAAGATTGATGCAAAAAATGGTGAATAAAAAATATGATTTTCAAGATCAAGTACCAAAAATATCAAGGGTTTTCTTAAGTTTTAAGTAAACATGGAAAAAGTAAGCACTCTTTGTGGGCTCATTTTATGCCTCGTCAGTTTTTTGGCGCACTTTGCGCATCTTTTACTTTTTGATACACTTTGTGTAACTTTCTTAATTTGGCGTCATTGGCCACTTTTTTTTGTTTGGCGTCATTGACCAATTTTTTTTAACTTTAGAATATGCTACCTTTCTGAAATTTTAAAAGCAAAAGTAAACCCATTCTAATAACAAATCAGACTACATGATTAAAAAAATTATAAGATAGATTCAACAATTTGTAAAAGATTCTTATGTGATAGATAAAATGTAGGGAGGTAAAAACGTTCAGTTTTAAAATCCAATTTAAATCATGATGAAGATTTAAAATCAAAAGTAGAATAACATCTTTTAGGAAACAAAGATTGAGAGTCAAAGTTATGAGTTTCCTTTCTTTGATTGTTTTTAGAGAAGTCAACCACAACTTATCTAAGAATTCAAGAAAAATAAGAGATAGACTTTTCATAAAAGAAAAAGATCTTCAAAAAAGTGATATGTGTGTGTTGATTAGTGAAAAACTTAAAAAAATAATAAAAAATAATACAACACTCAAGACGAAAAAGGAAAAAAGAAAAATAAAGAAAACACAAAAAAACTAAAACACAACACAAAACAAATAAGTAAGGCTTTTAAACACCATCTTGCTCCTGGTCTAATGCTTCAAAAACCAGGTCTGCCCAAGAAATTTTTTGCTTTTCATTATTTGGTCATTTTAAAATTTGCTTTGCTTTTCCCTTTTCTTTTTCTGGAGGAGTTCTCAAATTAGGGCGCTGATTTTTCATATGTCTATATTTCCTACATCCAAAGCAAATAATGTTAGAAGTAATCTTAACATTCTTATCATTTTTACCTTTATTCCACTTTTGTTGAGGCTTATGCTTTGGTGAGCTTTTTAATTTTCTTGACAAGTCGTTATTTTCGTCACCAATTAAGCCACTTTCCTCCATGTTTTCAGCGTTTAACACTTATCGTTTCACCTGCATCTAAAAGTTTTTAACCAAAACTTTGCTCGTAGGCAATAAGTGAGTCAATTAAATTATCAATAGAATATTCATTCAAATTTTTTGATTCACAATTGCAACAACTTTAGCAACAAACTTATTCAGTAGACAACAAAGAATTTTATTAACTTTTTCAAAGTTTGAAAGTTCTTTTCCTAAAGTATGTAATGATGTCACAATTTGAATAAACTTAGTATGCATGTCTAAGATCGTCTCATAAGGTTTCATGCAAAATAGTTCATACTCGTGCATTAACATATTTAACTTAGATTGCTTGATTTCACTAGTGCATTCGTATATGGTGTGTAGTTTATGTTGAGTCCAGTAATTAGGTTGTTAAGCCTAAGTAAAAGTCCCACGGCTACCAAGAGGGGGGTGAATTGGTAGTTTTTAAAAATTTTAAACCCTCTTAATGATAAAGTTGAACCGAAATAAAATTTTCTTTTAAAGTTAGTAGAAAAATGTTTTTCAACCACAGAGTTGTTAAAACTGAAATTTAAAGTGCGGAAACGTAAAAGCAATAAAGTAAATGACACCAGATTTATAGTGGTTCGGTCTATAACCAGACCTACATCCACTCCTCAGAGGCACCCTCTGAGTATTGCACTAATACCACAAAGTGACTCTCCTTTAGCACCCAAAGCAAGGCGGAGAAGCCTGTACAAAACACTCTTTTCACCACTACCCGGTGCGGCAGAGAACCGTCGTCCTTTTACACAATCCACAGTGCTGGCAGAGAACCGTCGTCCTTTCACACTCTCCTAGTGTGGGCAGAGAACCCTACGGCTGTTCACACTCTCCAAGTGTAGGCAGAGAACCTTCTTCCTTTTACACTCTCCTAGTGTGGGCAGAGAACCCTCGTCTGTTCACACTCTCCAAGTGTCGGCAGAGAACCGGACCTTCTTGAATGATCTTCTCACAAGAATCTAGAAGGAAGAAAGAAAAGAGTGAAGAAATCCAATTTCACAAGTAGAGACTCTTACCTTAGCAATCCAAGTGAAGCCTTCTCGCTCCAGTGGTAGGAATCCTCCTTTGAATGCTCTCTTCCACTCTCTCATTGGCTATTCTCTCAAGAGGCACGAAGATCAAATGACAAAAAGATTGGGTGGCAGTCTAATTTGGACTATTTATATAAAAGATAAGAGAAACCGCCCAAAAACTGCAAATTTCCAATTCTATACACAATGGATCGTCCTGTATGATCCTGGATCGTCCTGGACGATATTACTTAAACGATCTGAAACGACCCAAGTTGTATATGTGTACGAAATGACTTCGTACAGCTGATCATCCTATACGAACTAGGTTCGTCCAGTACGAACGGTTATTACAAGGTCGGTTCTAGAAACTGCTGAAAACCGTTCTAAGTCGGTTTATCGTTTGAACGAAAATATGTTCGTCTGGACGAAAATTTTCCAGAGAGCCGATCGTCCTGGACGATTATTTATTTCGTCTGGACAAAAATTTTCCAGAGAACCAATCACCGCGGACGATAATTTGTTTTCGTCTGGACGACAATTTTCCAGAGAGCTGATCGTCCTGTACGATATTTATTTTCGTCTGGATGAAAATTTTCCAGATGACTGGTCGCCTCGTACGATGGTAAAATTCGTCTGGACGAAAATTTACAGAGAACCCATCGTCCGGGACGATAATAAAATTCGTCCTGGACGAATAGGACTTAGAAAAATTTTTCCAAGCAAGTTCCTATTCGTTCCAAGTGCTCTATAGGAGATAACTGACAGATCGTCCAGTACGATAAATATCGTCCTGTACGATCAGTATAGAATTTCAAGATCTCCTTATTTGTGTGTGTGAGATTTTATTCACTCAATTACAATCACTCCCTTTCAAAATTAATTCAAAGAAAAGACAAACTTCAAATAAACAAAATATCATATGTTGAATTTGATTTGAAGTTTTCGTAGTCTGGAGTCTGATTTTCCTGAAATGTTAGTACACACAAGAGCAAGTGCAAATTTTCTGAAATTGTTAGGAGATAACTATACATTTGAACAATAATGTTTGGAATCATCAAAACTACATAAGTTGCATAAATATAAATCATTCAAATAGCAACTATTCAAACAATCTCCCCCTTTTTGATGATGGCAAAATAATTATTATTAGTATGGTTTCAAGTTAAAACATTTCTCTTATCTCCTAAACTCCCCCTGAATTTATGAGTACATTAAAATAAGGAGGCATTAAAGAACAATATTTAAAGAACAATATTTTTGTTTTTTTTTTTTTTAACACAAACAAAAATAAAAAACAAAAAACTTGCAAACAGAACAATTAAAAATAGAAAACACAAACCACAAAAACACAAACATAATAATTTCTCCCTTTTTTTGACAGCAACAAAAAGTGAAGAAGAAAAAGACAAGAAATGTAAATAATTATATGAAATTCATTGTTAAAATTTAATCTAAATTGTGATTTGACATAGGGTATGCAATTTTAAACTAAAGATATTAGGTCAATCATAGAAATTCATAAATTTATGAAATGATATAACATTGTAAGTAAGAAGAATTTATCAAAGACATGATTCAATTTAGACATTTTGATTATTGAAAATCATTACAAGTGAGATGTAAAAAAAATTCTATATTTCAAAGTTCAATAGAATATAAATGAACATTAGATCAACTTGAATTAAGAGATTGAACGAATTTGGAAAGAAGAGAATTACCTCATGTGGTGCTTTGCACATCTTTTCAAAGTTTTGTAGCACATTTTTGTGCATTTTTCTTTGGTTGGGCTTATTTTGTGCCTCTTTTTCACTTTGCAAATTTTTGTGAATTGCTTTTGATTTTTGTACATTTGTACAATGTTCAAGAGTAATTTGACCAATTCTTTCCAAAATCTATAATCTAAAATTTCAAATATTTCTAGGTGCATAAATATCATTTGAGCATAGAAATACAAAATAAGAAAACATCAAAATTGCAATAATAATATTAACTTTTATGTAGTCTAAATGAATAGACATGAATTTAAAAGTTCTAATTACAACAAGTTATAAGCAAATTATAAATTTAGAAAGTCTAGATTTTCTAATATAGATAATCTCAAATTACAATCGAATTTAAGCACTATGTAGATTAAAAAAAATACTAATGAAATTCATAAACATTAGCCACATTTCAAAACAAATCTAATAAAAACAAACTTTCATTGATATTAAAAAAAAACGGATTACATAAAAAACATTGAACTTAAAAAGAAAAAAAAACAACTTAAAAACAAACACTGAACAATAAAACAAACACGATAAAAAAAATACAACAGACACACATAAAAACAATTTCTACTGTTCTGGAGGAGGAGGAGGAGGAATGCCGCCAAAGAGGTTGAAGTAGGAGGCCATCAACATTACATTGGTATTTATTTCATGAACTTCATCTCTAATATTACCAATGTCATGTTGCTGCTGAGTAAGTTGAGCATCAAATTGATCAAACCTTTGATCAATGTGAGTCTCTAGTCTATCAAATCTCTCAATCAGATTTTGATAATCTGATTGAGAAGCAGAACCTTGCACTCCTTCTTCTTCTTCTTCTTCTGAAGCACTAGCATGTGCTTTTTCTTTTTCTTTTTCCTCCTTGAAGAGCAATCTGAATGATGCATCGTTATAGTAAACTGGCTCTTCATATTCTTCATCAGGATGCATTATATTATACTTCTTCTCCAAAATATAAGTTATTAAGTGCCCTAATGAAATGTTCTTCTTCCTCTTCTGATCAGCATGTCTTATTTCTGAAAGCCCATAGATATGGTCTATGATGAGTTGGGCTTCGTCAATAGGATGTCTTTGCATGATTAAAAAGGTTAGAACAGAAAGGAGAGGAGTAATGTTAATCCTATCACCAGCTTTAGGAATAATTGAGGATCTAAGGATATGCTGGATGATTCGGGCATCTTGGGTCATACCGGATACTCTAGCAACATGATAGGTTATGCCTATCTCTCTAATCACCCTATTGATTTCAAACCATTTGAAGGTGTTTTCTGATATTAGGGTGTGGGCTCTATAACCATCAGTTCTTAAGTTTAAAAATGCACCAAGGTCGTGCTTGGTGATTTCAACTTTTTTCTTAAAAACAAAAGAACTAATGATAGAGTGGTCAGAATTGAAACTCATGTTGGCTAGAAAGTAATGGTAGGTTTGCTTATTGTAGAAGTGGGAGAGAGAAAGAATGAACTGAAATTGGGTTGAGGTGAAGAGGTGCAATACCCGAAATTTCAACTCTGTTTGGATAAGAATGCGAGACGAAGTGATTTTTGCGGATGCAAAACGAGGAAAAGATTCCTCATTTGCCTTGGAAAGAAAGTTGTCTGGGGCATTCCTATTAGGTTTTCTCACCAAAACCTTTTGTCTTTTGCTAGAGGAGGCCATTGTTGATTTGATGTTGAAAGGAATTGAAAAAGAAGTTTGAAAGTGTGATTGTCAAGTTTGAAAGCCTTCATATTTAAAGAAAAATGATACGTTCGTCCTGGACGAAAATATTCGTCTTGGACGAAAAATTATAGTTCGTCGGGACGAAGTAATTTCGTACAGACGATCCAATTCGTCCAAAATGTAACAGCTTTTTATATTCAACACAACTTACGATGCGTCCCTTCGTACAGGCTTTTTGACTTGATCGATCGTACAGACGAAAAAATTTCGTACAGACGATCGAAAAGTGTTTCGTTTTAATGACTCTTGAAAACCGTCCCCTACAATGAACCGACACATGTTCGTCTGGACGAACGAATATTTCGTACAGACGAAGTTCGTATTAAAAACTGTCTTATCCACTCAACCGCTGCATTCAATCGTCCCGACGTTTAAGAAAAAAAAATTCGTCCTGGACGATCACAGATCGTACAGACGATCCAATAAAAAAAACTGCTCTCAAAACGGTTTAAATTCGCGCAAACTGTTCCTTTACACATCGTCCCGTACGAAAACATTTCGTCCTGGACGATTTCCTCCAAAAAAAATTTTTAATTTTGAATTTTTTTTTTTTTTAAATTAATAAAATCAACAAAAACAATCAAAAACACAGAAAACATAAAACAAAATCATAAATCCAAAAACAATTCATTAAAAACACACAAAATTCACAAAATTACAAAAACAAAACACAACAAGTATCAATGTTGCAAAGACATTTTAGTTAAGCATTCAAATCAATAACACCAAGCCTTGTTCTTAAAGTACTGAAGGTATCAAAGGCTAAAGGTTTTGTAAAAATGTCTGCAAGTTGATTTTCAGTTGAAACATGTATGAGTTCAATTTCTCCTTTGGATACATGATCCCTTATGAAATGATGCCTTATATCGATGTGTTTGGTTCTAGAATGTTGAATAGGATTTTTTGAAATGCAAATAGTACTAGTATTGTCACAATAAATTGGAATAGTGCCTATAGTTAATCCTAAGTCAATCAACTGTTGTTTTAACCAAAGTACTTGTGCCACACAACTTCCTAATGCAATGTATTCTGCTTCTGCAGTAGATAGTGCCACTGAATTTTGTTTTCTACTAGACCATGAAACTAATGAATTTCCAATGAATTGACATGTTCCAGAAGTGCTTTTCCTATCCACTCTACAGCCTGCAAAGTCAGAATCTGAGTAACCAATAATTTCAAATGAAGAGCTAAACTTAGGATACCAAATTCCTAAGTTTTGAGTTCCTAGTAGATATCTTAAAATCCTTTTCACTGCTGTCAAATGTGATTCTTTTGGATCTGATTGAAATCTAGCACATAGGCAAACACTAAACATAATATCTGGTCGGCTAGCAGTCAAGTAAAGTAAAGATCCAATTATCCCTCTAAATTTCTTTTGATCAACAGATTTTCCCTTAAGGTCCTTATCCAACTGAACTGAAGAACTCATTGGTGTACTAACAGGTTTAGCATAGTCCATTTCATATTTTTTGAGGATGTCCTTAATATATTTGGTTTGACTAAGAAAAGTACCTTCCTCAAGTTGCTTAATGCTAAATCCTAGAAAGTAATTTAAATCTCCCATTAGACTCATTTCGAATTCACTACTCATTGTTTTAGAAAAATCATCACAAAGATGTTTATTTGAAGATCCAAAGATGATGTCATCCACATAAATTTGAACAATAAGTATATCCTTTCCAATTTTCCTTAAAAAGAGAGTTGTATCCACACTTCCTTTTTCAAAAGATCTTTCAAGTAGGAAGGTGCTTAACCTCTCATACCAAGCCCTAGGTGCCTGTTTCAATCCATATAATGCCTTTTTTAATTTGAAAACATGATTTGGAAATTTAGAATTTTCAAAACCTGGAGGTTGTTCTACAAAAACATCTTCTTCAATTACTCCATTTAAAAAGGCACTTTTAACATCCATTTGAAACAATTTAAAACCTTTAAAACAGGCAAAGGCTAGTAAAACCCTAATTGCTTCAAGTCTAGCTACAGGGGCAAAAGTTTCCTCAAAATCAATTCCTTCAATTTGATTATACCCCTTAGCTACTAATCTAGCCTTATTTCTAATGACTACTCCTGAGTCATTCATTTTATTTTTGAACACCCACTTGGTTCCAACAACACTTTGATCTTTTGGCCTTGTAGTTAGTTCCCAAACTTTATTTCTTACAAATTGATTTAACTCTTCTTGCATGGCCAATATCCAAAATTCATCTGAAAGTGCTTGATCAATGTTAGTGGGTTCAATAGTTGAAATAAAGGCTGAATGATTGACTTCCTTGTTTAATCCACGCCTAGTTCTAACACCCTCACTTGGTTCACCTATAATTAATTCCTTTGGGTGGTTTTTAGAAAATCTCAAATCTCTAGGCAAAGGGTCTTCTCTTTCTAAATTTTCTTCCACATTTTCTTCCAAATTTAATCTATCAATCTTTTGGGAGTTTTCTTCAATTTCTTCTTCAACAACTTTTGGCTCTTCCATGTTTCCATTTTCATCAAAAACAACATGTGTGGTTTCTTCAATGACTAAAGTTCTTTTGTTGAATACTCTATAAGATTTTCCAACACTTGAATATCCAACAAAAATTCCTTCATCTGATTTTGGATCAAATTTTCCTAAGGCAGATTTTCCATTATTATGTATGAACACCTTGCAACCAAATACATGTAAATGAGACAAATTTGGTGTTCTACCTTTTAGCAACTCATAGGGTGTTTTATTCAAATTTGATCTCACATTCACCTTATTCAGAACATAACCTCAGCCCAAAAATATCTAGGAAGCGAGTATTCTGCTAACATTGTTCGGGCGGCTTCTATTAATGTTCTGTTCTTTCTTTCAACTACTCCATTTTGTTGAGGAGTTCTAGGTGCAGAAAAATTGTGATCAATCCCCTTTTCTTTACAGAAATTTTCAAATCTTTCATTTTCAAATTCTCCTCCATGATCACTTTGTATAGAAATTATTTCACATCCTAGTTTTCTTTGTATCCAAGTTGAAAAATTTCTGAATTCCTCAAATGATTCACTCTTATGAAAAAGAAATTTAACCCAGGTGAATCTTGAAAAATCATCTACTATAACAAATCCATATACCTTTCCTCCTAGACTAACTGTGCTTACAGGTCCAAAAAGATCCATGTGAAGAATTTCTAAAGGTTTACTGGTCCTAAGATCTTTATTGGACTTAAAAGATGACTTCACTTGTTTTCCTAGTTGACATGCATCACATAGATGGTCCTTAGTAAAGTCTAGTTTAGGTATTCCTCTCACCAAATTCTTTTGGGTAATTTTTCTAAGATTTTTCATACTAGAATGACAAAGTCTCCTATGCCAAAGCCATGATTCATCAGAAACAGTTTTCAAACAAAAAGCAGTAGGAGATTGAATACAATTTAAATCTAGCATGTAGACATTGTTCACCCTTTTTCCATTTAAAACAATTTTTCCATTTAGGCTAATTATGCAGCTAGTAGGTAAAAATTTTACATTATAGCCCTTATCACATAGCTGACTTATGCTAAGCAAATTATGTTTTAAGCCTTCAACTAATAAAACATTATCTATGAAAAAGTTTTTCAAATTTCCAATCATACCTGATCCAACCACTTTCTTTGTGGTATTATCTCCAAGTGTAACCTTGCCTCCACTCCTGGCTTCCAGCGTTATGAATTGAGCAGTATCTCCAGTCATGTGCTTAGAACATCCGCTGTCCAGGTACCATATACTCTCACGAGGTCTTGTGTGAGAGTATACCTGCAAAATTCTCAAATGTTAGACCTGGGAACCCAAACTAGTTTGGGTTCACCTTTATGAAATTTATAATCAGATGCATGTGTGATATGTCTAGGTTTATGCATCTTAGTTCTCCACACCAAATTAGGTTTCATCTTTAAAGTGCAGGTGTGAGATATATGTCCCAAAAATCCATAATTGTTACATTTAACATTAGGAAAAATATTCCTATGTTTTCTTTCATATGATTGTCTTCTAAGGGATTTCATGAATTTAGGATAATATTTAGGATTTGTAAAATCTTCAAGTTTAGGGGGGTTCCTATTATCCTCGAGAGCTCTTATAGTAAGTTTGTAAAATGAATTCATATCCTCCAAGATTCGATTTGTATAATTGATTCTATATGTCTTGTGCTCAGATTCATCCTTAAATTTCTTAAATTCTTTTTCAAGTTCAGCATAGGATGATTTTAAATTCTCAAAATTTTTATTCAAGTCATCATATTCATCAAGTAGTTTCATGTGGTTTCTATCAATTAAAGCATGATCTTTCCTGAGGATTTCGTGTTCCTTATTAAGCTCTTCCAATTCTAAAACTAAACTAGCATGCATCTTTTTCGTTTTCCTATATGCATCTTGCATGTGTTCAGAAACTTCAAACAATTCATTATAAGTTAAATCACATACCTCTTCTTGATCTGATTTTTCAGATTTATCTGCCATCAAGCAAAGGTTGGTGACTTCTTCTTCTTTTTTAGTCTCAGATGAGTCTGAAGCTGAGTCTGCCCAAAAAGCCTTTTGAAACTTCTTCTTGCCTTTCATTACCATTGGTTTCTCCTCTACCTTCTCCTTGCTAGGAGTGGCTTTGAGTTTTGGACAATCAGTTTTTATATGATCTGGTTTCCTGCATTCATAACAAATCACTTCATTAGAAACCTTGCCATTTCTGTTATACTTACCTCTATTCCATTGCTGGCGTCTCTTCTGCTTCCTCTTTAAAAAGCTTCTGAATTATCTAGTCATCAGTGCTATATCATCTTCATCCTCAGGTTGTGAGTGTTTACTTTCTGACTCTTCCACATTTAGTGCAATATTCTTGTCCTTTCTTGGTTCACCTGCATCAATCTTTCTTTGACTTACTCCTTGCTCGTAAGTAATGAGTGAACTAAAAAGATTGTCAATAGAATAAATGTTCAGATCTTTTGACTCTGTAATTGCAGTAATTTTAGCATCGTATGCAGTAGGTAAACAACGAAGAATCTTATTAACCATTTCAGCATTAGTTAATTCCCTACCAAGTGCATGCAAAGAGGTGACAATTTGAGTGAATCTTGTGTACATGTTAGATATAGATTCATTAGGTTTCATGCGAAATAATTCGTAGTCATGTAACAAGATATTGAGTCTTGATTGCTTAACCTCATTTGTCCCTTCATAAGTAATACAAAGTCTATCCCATATGTCTTTTCCGCTTTTACAAGTGGAAACTCGCATGTAGTCTTCAGATTTTAAAGCACAAAAGAAACTATTTAAACATTTCGCATTTAATTGTGCTAAGTCACGTTCTTCTATAGTCCAATCTGCATAGGGTGTATCTACCCTAATTCCATCAACTAATCTAGTTGGTTTTGTGTAACCTTCCTGGACTAGCATCCACATGCGATAATCAAGTGACTGTAAGAAAGTAGACATGCGTGTTTTCCAAAAATCAAAAGGAATATTGTCAAACAGTGGAGGTCTAGTGATAGAGTAACCCTCAGGTGTGTTTCGGTTTCCAAATGTAGCCATCTACGTTAATCAAAAAGTAGTTCAAACTTATGATTTTGAAACTTAGCTCTGATACCACTTGTTGAGTCCAGTAATTAGGTTGTTAAGCCTAAGTAAAAGTCCCACGGCTACCAAGAGGGGGGTGAATTGGTAGTTTTTAAAAATTTTAAACCCTCTTAATGATAAAGTTGAACCGAAATAAAATTTTCTTTTAAAGTTAGTAGAAAAATGTTTTTCAACCACAGAGTTGTTAAAACTGAAATTTAAAGTGCGGAAACGTAAAAGCAATAAAGTAAATGACACCAGATTTATAGTGGTTCGGTCTATAACCAAACCTACATCCACTCCTCAGAGGCACCCTCTGAGTATTGCACTAATACCATAAATTGACTCTCCTTTAGCACCCACAGCAAGGCGGAGAAGCCTGTACAAAACACTCTTTTCACCACTACCCGGTGCGGCAGAGAACCGTCGTCCTTTTACACAATCCACAGTGCTGGCAGAGAACCGTCGTCCTTTCACACTCTCCTAGTGTGGGCAGAGAACCCTACGGCTGTTCACACTCTCCAAGTGTAGGCAGAGAACCTTCTTCCTTTTACACTCTCCTAGTGTGGGCAGAGAACCCTCGTCTGTTCACACTCTCCAAGTGTCGGCAGAGAACCGGACCTTCTTGAATGATCTTCTCACAAGAATCTAGAAGGAAGAAAGAAAAGAGTGAAGAAATCCAATTTCACAAGTAGAGACTCTTACCTTAGCAATCCAAGTGAAGCCTTCTCGCTCCAGTGGTAGGAATCCTCCTTTGAATGCTCTCTTCCACTCTCTCCTTGGCTATTCTCTCAAGAGGCACGAAGATCAAATGACAAAAAGATTGGGTGGCAGTCTAATTTGGACTATTTATATAAAAGACAAGAGAAACCGCCCAAAAACTACAAATTTCGAATTCTGTACGCAGTGGATCGTCCTGTACGATCCTAGATCGTCCTGGACGATATTACTTAAACGATCTGAAACGACCCAAGTTGTATATGTGTACAAAATGACTTCGTACAGCTGATCGTTCTGTACGAACTAGGTTCGTCCAGTACGAACGGTTATTACAAGGTCGGTTCTAGAAACTGCTGAAAACTGTTCTAAGTCGGTTTATCGTTTGGACGAAAATATGTTCGTCTGGACGAAAATTTTCCAGAGAGCCGATCGTCCTGGACGATTATTTATTTCGTCTGGACGAAAATTTTCCAGAGAACCAATCGCCGCGGACGATAATTTGTTTTCGTCTGGACGACAATTTTCCAGAGAGCTGATCGTCCTGTACGATATTTATTTTCGTCTGGACGAAAATTTTCCAGAGGACTGGTCGCCTCGTACGATGGTAAAATTCGTCTGGACGAAAATTTTACAGAGAACCCATCATCCGGGACGATAATAAAATTCATCCTGGACGAATAGGACTTAGAAAAATTTTTCCAAGCAAGTTCCTATTCGTTCCAAGTGCTTTATAGGAGATTACTGACAGATCGTCCAGTACGATAAATATCGTCCTGTACGATCAGTATAGAATTTCAAGATCTCCTTATTTGTGTGTGTGAGATTTTATTCACTCAATTACAATCACTCCATTTCAAAATTAATTCAAAGAAAAGACAAACTTCAAATAAACAAAATATCATATGTTGAATTTGATTTGAAGTTTTTGTAGTCTGGAGTCTGATTTTCCTGAAATGTTAGTACACACAAGAGCAAGTGCAAATTTTTTGAAATTGTTAGGAGATAACTATACATTTGAACAATAATGTTTGGAATCATCAAAACTACATAAGTTGCATAAATATAAATCATTCAAATAGCAACTATTCAAACAGTTTATCCCAAATTTTCTTACCAGTAATGCACGTGGATACTAACATAAAATCTTCAGAATTTAAAGCATAGAAAAAGTAATTTAAAGATTTTGCATTCAATTGAGCATTGATTTGTTCTTTCCTATTCCATTTATTAAAAAGAATATTAGTTTTAACTCCATGTATAACACGTGACGGTAATGAATAACTAGTTAAAATCTTATGCCACATATGAAAATCAACTGATTGCAAAAAAGTAGACATACGAATTTTGCAAAAAATCAAAAGTATTATTTTCAAATAAAGATGGTCTTGTGATTGAATAACCTTGCGCAATATTACGATTACCATAATTAGACATGGATCAAAATTCAAAAAGTTTTCAAACATAGTTTTTATGAATTCCGCTCTGATACCACTTGATAGTGCTTTGATACCACTTGAAAGTGCTCTTCTGATGGCACCTGAAAGTTCGTTAAGGATGTTAGGCCCTCTAAACCGGTGCAAGGCTAATGAAAAGAAAGAGGTGAATCGATATTTAAAACAAACACCATCTTAAATCAAGATCAAGATTCACCACAATAAAAACCAAAGTGCAGAAATTAAATGTGGAAGTAATAAAGGAAAGAACACACCAGATTTATAGTGATTCGGTCAAACCTTGACTTAAGTCTACTCCTTGGAGGCACCCTCCAAGTATTGCACTAAGCTAAGTGTCTCTCCTTTAGCCCCCACAGCTAGGCGGAGAAGCCCTTACAAAATCACTTCCCCTTTCCCCGGTGCGATAGAGTAGACGGGTCCTTTGACACAAAAGATATATTTTTCTTTGGTGAACTTCCCTCAAGACAAGCCTTGAATCATACGGTATTAAGGTTCAAGCCTGCCGGAGCAACCGTATGGAATCCCCCTCCACACTCCCTTGAGTCCCCCCTCACAGGATCTTCTCCCTCTCTCAGACTTCACATGTTCCTCACTCTCTTTCAAGCTCTCTCTTCAAGTTCCCCCAAAAGAACGAAGCTATAATGGCTACCAATGACACTTACAAAGTGCCTTGTCAAAGCTTAAATAGAAGATCTCAAAACGAGCTCATTAATACAACTTGCTGACTTTATCATCCAGGCTAATATAAATATCGACCTGGCTGATCAGCATAAATTATACTCAATCAGCCCGATCGGTTAGGGATGATTAGACAATTTTTGGTCATATCGTCCAGGCCGATAGGATATCGTCCTGGATGATTAGTTTAAATATGAGGAAAATCATCCTAAATAATGCCCTGAAAAGAAGCTGGCCGATGTCAAATCGGCCCAGAAGAACCTGCGATCGGCCTGGCCGATGTGTTCATGCAAATCACCATTAATTGCTTTCCTTAATTGCCAGATTTATTTAAGAAAAAATTATGCTAAATCGGCAAGGCCGATCTTGATAGGCCAGGCCGATCCATCGGGTTGATGTCCAAAAATAAGTAATTCCTAAATAGATCTGGTGGCAGATTCTTTCTAAATTGAGCCTATCATCCTGGCCGATACAAAATTGTCCAGAACAATGTTTTTAATGATGGCTGTCTTAACAAGGATAATGCCCTAATTAGAGTTTCTGTTTTTGAACCGATCATTCAAGCCGATATAATTAAAATCCCGGATGATGTTACCAAAAATAATAAACTCTAGGGAACAGTTAGAAATTCTTCCAAGGTGTGTGTGTGCAAAGTTACTTAGCATCAGGAGCCACGGTAATTACAAAAGACTCAAGAAAGGAAAAAGGTATAAATTGACTCATATCTAGTCTACCCAATCTTGAGCTGGTTCCAAATTGCAGTCTGATCTTGTGGACCTGAATTGTCAGAAGATAATGCAGTCGTAGAGAAATAAGAATGTTTGCTATAATCAAAATCATAATCCATGAAAACAGATCTGCAACAGCTAGCATACCTAATATTATATTTTGTGTTTATCTTTATGCTAGATTTCAAGTTGACCCAAAAGTTTCCCACCTGAATGCTATAAAGAGAATCCTTATATATCTCTTATGAACCCAAAACTTAGGAATCTAGTATCATAGGCATTGCACTTCCTTTGAAATCATAGGATACTCAAATTCAAACTTTGTTGGATATAGGGTTTATAGAAAAAATACTTTTGGAACCTGCCAATTCATAGGATAATCCATAGTCTCCTGGTCCAGTATAAAATAGAACTCAGTAGCCCTATCCATTATAGAAGCTGAATAAATGGCGTTAGGAAGTTATATTGCACAAGTCCTTTAGTTTAAGCAACAAATCCTAGATTAAGGACTACCTGTAGGCACCATTCAAATCTTTTATGATAACACTAGTGTGATGCAACTTAGGAATCGATATTGAGATTGTGATTTTTTATGTGAGCAAAATATAATTATTCTAATAATTTTATTATTTTTTCTAACATTTATTAGATATTACTATTTGTTTTTTTATGTATACTAATATTTCAAAAAAATTATTTACTACTCTAGATTGTTGAATACTTCAAGACATGATAGAATAGGATTTCATGTAATATAGTCTATAATATCTATTTTTTATTTCTTGAGTATGAGGAAGAGTGATTGTAATTGGGTAACCGTGCACACACACATAGGGGAAGAGTTATAATTTTTTTAAACTCTGACTGTATTATATGATATTTAATTATATTATATGATTTGACCATTTTTTCCTCCAGAATGTAATTAATTAAATCAAGGCCTAATTTTTTTTGAACTATTTGTATTGTATGATGTTACATAATACAGACGACAAACAGAGCGTGAAATTCCATTCATATAAGATCATAATAAACAAACTCATTTATTTTGAATTATTTATACAGTATGATGTCACATCATACAGACAACTAATAGAGTATGAAATTCATTTCGTACTAGATCATACCATACAAATACATCCATTTTCGAGCTGTTTATACCATATGATGTCAGGTCATATATACAACTAATAGTATACAAAATTAGGATCGTACAAGATCGTATCCTATAAATACATTTATTTTTAAACTGTTTGTACAATACGATCTGAATTCTTACAGATAATTAATAGTGTATAAAACTAAGTTCATCCCAAGTTATAACAAATAAAGCTCTGATTTGTTTAGCTGATTGTACCATATGATCTACAATCGTATAGTATGAATGTAAGTCAGTTCACTTAAAATTTTCAATTTTTGGATGATTTTTTATGTGGTTACTATATAAAGAGCCCTAAAAAGTATCATATTATCCTTTGCTTCAAATTTCTCTTGAGAGTGGCCTTTTGAGAGTGTGTTTGGGAGAGATTTTGTTATTCAAGAGTGAGAGATATGAAAGTTCGTTTGAGATGTTAAGGCTTTGTAAACTAGCCCAACGCTAACCGAGAGGGGGGGGGGGGGGGGTGAATTGGTATATTAAAAAATCTTTCAATCAAAAACACAAACTCAAACCAAACCAAAATTCACCATAAAGAAATTAAAAGAGCATAAATTAAATATAGAAAAAGCAATAATAAAGAATATAGAAATTTATAGTGATTTGATCAACTGGACCTACAGCCACTCCCCGGAGGTGCCCTCTAAGTATTGCACTAAACTTAGTGACTCTCCTTTTGCTCCGATAGTAAGGCGAAGAAGCTTGTACAAAACCTCCTTTCCACCGACACCGGTGAGGCAGAGAACCCGACTCCTTTTGCTTCGTCCTGAAGTAGGCAGAGAACCTTGATTGATTGCTGAAGTGGACCTCTCTCGAACCTCCAAGGACAAGGGACGGCGATCAGAGAAGATGACTTGTATCCTTACTTAGAGCAACCTTTGTGAAACCCCTCACAAACTCCCCCTCATAAGATCCTCTCTCTCTCTCTCTCTCCCTTCCTCTCCATTTCCTCTAGGCTCTCTCAGGTCAAGATAGCAGCAATAGATGATCTCTTCGATAGAACAAGAGATCTTAAATTGAAGCGCTTTAGAATAGCTCTTAACTGTAATAAATCAACATTATCATCTTGTACGATCAGCACAAATTTTGCTCAATCAGCCTAGATGGTTTGGGACAATTAGAAGGTTTTTGTTCATATCGACCAGGACGATAGTATATCATCCAGTATGATTAGTACAAATCATAAAATTTCATCTAAAATATCGCTCTGAATGGGTGTCTGGATTATGTAAAAATAACTTGATCGTCCTGGATGATTAGTTCATTTCAATACATATTATCCAAAGCATCACCCTGAATAGAAGCTGGCCGATATTTTATCATTCAGGAACAACTAAGGTTTTTGAATAGATTATCTCAGTTGATCCTGAGATCATCCAGGATAATATAATCGAGCAATCTATCCTTAACTGCCTTCTTTAATTATCATATTAATTTAGGCATAATTAAACTATATCATCTAAGCCGATATCCTAGACTATGATAAAAAATTAAAGATACCTAAATAAATTTGGCAACTAATTCTTTTTTATTTGATCCTATCATCCAAGCTTATATGAATATCGTCCAGAACGATGCACTTAATGATGACTGTCTTAACCAGGATGCCCTAATTAAGGTTTTTATTTTTAACTGATCATTTAGGATGATTTTTGGATCATCCCAGATGATGTGATCAAAATAGAAAGCTCTAACCAACAGATATAAATTTTCTCCCAAGTGTGTGTGTGTAAGGTTAGTTAGCATCAGGAACCACTTTTTTTATAATTGACTCAAGAAATGGAAAAGATTACAAACTGACTCAGACATAGTCTATTCAATCTCGAGCTGATTCAAATTACAGTTTTGATCTTATGAACCTGAAATGTTAGTAGGCAAGGCAGTCATAGAAAAACAAAAGTATTTGAAATATTTGCTATCAACAAAATTAGATTCCTGAAATCATATTTGCAACAAGAACAAGTGAAGGGAAGTTGTCAGGGATTCATTAGGTTTTCCAAAGAATTTCCTTATCCTTTTCAAGTTTTTATCCAACTTCTTTGGAGAAACTTGAGAGAAGATCTTCAAGATTGGATCAAGGTTCTTTTCCTTAACCAGGAGGGTGAAAAAGGATGTGATGGTTCTCTGCCTTCACTAGGAAGATAAAAAAGGATGTGATAATTCTTTGCCTTAACCAGGAGGGTGAAAAAGGATGTGTAGGTACTATAGGTACTCCACCTTCACAAGGAGGGTGAAAAAAAAAGAAGGTATACTTCCATCACTTGGAGAGTGTAAAAGGTGATGGTTCTCTATCGTACTAAGGTCGTGGGAGAGAATTTGTAGGGGCTTCTCTGCCTTATTGTGGGGGCAAAAGGAGAGCCAATTGTGTTTAGTGAAATACCAAGAGAAAGAGTCTCCAGGGAGTTGATGTAAGTCTAGTTAGACCAAATCACTATAAAATTTAGTGTTCTTCTGTTACCTTTAATTTTTCTGTATTTTAATTTTACTGCATTTTAATTTTATGGTTGAAAAAATTATTTATGGTAATAATTTTTATAAAAAACTACAAATTTTAATATTAGTGATTTAACTTTCAAAAATGATCTAAAAAAGGTTTTTAAACATCCAAGATTTTTTATATAACCAATTCACCCCCTTCTAGGTTAGCCTTCAAATAACTTTGTAAGGTCTAACAACCTAAACGAACTTTCAAGTGGTATTAGAAATGATTTCAAAAGATAAAGTTTATACTACTTTTTTAAAAATGATCATGGCTAATTTTAGAAATTGAAATACTCATGAAGGATATTCAATCACTAGACTACCTTTACTCAATAATATTCATTTTAATTTATGAAAAACTCACATGCCTACATTTTTGTAATCACCTAACTATCACTTATGGATATTAGTATAAGAAGGTTACATCAAACCTACTAGACTTGTTGATGGCATTAGAATTGAAATTGTATTCATTGATTGGACATTAAAAGAAAAAGAATTAACACAATTAAATGCTAAATATTTAAATAAATTTTTTGTGCTTTGAAATCTGAGGATTATATGTATGTTTTTACTTGCAAAACTAGAAATGAAATTTGGGATAGACTTAGATAACTTATGAAGAAACAAAAAAGGTAAAGTAATCTATATTAAACATTTTATTACATGATTATAAACTATTTCATATGAGACCAAATGAGTCAATTTCTAATATGTATACAAGGTTTAATCAGACTGTTACCTCATTACATGCTTTAGGTCGAGAAATTACAAATAAAAAAATAATAATAAAATCTTACATTGTTTACATACTATTTATGATGTAAAGATAACTACCATAATTGAGTCTAAAGAATTGCATGTATATTCTATTGACAATATGTTTGGATCACTGATTACTTACGAGTAAGGAGTAAATCAAAAATAGATTGATGTAGGTGACAAGTGGAAAGAGAAGAATATAAATTTGAAAGTTGATGATTTAAAGAGTGATTAATCAATGTCTGAGATGAAGAAGATATTGCACTTATGACTAGGAAATTCAAAAGTTTCCTTAATAGAAAGTAATGAAGACGTCAGTATTAGAATAAATGTAAGTTTAATAGGAATGCAAAAGTTTCTAATGAAGTCATTTGTTATAAATGCAAGAAGCCTAGACATATAAAGACTAAATGCCTAAATCTCAAAGCTAATCCTAATAAGGATATAATTGAGGAGAAAACTCATGATAGGAAGGGCAATAAAAGAATGCAAAGAGCTTTATGGGCTGACTCAGCTTCAGACACTTCAGAAATAGAAGCAGAAGAGGATGTTACAAATTTTTTTCTTAATGGGAGATAAACTTGATCATTAAAATCAAGAGGAGGTATGTTACCTATCTTATGATGAATTATTTAAAGTTTATAAAAAAATCATAATGAATATAGGAAACTCAAAAAATTACATGCTAACTTTAATATTGAGTATCTAAATCTACAAAAAGAAAATAAAAATATAAGGAATGATTACACAAATATAGATAACAATCACATGGCTTTGCTAGATGAATTTGATGATTTAAATAATAAGCATAATTTATTGAAAACATCTTATAATGAACTTAAAAATGATTTTAAGGTGTTTATGGTTGAATCAGATCAAAGGGAACAAGATTTGAAGATTGAAAATTCAATTTTGAAAAGTGCAAACTCATATCTTCAAATAAAATTGAAATCTTTTAAGGAAGATAAGACACCTCTCACACTTGAATAATTTTACAATCTTGACCAAAAGCATATAATTTCAAAATATTAGAAAAGATATTATAACTCATATAAATTTGTAAATCATTTTCTTGGTGTTAAATATTTTTCATGTGGCATGTTAGGACATATTTCTCAAACTTTCACTATTCATAGTAAGACACATTTAGTGTGGAGACCTAAGATACATCAATCACAATATATCAAACATGCATCTGGATTATCATTATCAAGAGGAACCTAAATTTATTTGGGTTCCCAATTTTAATATTTGATAATTTCGTAGAAACACTCTCATAAAAGCTCTCATGATAGCATTTGATACCTGGATAATGGATGTTCAAAATATATGATTGGAGATGTAAATCAATTTTTATCGCTGGAAGATAGGACTGGTGGCAAAGTGACATTTGGATATAACACCACTAGGAGTGTGGTAGGATCATGTATGATTGGTAACAAGAAGAATTTTATGATAGAAAATATTTTATTGATTGAAGGCTTAAAATATAATTTGTTAAGTATTAGTCAGCTTTATGATAACAGCTTTAATGTAAAATTTTTTTCTACAAGCTGTATTATAAGCCAAAATGGAGTTGATGTGTTTCATGGTGATAAGGTAAATAATATTTACATGCTTGAATTAAACTATGTTAAATGTTCTATTACTTTTTTTCTAAAAAACTATTGCTGATGAATCTTGGTTATGGTATAGAAGACTTTGTCATACAAGCATGAAAAATCTTATGAAGATTACCCAAAAGGAATTGGTTAGAGGAATACCCAAACTAGACTTTATTAAGGATCATCTATGTGATATATATCAATTAGGGAAATAAGTTAAGTCCTCCATTCATTCTATTAAAGATGTTAGAACTAGCAAACCCTTAGAAGTCCTTCACTTGGATCTCTTTGGACCTGTTAGCATTATAAATCTTGGAGGAAAAGTTTTTGGGTACGCAATTATTGATGATTATTCTAGGTCTACATGGATTAGATTCTTATCTCATAAGAGTGAATCATTTGATGAGTTTATAAAGTTTTCTACTTGGATTCAGAGGAAGCTATGTTATGAATTTTTCACAATTCATAGTAACCATAAAGGAGAATTTGAAAATAAAAAATTTAAAGTTTTTTGTAAAGAGCAAGGGATATATCACAACTTTTTAGCTCCTAGAACCCCTAAGCAAAATGGGGTTATTGAAAAAAAGAACATAACTTTGATAGAAACTGATAGAGCCATGTTGACTGAATTTTTACTTCCTAAATATTTTTAGTTTGAAGTGGTTAATATAGCTTATTATGTTTAGAATAGGATGAAAATTAGATCTAAATTTAATAAGATGTCCTATGAACTTCTTTAGGGTAGGACCCTAAACCTCTCACATCAACATGTCTTTGGATGTAAAGTGTTCATTCATAATAGTGTAAAACTCTTTTAGAAAAATTTAATCCTAAATCTAATGTGAGAATTTTTTTAGGATATTTGAGTGTTTGTAAATCCTATAGAATAATTAACAAAAGGACATTGATAGTAGAGAAGACCACACATGGAGTTTTTGATGAATCTGATATTTTTGGAGAGTCTAGGTTGGAAGAAGAACATATTGGAGAGATTTTCAAAGGAATTGAAAATGCAAATATTAAAGAAAAGGTTGGAATAGAAAATATATTGCCTAGAGAATGAAAATATTTTAAAAGTCATCCTAAAAATTGATTTTAGGAGATTCGAGTGAAGGAGTTAGAACTAGGCATGAACTTAACAAAGAAATGAACCACTTAGCATTTATTTCAATGATTGAACCCCACTAATGTAAATTAAGCACTTTATAATGAATTTTATATTGTAGCCATGTAGGAGGAGTTGAATTAATTTATTAGAAATAGTTTTTGGAGTTGGTATAAAAACCTAAAAATTAAAGTATTATTGGAACTAAGTGGGTTTAAAAAATAAGATGATTGATTCAGGTGTAGTTGTTAGAAATAAGAAAATATTGGTGGCTAAGGAGTACAATCAAATATAACGGATTGATTTTGAGTATATTTTTTCTCCTGTAGCTAGACTTGAAGTAATAAGGGTACTTCTAGCCTTTGCCTATTTTAAAGTATTTAAACTATTTCAAATGGATATTAAGAGTGTCTTTCTTAATGGGGTGATAAAAGAAGATGTTTATGTTGAGCAACTTCCAAGTTTTAAAAATTTATAATTTCCTAATCATGTGTTTAAATTAAAGAATATATTATATGGATTAAAACAGACGCCTAGGGAATGGTATAAAAGGCTGAGCACATTCCTACTAGAAAGATCTTTTATTAAAGGGAGAGTGGACACCACACTCTTCTTAAAAAGAGTAGGAAATGACATTCTTATTGTTCAAATATATATTGATGATATCTTATTTAGATCTATTAATAAAAATATTTGTGATGCTTTTTAAAAATAATGAGTAATAAATTTGAAATGAGTTACTTTTTTAGTTTTAGCATAAAATAGAAAGAGGATGGCACATTTCTTAGTCAAATAAAATATATTAAGGACATCCTTAAGAAGTATGAAATGGATAAAACAAAACTAATATGTACACCAATGTGTTCCTCAGTTCAATTAGATAAGGATGCTAGAGGCAAATTTGTTGATCAAAAGAAATTTAGAGAGATAATTAGATCATTACTTTATTTAACTGCTAGCATACCTTATATTATGTTTAGTGTTTGTCTTTATACTAGATTTTAAGCTGATTCAAAAGAATCTCATTTGACTGCTATTAAAAGAATTCTAAGATATCATTTGAGAACTCAAAACTTAAGGATTTGGTATCTTAGGAAAATCACTTCTTTTGAAATAATTAGATATTATGATTTAGACTTTACAAGATATAGGTTTGATCAAAAAAGTTCTTTTGGAACTTATCAATTTATTAAAAACTCTTTAGTTTCCTGTCTAGCAGAAAAAAGAATCCAGTAGCCATTTCTACTACTTAAGTAGAATATATAGCCTTAAGAAGTTGTGTGGCACTGGTTCTATGGTTAAAACAAAAGCTTATGGATTTATGCTTTTTAATTGATACTTTTCCAATTTCCTGTGATAATACAAGTACCATTTGTATTTCAAAGAATTCAATTTAACACTTCAGGACATAATGCATCACTTCATTAGAGATCATGTCTTTAAAGAAGAAAATGAAATACATAATGTAGCAACTAAAAATCAACTTGCATATATTTTCACAAAACTACTAGTTTTTTAAACTTTCAGCACCTTAAGAACCAGATTGAGTATTATTGATATTCATGCATGACAACTGTAATTCTGCAAATTGTATTTGTGGTGTATTTCTTTTGTTTTTATTATTGTATTTTTGTTCTTTAGTTGTGGTTTATTTTTATTTGACTTTTCTCTATTTTATTGTTGATTTTTTATTTTTATTGTTTTTGTTTTTGTGTTTCATGGATCTTATTTGAATTGGTTTGGAAAAAAATATCTTGATCGTCATGAGAAAATCTAAATTTTTTTTTTTCCATTCATACTGCATGAACCACTTTCATACTGTACAAATTCTCCATATTTTACATGATTTATTTTTTGAGTTGGAAAAACAATTTTTTTTTTGTGATCATATAGTATGACACATCATCATCCATACGAACCATCAATTATTCATCTGTACGAACATGGTAGGCATTCCTAGGATAGTTATTTTTTGAACATCATATGTATAAACACATGTTCATTTGTACGATCCAGTTATCTATTTGTATGCGAATGAATTCAATCGACGGGTATGGTCATTATTAACTAATTATACCTAACGAACACCTATTTTTCTGTACATCAGGTTGGTCAAAGGTTATACAAAATGACTCTTTGAAAAAGTAACTTTACAAAAAGTTGTTTCAATGTAATAAATGTTCTTGATAGTTTGTGTTCGTTTGTAGAATTCAAGTTTGTAATGTATAAATTTTACAATCGTATATACGAACCCAATTTTGTATTGTATGAAATCGTCCGATTTCTAAAAATTAGATGCCTTCCTTTGAATTTCTTCATAATTTTTTCCTTTTTCAATCCTCTTGTTCAATTCTTCTTAAATGGCAGGCGGAAGCAAGCGAGTTCGTCAGACAAAAATGAGTTCATCTCATACCAAACAATATGACAATTTTATTTTAAGAGAAAATGAGCAAACCTACACTCAGTTTTGTTCAAGCAAAGATTACTCCTTCTTGTCTTTTTTTTCAAGAAGACATCAACTTTCTGATTATGCCCCTCTTTAGCTCCACTCAACTTTCATTCATTCTTACTTTGATCTATGTTTTTAATTATGAGACCTTTTATTATTTTCTAGCCAATTTGAGAATGAGAGAAAATAATATCATTATGTCATCGTATGTCTTTCACCAACAAGTTGAAATCACTAAAGAGGATTTGGGAACCTTTTTGCATCGTAGAACTAAAGGAATTAGGCTCATTCTATGACTTCTAAAAGTAATTTTGATTAGATTGCTATTAATGAGAATTCTAGTGAACACCTGCAATCCAACACTTACCCCTTGTTTAGACTTTGAATCAAAATGTCAGGATCATCCAACATGTTTTAAGAACCTCTATTATTCCTAAAGCTGATGATCAAATCAATATCACTATTTTGCTTAGTATAGTCACATACTATATCTTATCAAATACTCCATTGGATGAAGCCTAGTTGATTATGGACTACATCCATAACCTTACTGATATTAGACTTACTTTCACTATAAGAAAAAAGATTGTGGCTTTAAGATACTTAATTGCTTATATTTTTGAAAAGAAGTACAATCTTATTTATCCTGATCCCCCAGATAATCTTTCTATCTATCTTATTGTTGCTTTATTTCATATTCCTTCCCATCAGGATCAAGGGGATGAGGGAGATGAATATGATGGAGGAGGACATGATCTAGCACTTGCACCTGCTCTTGCTCTTGGACTTGAGCATCATTTCTATCAAAAAATGATCCAGAGATTTGATTGACTTGAGTCTCATTTTGATCCACGATTTGATCATATTGAGACTCACTTGAACCAGCAGAATTTTAGATACAATGAAGATATGAGCTAGGTGAGAGGCAACTTGATTCAATTAAAACTCAAGTGACTACAATCAATAGCTACTTTACCCAGTTTAGTCCTCCATAATCTTCTCCAGTAAGATCCCCGGGGCTATTAATTTGAATGTTGTATTTATTTTTTAGTTGTTTTAGTTTGATTGTAGTTTTTTTAATGTTAAATTTAGATGTTTTACTTTAAAATTATTGTATTTTCTTTATTTTCTATTTTCTTTATATTTAAGTTTGAATTTGTACTACTTTATTTTAAAAAAAAATAAAGTAAAAAAAGGATTTGATTGTTCTTGAATTTTTATTCCATATCTAATTATTTATGAGTTATTATTGACTAATCCAAAATGTTGATTTAAAAGATGAAAAATTTTAAATTATTTGCAGTATAATGTTATTTCCTTAAAGTTTTGTTTACTCAAACTTTAAATTAAATTAAAACTGAATTTAGTTATAATTGTTGCAAAAAAGGTGACTTACTTTCTTTTTATTTTCTTATTCAAAGTGTTGATTTTATTATTATCTATTTGATTTTTTTGTGGTTTAATCTTCTTTTTACAAGAAAAAGTTTCATTTATTTAGAAGATAATCACACAAGCCAAGATTTGCTAATTTACATTGTGGAAAGAAAAAAATGTCAAAAGATGCATAAAGAGTGCCAAAATTTGAAAAGAGACACAAAATGAGCCCAACTTGAAAAGATGTGGAATGTTCGCCAAACAAAGTTTAAAATCAAAAGATATGTAATTGAGATAACATCTCAATTCTAGTTGATAAGAGGTATAAAATGAGCCCATATTACATTTGGTTCTTTCCTCTATATCTTTAATTCTTAGAAGAATTCATGCATTAAATAATAATTTCAACTATTAAATTTGAATTTTTTTTTTTTGTCAGTTATTTTTACGAAAATTATTTTATTTGATGTTTTTGATTTCTAGAACGAACGTTGAACCTGGTCAACTTTTCTTTTCTTAATTGTTCTTTGATTTAAAATATGAGCTTAAAAAATTTTATAAGAATTTAATATTGTTCATTTTTTTACAAATTCTTTTCCTTATCAACATTTAGATTTATCCATAAGAACTTTCATATTCAAGGGATTTACTTTTTTCCCCTCTTTTTACTGATGTCAAAAGGTGGAGATTGTGTTTTGGTTTGAAGTTTTTTGTGTTGTTTGCATTTGGTTTGATGTCCAAAGGGTTAGGTTGTTTATATTTGTTTGAAGTTTTCTTTGTCTCGTGTCATAAGGTCTTTTTGGTGTTTATATTTTAGTGTATGTTTTCCTTGTATATTTTTTGTTGTTTTATAAAAATAAATAAATAAAGGAGGGATGAAATTCTTTTTCCCCATGATTTTTATTTTTTATTCATTGAGGAGAAGCTTTGGAGAAAAGAACTTTTATTTATAATTTAAACAATAATTGTTTTTGTCATCATAAAAAATGTGGAGATTGTTGCAACTAAGGAATCAAGAATAAAACTGTAATTTTTTATTATAACAAATTGTTATTGTTCTAATAATTTTATTATTTATTCTAATATTTATTGGATATTTTTTTTTTGTGTACTAATATTTTTAAGAAAATCATTTACTACTCCAGATTATTGAAGACTTCAAGATGGATAGAATAGGATTTCATGTAATCTGTATATCTCTACTTTTTATTTCTTGAGTTTAAGTTAGAGTGATTGTAATTGGGTAACAATACATACACACATGAGGAGAGTTGTATTTTTTTTAAGTCTAACAGTATTATACGATATTTAATCGTATAGTACGATTTGACAATTTGTTTCCTCCATAATGCAGTTAATCAAATCAAGGGCTAATTTTTTATACCTTTTATATTGTATGATATTACATCGTACAGGTAACTAATATAGTACAAAATTCCTTTCATATTATATCGTACCAAATGAACTTTTTCATTTTAAATTGCTCGTATAGTACAATGTCAGGTCATACATATGACTAATAGAGTATAAAATTTATTTCATAATAGACCATGCCATACTAGTACATCCATTTTTGAACTGTTCATAAAGTACGATGTCAAGTCACACAGAAGACTGATAGTATATGCAAGATAATACCATATGAATACATTTGTTTTTAAGAATTTCTTATAGTACGATCTAAATTTGTACAAACAACTAACAGTGTACAAAACTAAGTATATCCCAGTTCGTACTAAACGATGCCCTAATTTTTTTGAATTGATTGTACCGTATGATCTACAATCGTATAGTATGAATGTAAGTTGGTTCACTTAAAATTTTTAGTTTTGGATGATTTTTCATGTGACGGCTCTCTGCCTTCATAAGTAAGGTGAAAAAGGATGAGAAGGTTCTCTACCTTCACCAAGAGGGTGAAAAAGTATGAGAAGGTATGCTGTCATAACTGGGAAAGTGTAAAAGGTGATGGTTCTCTACCACACCAGGTTGGTCAAAGAGAGTTTGTAAGGGCTTATCCACCTTGTTGGTTGGGGGGGGGGGCAAAAGAAGAGTCACTTCTATTTAGTGCAATATCTGGAGGAGTAACCAAGGAATGGATGTAGGTCTAGTTGGACCGAGCCACTATTAAATTTAGTATTCTTCTGTTACCTTTAATTTTTCCTACATTTTTATTTTACTGCATTTAAAGTTTATGATTGAAAAAATTATCTGTGTTGATCATATCTATAAACAACTACAAGTTTTAGGATTAGTGTTTTAGCTTTCAAAAGGGTCTAAAAAAGGTTTTCAAATATTCAAGATCTTCTATATCACCAATTCAACCCCCCCCCCCCCCCCCCCCCCTCTTGGTTAGCCTTGGGGTAGTTCTAACAGGTCTAACAACTTACACAAACTTTTATAGTGCCATATATATTTCAAAGAATCTAATCCAACACTCTAGAATCAAATAAATAGACATAAGGCATCATTTCATTAGGGGTTATGTCACCAAGGAAGACAAAGCTACATCATATAGCCACTAAAAATGAGTTTGCATACATCTTTATAAAACTACTAGCATTTAAAACTTTCGTCACTTTAAGAACCAGATTATGTGTCATATATATTCATGCTTAAAATTGAATGCTTTTAAATTCTAAAATATGATTCATGCTTTTTTTGTTGTGTTTTATTTGTTTTATGTTCACTATTTGGTTTTGTTTGTTTTGGTATTTTCAATATTTTATGATTTTTCTTCAGCATGTGTCTTTCATTTATTTTAAAATTTAATAATCTGATCACTACTCACTTTGGTAGATGAACTCTTCTTTAAATGAAAAACTTACCTATTTTTTTGTAAACAGTGTTTGACTCTTCTAAAAATAGTTAAGGGAAGAAGTTGAAGATTATCTCTCTTCTACTAACTCCTTTAGGGATATAATTTCTTTTTGAATCAAAATCAATTTTAAATTAAAATTGGACAAAAAAATAAAGATATATTTCATCTTCCTATAGTTCTCTTCCCATATGAATATCCTTGCAAATCAATGAATCTATTTCTTTTTTAATCAAGTTGTTTGTCAATATCAGATGGATCAGGTTTTTGTTTGTGGTTTATTCATCCTTATATAAGAGAGTGAGTTCTTCTTCTCTCATATTTGGAAGATAATCTCACAACTATGTATTTTTTAAAGATTTAGAAAGGAAAAAAGTTCATAGAAGTAAAATAAAAATAGGCATAAAATGAGCCCAAAGGCTGAAAAGATGCGTAATGAACGTAAAAATTGAAAGATGTATAAAGTGTATTAAAATTCAAAAGATGCACAAAGTGCACCAAACAAGGATAAATAAAAGAAATAAAATGAGACCACAATAAGTTAGCTTCTCTTCCTTTCAAATCTTTAAATTTTAGACAAATCCATATGCCAATTGATGTCATATACACCTGAATTTGAAAATTATGATATATGGTTTATCACTTTGTAATGCTATTCTCTTATATATATTTCTAAAAAGAAGTTTGAAAATATCACATTTCAAGTCTAATTTATTTTTTGAATTATATATATTTTTAATAGAAAATTTAGCCTATAAAAGAGCCTGAGCTAGGGTTGACAAAATTTAATTTTCTAAACTTTATAGATTTTAGTATTGTCTATGCATTTCTTACTGATCTAATCATTGGGTAAAATTTTCATTTGATACTTTTGATTGATTCTTTAAAAAAATTATTTTATGGTTATTTTTCTTATTTTTAATTAATTTTTACTCTTATTTTATTTTATTTTTAGATCCTTCCTGATCACCACACTCCATCCCATAACTTTTTTGATTTTTTCACATTATCTAGTACAATTCATATCATACTGTATGATATGAGCAAAATATCAAATCTTCCATCACAGCACATCTAATGGCCAAAATTAATTAATTATTGGTGATTGTATTGTATGAATTTATCTTTATACTATATGATCCATGTGACAGAATCTGTTGGATGTGTTGAATTAGCTGATACAATATTTAATATCAATCATATAGTACGATCAACCAGTTCATATTGTATGAACTCAAAAGTCAATAATTGTACAGGTTTATTCCTTAGGATGATTATGTTCTTTTTAATCATCTAGTATGATATATAATCAAACTATATGATAAAAATCACCTTTTTTACTGATTATCTGGATGAATTGATTGCACTATATCATGTAGTATGATCTTACAATCGTACTATATGATCCATTCAATTCTATTTAAACAACAAGGATTCTTTCAACTTCTTCACACCATTCTAATTTTCTAATCCTTTGTTTCCCTCTTGAACATTTCTTCCTTATAATGGCTAGTGATAAATGGTCCCGAGCACTAGTGGGTAATTCCTCTAGATGAACTATCGATCCTAGGTCTGTGGACCTCCAAAAGGGATCCGACGATACATCAATGCATAAGGTATACAACCACACCACCCAAGGGATAGAAATGATCGCAAGTCTCCATGCTCTTTGAAAGCGGGCCAAAGGAAGGGCATATTAGATCGTACATACGTTCAACCATTGAGGATAGCAGCTCTCACCAGTGCACTCCGATGGGTGATAATATGCATGACCTGATCAGTGTCACGGAGTTTCCCCCACCTGATACATTAGCTCAAGTGGGGTTTATTTATTGTGAAATTATATTTCTCACGGGCTCAAGCCCCTATAGTTAATTGCATCTCAAGCCGAAGCCCAAGAATAATATTGGATTCTACTCTCGATTAAGAATCCAATATTGTTATTCTTAAAAAAAGATTGTTACAAAAGGGGAGATTAGGAAATCCTACTCAAAAGAAATGAAAGGACTCAAATGGCTTAGTCAACATGTATGATTCACATTGACATCCAAAGGGACTAAGGCAGTAATGAGAGAAAGAGAATCATATACACAGAGCATACATAGGGGAATGATACAAGCGATGTCATCCATATGACATGAATAAGTATGATTTATAGTTCCTAAAGAAAAGAAACCTACCCATTGATGAGGCATACTACGAGATACTGAATGTAGCAGCCGTGAACCCTATATCTAAGGTGGGATTAATGTTCTACCCAACACTAACACCAGTGTCTTAGCTAATGCATCTAGGATTATATCCTGCCTGAAATAGAAAGCCAGCTAACCACCTAAGCATATAAAATCCATGTTGTCTAGTCTTTATGAAAGAAGGATAGATAGTTAAGTTTTTTGGAAATAAGGCTGATATCTAGATAGTTTCCTAATTGGCCTTGGACTTATGTAAGGTGAATGCTCCTTGAGTTAATGTAATTTAATTTTAATTAAGTTGGTTTCTAATCTAATGCATGCTAGTTGAAAAAGTTTCCAAATCATGAATATTTGAGATTTTAGAATGGCTTATAGAAAATAATTTTTTAGAAAAGATTGGGCTTCCTCAGGTCCAACACCTCATCCTCATAGGTCAGGTTATCCGGACTCTACCCACAGGCGAGGAAGTGTCTTATAGAAGGAGGGAGAAAATGCATTAATATGCATGAAACTCAGAATGATTCCGATTATTCCCTAGGTCAATAGATTTCTATGTTATTTAATTCTTAAAATTTTAAATAATAATTACGAGTAGAAAAATTTTTATCCTTGAGAGCCCAGCAAAAATTAGGTCAAGCACATGCAAGAAAGAAACCTAAGAAAAGCATGCAATTTATATTACATAATTAATGTAAATGCATTAATATAAATCCACAAAATTTAAAGTAAGAAAGTCCATGACAAGTGTCGTATAAGTACAAACCAGGGTCTGCATAAAAGTAATGGTGGCTAGGCTCCACCTACAATTATCTGGATTCTAATCCTACTGAATGACACAAGTCTTAAAAGCTAATCATTTCATCTTCAAGTCTTCATCTATAGGTGTATCATCCTTCTATGAATCATCTCCTTCCAAGTAACCTTCCTTCGGATCTCCTTCCTTTGGATTGTCATCGTAGGGTTCATCCTCTAGAAGAGTACCCAAATGACTAAGAAATTCCATATAAAGGGCCTTTCTTTCTCTTTAGGTACAAAGTGTTTAAAATGCCTCACTGTTAAAAGACTTTCACAAATCAATATGAATTACAATGAATTGCATTACATTTGAAAAAAGAAAATCTAGATATGGACTGAACCTACAAGGTTATCCTAAGAAAAACATCACAAGTAATTAATATTGTACGGAAAGATAAACATGCTTGGCCACGCTCTTTTAATTTTGAAAAGGGCTAAGCAATCTCTAGAGTATATGCAAAAAAGTAGCATTAGTTTTAAAGCTTTAATAATTATTGCCCCCTTTATTTTAGTGTTGTATGAGCGTAGCCACATATATAAGAATGGATTAGTAGCAAAAGCATCCCTAACCCATGGATAATCTATCACACAAATCATAGTATAATTAATGTATAGAAGATATAATAAAGTAAAGCTCAATCACAACACAACAGAGCAAAGCAACTCAATCAATCATATCTGCCACAAATAGATCATCTCAACACAAAATCAAAAAAAGGAAAATCACCTTGGTTAGTGGACATTTTGACCCATTTAAAGGCATGTTGTACTTGTAGACTATCCACGCTCCTATTTGTAGAAGAAATCGCAGCCTCAAATGCTTTAGATCGATGTGGATTCGTCTAGGAAGAGTTTGACCCTCAGTTCACCAAAGGATCATCGCAAGTGAGCTCTCGCCGAAGGATTTAGGTTGGGAAATATGGAAGGAGATGGGAGGAGCTCACAAACTAAGAATCTTGGCTTGGGAGATCTTGGAGAGAGAGCTCAAAGCAAAAGTCCCTATTATGAACCCTAAAAAGCATATTTATAGGCTAATGCTATGGATCAACAGCCTAAATATATTCTAGGGCTAAATAAGAGGGAAAAACAACTTGAATTAGCCGTGGTTTGAGTTGAGGGATTAATAGAAATGAAGTTAATAGATTAAAAGGGGTTTAAATGATCTTAAATGGGTTAAATTTACCAAATAATACTTGGGTTGATGAAGTCAATGGTTTACTTGGTCAATCCAATCAATTAACCCCAAAGGATGGCGGGTTTGAGTCCAAGTAAGGGTTTGAAATAGATTAAAACTTGAAATGACCCAAAATAGCTTGGGCCCAATGGGTTGGGTCTGACCCACTAGGTCCAAGGGAGGTGAGAATTGAGTATAAGGAGCTATAGATTTGATTTAAAATCAAGTATAGGGGTTTATGTCAATTTGGGTCAACCTAGGTTGACTTAGTCAACTAGGTTGACCCAGGGCTTGGGTCTAGGCTCAGCAGAATTGGTTTGACCCATAAAACACAAGGGAGGTTATCTTGGGTCCTTGCTTGGTAAATTTGACCAGGTCAACCCTTTGACCAAGAGTTTAGGGGCAAAAAGGAAGGTCAACAAGGTTCACTAAGGCTGCTGATGAAGAAGCCTATCAGTGATACAAAATGGTAGGGATCACACCATCCAAAATTATAAACTAGGAAGTTTTGAATTTCCAGGTAAATAATCTATTTGCCCATACCACTATTGACTTCATCCTCATCCTAGGCTTTCAGTTCAACTCTGAACTTTTATTTGAATTCTTTGCAAGCCTTTGCATTAACAATGAGGTCACTGTCTTACAATCCTATGTTAATAGAAAGCCTGTAGAAACCACTTACCAAGACTTTCATGAATTTCTTCACCTTTCTAATACTAGAGAAAAAAATTCATGTTTTAGCCTTATATCCTGACTATAATTGGACATCTGCCAACACCATCCATAGGGAGTGCAATGTTAACTATCATATCATGTATGCCAATCAGTTAGTCCAGGATGTCTGAATCATTCAACACATCATTTGCAACTCAATCATTCCTAAAGCTGGAGATCTGGTTAACATTATCCCTTTTCTCTCACTTGCCACCTAGTACATCATGGCCCAAATAGATTGTAATGCAATTGACCTTATAATTTGATATCTTAACATTCTAACCTGCTTTAGAGATCCCAAACATAAAAAAAAAAGTTTAACCTTGCCTTAGGACATCTCATTGCCTACATCCTAGAAAGAAAATATAACCTCTAGTATCCTACACCACCTAATCACCTCCCAGTCTTTTATTCTAATAGCTCCTTACATGTCCTTCACAGTGCTCATCACCACTATGTTCGATATGCTGACCCCGAGGCAAAGAAAGAGTAGGAGAACAACCACAAGCACCATACCCTATTCGTCAGCAGTCTCAGAATGATCAACTGGTTCAGAGGTTTGATCAGTGGGAGGCTAGATTTGAAAACCATGTACCACAACAACATCATGCAAATGATCTAGCTTGTTTTGAAAGCTATACAGCACAACAACAACAACAGTACGATAATGATATGGCTTGGTTTAGGGAGTAATTTTCTTCCATTCACCACTTCTTTCAAGCTCCACCTCCACCTGATCAAGATTCTTCTTTTTTCTAGTTTTCTCTGTATTTTTGTTCCTGTATTTATATTGTTCTTTACTTTCTATATTTTTTGATATGTGTACTTTTATTATAGTTTATTATTTATTTAATGTTTTTTTATCCTTTTGTGATGTCAAAAGGGGGGTAGCATGTATTGGTAGTTTGTAATTTACTTTGAAATGTTCAATTCCATATTTTTCTCTTCATCTTTTGTGGTCTCCTATTACGTGTTGTTGATATATATATATATATATATATATATTTTTTTTTATATATATATATATATATATATATATATATATATATAAGAACTCCCCTATTTTTAAAAAATTTACTTATTAAGGGGAGCTTAAGGAATAGCAAAATACTCTTGAATTATAAAATAAAAATATTTGTCATCATCAAAAGGGGGAGATTATTTCAAATCTAGACCCAAGTACTGTGATTTTGATTATAACAAATATTATTGGACTTTTTACTATGCTATTTCAATTTTTTGCATACCTATTTTGCCCTGCTCATCAACATTTTAGGTCCACAATTCACTTACAACTTCAATCAACTCAAGATTGGGTAGACTAGGGTTAAGTCTATTTTTATTTCAAAATACTTTTACCTTTCTTGAGTCAAGTCATATTTATTGGATACTAAGCTAAGTATCTTTATACACACACTCAAGGGAGTGAGTTGGTGAGTTAGAAAATTTCTATTTTTTGAACTAATCTTATAGTACGATTTAGATCATACGAGATGATATGTTAAAATAGAAAACCCTAGTTAGGGCAACGTATTTAATTAAGATTAATTAAACTCATCGTACTATATAATTCAAATCATATAGGATGATCAGTTATAATCAGCAAAACAGCTGCTAATCATAATTTTGATAATATTTTAATATTCAAAATATGTGTCTAATTATATCGTATGATATGCATCATATTGTACGATCGATGACAATCATACCTATATTAATCCTGTGATTAAGTGGTTAATTATAATTAAATTGTTCAATATAATCATACATGATGATTGTAGACGATCATTCTATAGGACCCGATTCCTGCATGAGATGATATTTAAACTCCGCAAATTGTTTAAGATGAAAAATAATAAATTTTCACTGATCATACAAGATGATCCTTAATCTTTGTACGGTATGAACTGCTCTACATGGGATGATATTTAATCGCCAGTTATAGTACTAGATGATTAGTTCAATCTCTTAATTTCTGATTTCTGGCTTGAACTAATCATACATGAGGATAGCAAGATAGTACAGGACGATTAGTATAATATGTTGAACTGATCATCCAGACTTATGGAGTTCGTACTACTGAAAGTGCCATTTTGAACTAAGCATACGGATGATCTCATTCTCGTACTGGATGATCAAAAGTGGCATATTAAAATTTAGGGCTTCTTTGGAGGCTCTCTATTTAAGCTCTCTTATTATCTTATTGAAAATCTTTTGTTGTTGAGTACTTGAGAGGGAACATAGAGAGAGAGTTGAGGAGAGCTTTGGGAGAGAAGAGAGGGAGAGTTCTTATGAGGGGGGATTTTGAGAGCTTTACAAGGTTACTCCAAGCAAAGTTCCTTCAAATATTCTTCAAGTCTTTGCTTCTATTCTTGGGGGGCTCCGGGGAGGCATTCTTCAGCACTAGATCATGGTTCTTTGCCAAGTCTAGGAGGGAGTAAAAAGATTCTTGGTTCTCTTCCAACTCTAGGAGGGTGTAAAAGTATTTCTGGTTCTTTGCCATCACCTAGAGGGTGTAAAAGATTCAAGGTTTGCAGCCATCACTGATAGGGTATAAAAGCTTTTAGTTCTCCACCGCGCCAGGAAAGTGAAAGTGATTTTGTAAGGGCTTCTTCACCTTACTGAGCGAGAAAAATAAAAGACATTACTTTTAGTGCAATACCTAGAACATATGGTTTTTGGGGAGTGGACGTAGGACAGATTTTACCGAACCACTATAAAATCTGGTGTGTTTGTTCTTTTACTTTTCGCATTTTAATTTCTTCACTTTTTTTATGATTTACTGTGTGGTTGAAAACTCTGATTTTATTGTTATTATGAAATTAATCTACTTTTGCATCAAGAGATAAAATTGATATTTTCATATATTTTATAAATCTTTAAAAAAGGAAATCTTTTTTCTTTACTTAAAGAAGTTTTAAATTACCAATTTACCCACCCTCTTAGTTAGCCTCAGGATATTTCTTAGAGGTTTAACAACCTTCACAAACTTTCAATCTCTTAATAACATCGATCCTGATTTACTTCTATCAGAAACTAGTGAGTATGAAATGATCTATTCAAACTATCCTACCACAATATATATATATATATTAAATTTAACAATTTATCTACCAAATTTCTTTATGGCAGCATATTCAAAACTCATCAATGAAATATTGAGCTTTACTAAACTTTCTAATAAAGTGTACATACCCAAAAGTATGTTTGTATAGCTTCATATTCTAGCTTTTATGTACAATCCCAAAACGTATGTTTAAAAAATGTAATCAACCTCTTGCTTAACACTGGGCCCTTTCCCTTTCCTGCAATATAACCACAAAAAATAAGATTTCTTTTATAGACAACCTTTAGCATAGATTTCTTCATTTATACATGCATTTTAATAAAAATATTGGGCTCTAAAAATAAATTCTTAAAATTTTACCTTGATTGGACTCCTCATCTAACCCAAATTCTTTCCCCCGCCCTAACCTCCTTTCTCTTTTCTTCACTTCCCCGTTTTCCTCACAGATTTCTAAAATCCTTACCTGATTTCAGCAATTGCCTAAGTTTTGAATTCTCCCAGCAGCCTTTAACAGCTCCAGCAAGCTCTCACGGATCACCCCTAGCTTCTGCTCACGGCTAGCCACTCGAACACCATAGAACAGAGAACAATAACGAGTGGGGGAGGAATGGAATTTGGTTAAGTGCTTTAACATAACTTATATAATATTACGTACTAATAATACATTAACTCCTTCCCACTAACAATTCTATTTGAAATATTTATTTTAGAGTAAACCTTTAGTAAATAGACTGTAAATTTTCCTATGGTGTATATATATATATATATATATATATATATATATATATATATATATATATATATATATATATATATATGCTTATTCTGTTACATTAAAATAATTAATGTCAATTTACTGTAAACATTTAAGTTAAAAATGTCAATTAACTATATTAGACTTATATTATATATATGCTTCCATTTTGAAAAAAATTCAAGCTTGAATTAGTTTTAAAAATTTTGGGTATTATAGAGGAAGTGTTTTCAAATGAAAGATATTCCAAGAGCTCCTACTGTCGTAGTAGCCACAAGAACTACAAAAAAGAAAAATAGGAGAAATATAGAAAGAGAGAGAGAGAGAGACTAAAAGAAAAAAGGATTTCACCACTTAATTTTATCTTTCGTGACGGTTTTAACCGCCACAAAAATCGTTGTAGCAGTTATAGAACCGCTGCAAGACCGCCATAGTTGGTGTCCACTACAAAGCTTTTTTGCAGCGGTTTGATGATCATTAAAGAAAATGTTTGAAGTGATTATATTAGCAGTGGCTTAAATCACAGCTAAAGTTCTAGATTTTCATCAGATTAAACCGCGCTATTTTTCCAGATTAATAGCAATTTAAATTGCTGATACTCTAGAACGCTAGTGATGGTTTAAACCATAGCTAAATTATTAATTATTTTTAAAGTATATTTCCATACCAAGAACATTTCTAGCCCATAATGATTTGAAATGAAAGATTCAGACGCCTGCAAATGTTACTAATTAAATTACAAAGAGATCAATAAATATATGCAAATAGAAAAGGAAAATTTGTAAAGCAAAATGAATGAATGCTACCATCAATCACTCTCTTCCATCTCTCTCTCTCGTATCTATATATACCTAATGTTTCGAATTAGGACTGCCTTACTAATTTTTTCAACCAAAACTTCTTTCCTAAAAATTTACTTCAAGGAAAGTTAAAGATAGCTTCCATACATTTTCCTTGGAAATCCTCAATCTTTTCCTTAGATTTTATTGATGAATTACCAATTGATTTAAAAAAAGATATAGCTTTGGTACTAAGCGTTCAATAGCAAAGTGGTAAAATATAACAACTTATCGTCCTCTATGAAAGCCAATGTTTCAAATCTATCATTAATTGAAATTCCAAAAGCAGTAGAAGAGGCATTTGAAAGGACCGAATGAAAAAAAGGTTGTAGAAAAAGAAATGCATTATCGAAAAAAAAAAAATGAAACCCAAAAGATTGCTCCAAAAGCTGGTGGAGTCATTCTAATGGGCTGCAAATGAATATTTACTCCAATAATATCGATTACATGGATCTACAAATAGATACATCAACTGGTTGCAAAAGAATTGACTCAAATATTTGGAAGAGACTATTAAGTAACATTTGCTGTAATTGCCAAACTTAAAACAATTTGATCTCTTCTCTCCATAGCTAGAGAATTGGATTAGTCACTACAACAATTTAATGGTAAAAATATCTTTCTAAATGGAGACTGGAATGAAATAAGTCCTCATAGAACTTCCTCCAACCTTTAAGAGCAATAAGCAACAAATAAGATATGCAAATTGAAAAAAAATTAATTTATGATCTTAAACAATAGCCAAGAGCATGGTTTGAATATTTCGCTAATATTATTTTTGACCAGTAACTCAAGTAGCATATCAAAGGATATTTTCATCCAAGAACAAAAGCACTTCAAATGAAATAAGTTCAATATAAAAGAAAGCTTTGAGAATGTTTTACATCCAAGGTAGAACTCTGCTCCTGCATCCTGAATTAAATTTATAAATTTCTCAGTAGTATCATTTTGTTCATTTGTATTGAACTCATCTGGCTCCATCACTAGATTTTGAAATGAATCATTTGACTATAGTATATCTCTTAATAATCCATCTATATCATTTATTCTTATATCCTCATAAAGGGCTTGGCCTTCCTTTAACTTTAGTGTACCAATAGATGCTCCATTCATTGCACCTTTAACTACAATACAATGCTTTTCCCCATGTCGATTTCATACAACATATCCATCAAAACAACCTTTAGATATTAAATGAACTTTCAAATCTTTCATAGAATGGAAGTACATATTAATGCAGAACTTATGCGAACGTAATTTTTTTCCTGATAAATTTCGGCTTCGACTTATAAACTCTAGAAAACTTATTTACATCATTTACATAATCATGACTCTACTTAGACTTCTGTAATCCAACTCTTATTCATGTTAAGTGAAAAATGAACCTTCAAGTAACTGCTAAGAATAAAGATTTATTTAGATCACTCATCATTTAATTTGCTTACATAATAAAGAAATTTTAAAAGAGCCAAGGTTTTAAAAAAAGTAATTAGATTAGTCTTTAAAACCCATCCTAAGTTTTCTTCTTAAAATTCAGTTTTGTATTATCATAAACCTAATGCTTTATAGTAGTTGAAAGAAATTTCTAAGGCATCTCTCATTCATTGCAATAATTAATTATATGCAATGGAAAGTTGTATCACACTACTTTTATGCATCATTTGTGAAAATTTGATTAGCTCACCTACTGTTATTTAGGTCTATCTTCATTATTGCTTATTCATATACTTTTTCATTTATTATCAAGATTTAGAGCAGAATATATGCTTAAAGAGGAGGACTTCGGGAGTAGATGTAAGTTCAATTTTGATCAAAATCATTATAAAATATGGTGTGCTGATTTTTTTTTTTAGCATTTTATTTCACTTATATTTTAATTTTTTGCATATCTATTATTCCTGCAAATCTGTGTTATAATTATCGAGTTTTGATTGTGTTGATTATTATTTGAAAATAAAACAAAAGTTTTAAAAAATAAAATTAAAAACATCCCTTAGAATTTTATCGGCGGTGTTCTTGCAGCCAAAAACCAAGTTGCTAAAGAATTATCCATCCCCGAACCATTTCCCTCGCCTGAAAGCTTTGCCATGGAAGCATTTCTGCTTGGTCCTTCCACGCGATTCCGACATCCAATAACTGCTTTCCCAAAGTCTCCAACTCTACGAGCCGTTTACACAAACCCTAGTCCTTCCTTCCGCGCTCGAGTCCGCTGCGGCCTAAGAGATGGACCGAGGAAGCCACTGTGGAGGGGAAGAGTGTTGTCGAAAGAGGCAATTCAAGCTGTTCAGGCGCTCAAACTCGCTAAATCCTCGCCATCGGCATCCGCCGGATATGATAAAATGGCGGAGGTCTTTCGCGGGAAAATCGCGCGTCTTCTAAAAGCTGATCTGCTTGACGTGCTCAAGGAGCTCCAGCGCCAGAATGAGTGGGCAATCGCTCTTCAGGTTCTTGCTTTTTTTTGGTTCTCCCCTGGTGTTTAAACATGTTGGAAATTGTGGTAGGGTTGCTGATTTTAGTTAAAGTACTTTCTTCTTCTCTTTTTCTTGGGAAATTTGAGTGCCTCGCACAACTTCATCGATAAGTTTATGTATATTAATATATACACGAAGATCAAAAAGAGATTGCAAGTAAGAAAAAATAACTAGCAACAAAAAAAAAAGAATTTACATTTGCAATCAAAATCACAGAAAATGATGTAAAGAAAAGGAAAAACAATAAAGCGGGCTCATTGATGGAGTATAGAGTTGGTGTCATGAAAGCCACGAATAGTATAGGTTGAGCTTAGTAAAGGCTCCAATGTTTCACCAATCCAAAAAATTTTATAACCTTGATCACAAAAAAGAGGAACAGAGTGTCTTGAAAGAAATACCCCAACATATACATCATCAGCCCACAAAATATAATTTGCATTCCTTTGATCAAGTGAGAGACATCAACTTGCAGTAGGTAATAAAAATCTCACGCAAGTATCAAAACGAATAAAGAAGTGATAATAGAGTAAACCGGTATGTCCAGTATGAGGTCATCCATAAACCAGAAACATTTAGGTGATAACAGCAAGCGTTGGTAGCAGATTATTAAGATGGTTACACTTAGCGATGTATCAGCAAACCAAGGTTTAAAATTGTGTAAATAAGCCTTGAGGCGTTTTTGGTCCGTGAGGCGAGGCGTAAACCTCACGGATGAAGAATTGCGTAAATGAGAATTTAAGGGTTTTAACAGGTAAATAATAGTAGAATTCTATCATACAATAAAAACATCTAAATGACAAGTGAAATTAGTGGAAAGTAAGAAAATAGATGCACTAAAATCATATTCTAAAGTACAGAACCACAAAATATTATTCTATCAAAACTTTTAAAGTACAAATAAGAAAGAACATATAAAATCCAATCATGTCCCATCACTAAATGGGTCTTCAAGGGAATCTTCTTCTTCAATTGTATCTATGAATGTCATATCTTCATCATCTTCAATGTGACTCACTTTTCTCTTCCCTGATCAATAATAATGATCATTATCATGTTAATTGCCCAATTGATATGAATATAATATAATACTAGCATATAATAATACCTTTATTTGGTTTTTGTGCTGCAAAATTAGTGGATGTGTGTGGTGTGGTAGTAGTGGATGTGCCCACTTGATCTGCTTCGCCTCTCAAGACATCCACACTTAGATCCTTTAGTTACAGGTCTGATAATGACAAATCTGTCTCATCATCTATGAAATACTTATTATCAGATGCCATCATCACACACCAACGGCTCCTCATCATCCTTCAACCCCTTGTTCATTAACCTCCTTTCTCTCAACCTCTTATTGTATATAATATACACAAGAGAGTTCATTTTGAGTGTTGAAAGTCGATTTCTTCTCTTTGTTTGCACTTAACTATATGTACTCCAGTTTCGCTCGCACCCAGAAGAAGAATAATGAGACCCATAACTCTAACAACAAAACTCTGTAACTCAGGGATGGAATCACCAAATTGGATCCACCATTCAACTATTTTCAAGAAGAAAAATGATAATCAGAACATATTAAAGTGTTATGTATTTACAAAAATAAGTATACTTGGAGACCGTTTGTCAATAGTTGATTTTGCTATTTGCAGACCAAAAAGTCCCTCCCTAATTCGAAATAAATTAAGTTGTAAATCTGTAAGCTCCCTAACGGTGTGGTCCAATATTAGTCGTTCCATGCAGTGATACAAGCCAAGCTTCACCTCCGGGTTTGAGGATTTCCTCTCTGAATATTGAAATTGAGGATTGAGATAATATGCCGCTGCATGTAGATGATGGTGTAACTGGATCTCCCACCTTGTATCAATGATATCCCAAATCTCTTTATAACTTGCCTCTTCTCCTCCCAAGTTATGTGCAATCAACTCCTTCGCCTCATCCATAGCATTATAAATAAAATCCATGACTGGTTTCTTCTCGGCATCCACTAAACGTAGAACTTGTACCAAGGGTCTCGTGCTCAATATGGCATAGGTCATAGTAGCCCAAAGTTTATCATTTAGAATTAGCCTTCTTATTTCCTTCCCCTTAGTTTTCTTCACCCACACAGAATTAAGCCATTGTGTTGATGTAAATATTACTTCAAGAGGTTGTCTCACATTCAGCAAACTCTACAGTGTCAAACAAGATGTGGCAAACCTGTAGAATAAAATTGCATTAGGAATTGAAAATGATTTGCATTGAACAAATGTAATAACAAACCTAGTGGTTGGAGGGCGAATGATTTTCTTCTTTGAAAACTTTCTCATTAAGGCTAAGACTCATGAGTGGTTATATATGAACTTTGTGATCTTCTTCGCCCTGGAAAGATCGCTCTTGTGTTGAGGTAAATCACAAAGTTCCTCCAATATGAGATCGATATAGTGTGCTGCGCAGGGGTCCAATACAGGTGTTTCCTCTTCTCCATCAACATCTGACCAGCTGCTTTGTATGCACTGGTATTGTCAGTCACCACCTGAACAACCAATTGCTCCCCAATCTCCTCAACAACCCCATTTAGTAAATTAAAAATAAATTCAACATTTTGTAACCTCATTTGAAGCTTCAACTAATCATAAAAACATCGTGCCATAGGGATTGTTGACAAGAATATTAATCAAGTTCCTGCTATTCATGTCAGACCTTCCATCTGACATAATAGTAACATCATTCTCAATCCATGCCCGTTTATTCTCATAAATTCTCTGCTCTGTGTTCTGCAACTCCTTCAAAATTCATGTTCGCAACTCGTACATGGAAGGTGCTTTCAACCCTCTCCCATATAACCCTACAGACCGCAGCATATTGAAGTAAGCCGGCGATGTTGCAACATTAAATGGTATGGTATTCTAAAAAAAAAATCTGCCAATATCCATGCGAACTTGTCGTTGACCCTCTCTAGTACCAGCAGCAGGCATCATCTGTGCTTGTCTTCTATCCTCTCTTGGATTAGTCATATACTGGTCTATAGGATCTCGTGCACCTCTATTATGTATAGTGGAGGAAGAGCCCTTTCCACTCTCGCTCCCGAAGTAAGCACCATGTTCAAACAAATTGCTCCTATTGTAAATGTTTAGCCGTCGTACTCTTTTTCATATAAGCTATAATTTCCTCATTCACGTTATCCGGAACATTCGCACAAGGTGCTACATTTTTATGTGAGCTAGATAAGTGTTCCTTCATTCGAGTTACTCCTCCCTTCACCACCTTATCACAAAAATTGCATTTTAAATACACATATGTCTTCTCGCCGCCTCTAACATCAACTTGCACACTATATTTCCAAGAAGGGTCACGCCACAATGATGTATTTGCCTTTTCCTTTCCTCTAACCATGTTTCCTAATGCAAAAATCCGAAAACAAACAAAAAATCTCAAAAAATAAAAAACCCTAGATTTTCTTTCACTTGAAAAATCATTCGTTGAACTAAAAAAAATTACCTAAAATTGGTTGTGGACTCCTCCTAGAGGGCGGCCGGACACTTCAAGATCGTCGGAGTGAGGTAGCGCCAGCGGGAGAGGCGGCAGGAAGGGAGGCCGAGTGGCATGCGAAAGAGCTTGGGGCTTGCTGCTTTTTTTCAGCTCGGGTTTGGGTAGGGCTGATAGGAGAGGGGAGGAAATAAGTCTTATTTCATTTAGAATTAAGTGAGTGGGTCCTGGTTATTAGAGGCGTGCGCCTCACACTGAATTACACAATTCAGCCTCAAAGGCGCGCCGTATAGTGAACGAGGCGTACGCCTTATGAAGACCCAAAAAAGCTTAAGCAATGAGGCGATTTTTCCCAGAATTGCGCAGAGTCGCGCCTCAGATTGCGCAATTTTAAACTATGCAGCAAACATCAATAAAAAATATAAGAATGAATCATCATAAATATGATAAACAGTCCTACAACAAGAAGAAAATCAGCCAACAAATCGCAACTAGCAGGGAGCCAGAACAACACCTCTTACATATAGTAACACATAATGGGAGAAAAAATTTTAAAAATATCATTACAACATAAAGCCCTCAAGAAAAGTATAAGTTTTGAATGATAGCTGTCAGGTGAGATATATGATTCCACCATTGACTTTTTAATAGAATGGCAAAGAGTATTCTCGTGTTAAATAGCTTAAGTGGAGCATGAATTCTGCTGAAAAGAAAAGATAATGTGCTATAATATGAATAGAAAGTAAAATTGATGGGGACATCAAACCATGGAAAGTATATCAGAGACGTGGCCGGCGATCTACGGCCACGATCGCGCCAATCTATTTTTGAGTCCTCATATGTATTTGTTTTTTTTATTTGCTTTATGTATTTATTTTAGTTGTATTTTCCTTTTTACCTTTAAGGGTTTGTCATGTGTAAGCCCTAAGGGCTAAGTCGTTTTTTATTTTTCCGTTCATTGTATGAGGCTATATATAGTTCCCTTATGTTTCTTTTGAAGGTAATGAATAAATTATAATGAAATTTATGCACATTGAGTTATTGTGAGAGCTTGAGAGTCTTTGGAGAGAAAACGCTTGGGGAGGGAAGCGGATCACTCACCAACCTTGAAAGAGTTCGGGTTCGTGGCTAGTTTCTTCTTGTCTTCCACCTCTTTCTCCCTCCCTTCCCTTCTACTCCACGGTCCCCTCCTTAATTTCCCACCGCCAGCTACATCCACCACCCCACCGCTGGCCAAGGTCCTTTCCCCACTCCACCTAGCTGCCGGCCATTCAAGGTGGTTCCCCTTGATTGGGTGACCCACTTAATTCCTCCACCTCAACCTGACCCTAATCCAAACCCTAGCCTAGCCGTTGGCCTCCCCTTTCCCCCTTGCTTCCAAATTTTCAATTCCCTCATCATTACTTTCCTATCTTGTATTTTCTCTTTTGGAAAAGTTTACAATTTCAATTATTCAAATCAAATTTGAATTTTGAAACGTTTCCTAAAATAGAATCCTATTTTAGGAAAGTTTCTAAAATCAAATCCAAATTTAATTTGAATTAGATTGGAATTAAATCCTATGTCCTAATTTGAGAATCTCATTTAAGAAAGTAATAACCCTTGCTTATTTCCACCAAATTCTCTCCCTATGCCACCGGCCCCATGCTTGTCCCCTACTTGAATACTTTCCAAACTTCAAGCCTCTCTCTTTGGGAAGAATTCAAAGTTTCTCCCTCTCTCCTACCCGCCCCCTTCCTCTCTCCAAATCCCCATTAAATCCTTTCCAAATTAAATGATTAATTAGGGGAAAGAATTTATTAATTCCCTCCATCATTCCTCCCAAAAATTTGAACCAATTTCTTTCCCAAGTCTCTTCCTTTCGCCGGCCACCTCTCACCCTTTCCTCCACTTGAATTCTTGAGAGAAACTTCTTTCTCTCAAGGGGAATCTTTAAGGAGAGCAAAAGACATCATCTACAACACTTCAACACTACTAAATCGATGCATGTCCGATCCCGATCTTGACTCCGGTTTCGTCTACAACGAACAAAGCTTCGTCGACATCCTCCGGTCGCCTTTCTTCAGCATAAATCTGGAAGTAGACAATTCCACCGCGGAGTACTTAGAGCGTATCATTTTCACCTTGTCCGTAGCCATCGAAGAGCAACTTTCCACCGTTCAGTGGTAAATCACCACCATGCCACGACGAGGGTGAACTTTTCCTCCTATTTGATTCTCTCCCTAACCTTCTTCTCTTGTAGGTGGTGAATCAAGTACAAGGAATCATGCAAAGCTATCTGTCAATGCTTAGTAAATGTAGGGCATTAGTTTTGACTTTTTATGCATTCTAATCTCATTGCTAACCTAGGGATGCTATTGAAAATCCTCTAAATTTGCATATATTGAAATTCTAATTGCTTTTGTGATATTAACTTTTAGCGTGTGATTTGGCCTAAGCTGAAGCACCTCTCTTTTATTTTATATTATTTTTAAGTAGCTAACATTTTAATTCTTATTGCTCTTACTTGAAAGCGTGCAAACTCTTATTTCATTTAAATCATATACCTAGTTCTACATCAAAAATAAACCTAGAAGTAATGCTACAATTGAAATCCTTGGCATATTAAATGACTTGAATAAAGCTACCTCTCAAAAGAAAAGAATTTTCATCCGGCACACAATGTTTAATATTATGGAATCAATTAGGTCTTTAAAAGGATAAAGATGTTAAAGATTCGATGTTGCTCTGACAAAAATGCAGTTTTGGCCCAAAGGAATTCCTCTTAACACTAAAATGTCCTTAGTTTTGAACCCATTAATAAGGATTTTCCATGTAAACATAGCATATTTTATGACACAACATTTGAATCGAACCAATTTCCTCCAACTAGCCTCAGGTTCATTTAAAAAGAAAATTGAGAGAAAGTAGATTCAAAAGAAAAGGTTAGCTTTCCCAGCCAATTGCTAGGAGAGCTGCGAGGAGTAATACCAATCTTAAGAATGTGATGTTTGCAACTTCGGTAGTATGGTTAGAGGAATTGGAGAAGCGCATATTGCCATTTTGAATAAACTAGCTGATTTTGGTAGCAGTATCATAGTTGAAACATTCAATAACCTTAGAATCAAATAACTCAATAAGAGATTTTCTTTAGAGCTAGTAGTCATAGAAGAAGGAAAGGTTGCTATTTTTAGTAACATTTAAGGTAATCCAAGATCTAATTTTGCTGCTAACCTCACACATATATTTTCAGAAACAAAAGTAGGTTTATTCCAAATAGAATCATAATTACCAAAGAGCCAAGAAGTAAGAAATTTTTTGTTATTATACAGCCACCAAATAAGTTTGCATTTGCCCATGAAATGAAGATTTTCAATGGTTGGAATGATGAGACACCATACGCAATAGGTTTAGATGTATTGTACAAAGAAATAATCCTCAACTTCCTATTTTCTCCACCATTATCTATGAAATTACTTATGTAACTAAAGAGTTTCATTCTAACACATTTGGAGGGAGTATTTGACCCAAACAAATAAAAAATATATTTCTAGATAGAGGATCTAGTCAATAGGAACTTTCCAACAAAATAGATCAATCTTTATTTCCAACCACTCAGCCAATTGTTGGGCTTGCCCATAATTTTGGAGCATTCATTGACATTAAGTTTGTTGTTAGAAATAGTGATATCAAGATAGTTCCAATGGAGGTTCTTAGGTTGAAATCCAAGGATGTTGCAAATTTAATCTCTAGCATTTTTGTCCACCATTTTTCCAGTGAAGAGACCACCATTTAAGCAATAGGCATAGTAGCATTGTCCCAAGAAATAATCCTGAACTTCTTGTCTTCCCATTATTATTGGGAAATTGCTTGTGCAACTAAAGATTTTCTTTCTAACACCTTTAAGGAGAGTATTGGACCTAAAAAAGTAATAGAGCTAGCTCAAGATAAAGGATGTAATTAATTGGAATTGACCAGCAAAAGAGAGCAATCTTTGTTTCCAACCATTCAACCAATTGTTGTGCTTGTCCATAATTTTAGAACAATCATTGGCATTAAATTTGGAGTTAGAAATAGTGATCCCAAGATAATCCCAAGGTAGGTTCTTGGGTTGAAATCCAAAGATGTTTCAAATTTGATCTCTAGCATTTGTGCCCACCACTTTGGAGAAATGGATAGTCAACTTGATACTCTTTATATGAAGCCCAATAGACTATTTGATGATGTCTAGTATGATAAGTAAACAATTCATAGTTTTGGGTTTAGCTTTGCCAAGGACAAGGAGATCGTCAGTATATATAAGACGTGAATATAATATCTCTTCTCTTTGTAAAGATTAGCATCTTATAATATTTATTTATTAATCTAGAGATACTATCCATAATGAAGATTAAAGAGAAATTATGATAAAGGGCATCCTTGAATAGTCCGTCGTCCATTTGGGGAGTAATCTAGAGATACTATCCATAATGAAGATTAAAGAGAAATTATGATAAAGGGCATCCTTGAATAGTCCGTTGTCCATTTGGGGAGAAAAAAATAACCTCTTAGTTTAGATAGCACAGTACATATTTAAGGTACAAGCCATGACCCAATCAATGAGTTTTAGGGGAAACCCATATATATATATAGCTTGTCATAAAGAAACAATATATTAACTTTATCAAATTTCTTCTTGATGTCAATTTTAGCATACAAATACTTATGAGTATTTTTCAGATTGAATTTGTGGAGCAGTTCATTTGCAAGGGTGATATTATTTGCAATATCTCTATCATGATTAAATGCAGATTGGACAGGGTGAATATGTTGGTGAAGGAGGTGTTTTAAGCTACGAACAAAAAGCTTAGCAATCACTTTATAAATAGTGTCATAGAGGAAGGTTTGTCTGTAATCATCTAAAAGTTTTAGCATGAGACGTTTTAGGAATTAAAGTGACAGCAGAATAATTGACCCTCTTTGGTAAGGTAGTAGTTTCAAAGAAGTAGAAAACTATCTTAATAAAAGAATTACCAGTAACTTCCCATGTATCTTTAAAGAATTTAGAGAAAAATTTATTAGGCTAAGGTGATTTATTAGACCAATACCAAATGAGATAGTCTTGATCTCATCATCTGTGAAATCAGCAAGAATTTGATATTTGTCTTTCATAATATAAGCATTTTTTACTGGAATTTGATTGGAGTAATGAACATCATTGACATTGTCCTGATTTTGAGGTGAAGTAAAATGAGAGTAAAATGAGCAATAACAGCATTTGCAATATTATTTTGCGAGCAGGTTGACTGGCATTATAGCTAATTTCTTTGATATGATTATTGTTAGATCGGCATTTAATATTTTGATGAAGGAATTTAAAGTCATCATCCCCTTTCTTGAGCCAAGAGCATCTGGCTCTTTGTTTGATGGATCTATTGCACAAATGGTGGCATTAACAAGAGCTCTTTGATTTATGAGTGCATCATTGTGAAGAGAATGGCTCAAAGGTTGGCCCCCAAGATCCTAAAAATTTCTATTTTGCTCTTTCTTAAGATTGGATATCACATTGGATATATAAAAGAGGAGTTCCAGTTTGCAGTTTTAGCTTAATCTTATGACGAGGACATCCATCGGAGAATTCGACGTACTTACCATCGGCGGAATCGTACATCGACGGCTACGATTCATAGTTTCTTTTTATGATATGTTTTAGTTCTTTTCATTTAATTGTTTTTTCAGTTTTTCACTTGTACCCTTATGAGGGATTTGTGTCATGTTGCAGCTTGAGGGTATTTGTGTCTTTTACATTTTGTTCTTTAGAGGTCTATATATTAAGGCCTAGTCATTGTATTATGTTCTAATGATGATTATGAATGATAATTCAACTTTCTTGCTTGATCTCTTTGTGAGTTCTTGAGAGGAGAAATCCTAGGCGAGGGTGAGAGCAATACCCGTCAACCTTGGTGGATTCCAAGGCTCGCGGTTCTTCAATTTCTTCTTTCTCTTATACTTTCACACCAATCCCACTCAACCACCCACCGAGCTCCTTCCCGATGCCCCATCCCATCCCTAAACCGAGATCCCTTTCCCCACGTCGCCGACCTCGCTTGGTCGCCCCACCTACCGGCCACCACCCTTACAGCCGTTGGCCTCCAAAGCCCCATCCGCCCCTCTCCACAAATCCAAACCGCCAGCCCTCCCATGGCTCCCCAAATTTTAATTTCAAATTTCAAATTGCCTTTTATTACCTTCCTAAAATGCACCCTTGCTAATTAAGAAAGGATATTTATTTGAATTCAATAAACTTTTGAATTTCAAATACCTTCATATTAGTAAAATCCCAATTAGGAAGCTATCCTAATTTTTATCAAATCTGAAATTGAAAATCAGATTTTATTTCAATCCAATTAATTCCCTTGGGCCCACATACATTGAATCTAGAGTCTAGACATTCTTCCTCTATCCTCCTATGGCCGGCCCCTTCCCCTTGCTTATCTCTCTCCAATTAAACCCCAATCTCATTTAATATTTGATGTAGGACTAAATGCTTAAAATGAATGTAAAAGAGTTTGCACGATTCCTTGTTAAGAGCAAGTAAGATTATAACTATTAGCAAATTAAAACGATCAAATAAAACATAAGAGCGGTCACATCCGTTTAGGCTAAGTTACATGCCAAGCACTTGGAGAATCAAAACAATTTAGAAATTCAAGAACATGCAAAGTAAATAGCGTTCAACAAAATCCCTAATCTAACAATTAGATTAGAAACATAGAAAGTACACTCAATCCTACGTTTACTAAGCTTTGGCAACGGCGAAATAAAATCCTACGTTTACTAGGCTTTGGCAATGGCAAAACTCGACTCCTTGGGATTCGTCATCACCTACAGGATTAGGGGATTAGAAAGGTAATTGAAGAGGGGGAGAAGTTCACCTTAGTTAAAGTCCGGAAACAAGTAGTCGATATGTTGAAGAAGTTTGTCGTAGGAGAGGTCGTATTTTGTGTCCGGGTCAGCCATCCATGCGAGAAATCGCTGTTTGACTTTGGGAAGGGTTGTATGACAAGGAGAGACTTCTCCAATGGTGCTGTAGTGGAAATAGTCCAGCGGAAACTGCTGGACAGCAGTTTGATCTTCCCAAACAGCAGTTATTAGGCTTACGATTACTGGAGACGTGAGAGCAAGGGTTGGAATTCCTTGATGGCAGTCTTAGAAAATTGTAGACTCCATGTGGGAGGAGTTTGGGAAGGGTTTAGTGTAGGAAAACCAATGTAAAGGTGTTTGGAAAATTCGGCCATCAGGGGAATACGGGAAAGAATTTTGGTTTTCAAAATTAAAGGCTGAATTTTAGTAAGAATTAAGAGGTGATTGCATAAGTAGTAATTTTGGCCTGGTTAAGAGGATGGGTTATAAATTCTTTCCAAATGAGAGTAGAGGATTAGGAAATAAATCATGAGGATTTATTAAAGGGGAGGGGCCGGCGGTTTAAAGACGAGGGAGGAAATTGGGGAGACATTCAAATAATTCAATGCTTACTTAAGTTAAGAAATTAAATTTGGAAGGAAAGATTTCATCCACTTTAATTTATAATTTAAATAGGCTATGAATTAGGAAGTTACCAAAAATAGGATTATAATTTAGGTAACTATTTTAAATTCAAATAGATTTGAATTTACTCATGAATTGAGTTACCTAAAATATAAAAGACTATTTTAGGAAAGGTTTAATGGTGAGTTGGTGATGGATGGAAAAACCTAAAAGGGAGGGAAAACTTTAAACTTTCCTAAAATAGATTTTATAATTTAAGAAAGAATTTGAATTTCAAATTTGGGGAAATTTGAATTCAAAGATCAACTAAATTATGGCAATACAAAATTAGGAAGTATCCAAAGTAGGCAATGGGTATGGGAGAGGGTTAGGCCGGCGGGTTGAATGGGGTGGGTGAGAGGTCGGCTGCAAGGCAATGGCTATTGGTGGTGTCTCAGTGGGTGGAAGAAAACGACGAGGAAGAAATAGAATCTTGAAGGGGAAGTGGGAATGGAGTTAGAAATAATTAAATATAGAAACCACGAACCCGGCCATCTCCAAGGTTGGTGGGTGATGCGCCAATCTCCCTCTCCTAGGGATCTCTCCAAAGTTCTCTCCAAGAACTCGCAAACGCTCTCAAACACAAGTGTAGGAAAATTTCATAATAATCATTCATCCCTTTTCAAAGAGAACATAGGGCTATAAATAGCCAAGTACAAGGACTCATGAAAATAAAAAGACAACAATGCCCTCAGGGCTTACATACGACCTCCCTTTAACTAAGGGGTAAAGACGGAAAAACAATTATAACATAACAATAAAAGATAAATAACAAAATAAAAACAAATACATTAAATAACTAAAAAGTCATCGACGCGATCGTGGCCATAGATCGACGATCATGCCTTTGATTCATGCTCTGATGGCCACATCATTCTCCCAGGGTGGGAGGAAAACTCGACTCCATCGAGTAAACATCTATGGTGCTCTCGTGGATCTCCAATATGCCGGAGTCAATCTGCTGCAGCTCATCATGATCTAGCCATGTATCCTCTGACTCGAGCTTCCCTTTCCACCTGATCAAGTACCTCCAACGTCCACCTTCTATTGTGGAGATGATGTCATCACTTAGAGTCGAGTCCACCTTTTCTGCCATGGGTGATTTGGGTAATATTTGGTAGTGGAGGTGGGCTTGGCTTCTCACATGGTGGGGTCACACAAGGCTGCTGTATGAGTGGATTTGGTGGGTTGAATCTAGGACCTTCATATGCGACTTAATCTTTTATATTAAAAGAGGGATTGAAGTTGAATTCTGCAGGCAAAACTATTTTATAAGCATTATCATGGAATTTCTTAGTCATTTTGAATGGTCAAGCACTCTTAGCATACAGCTCCTTAACTGATCCCTGCGGGAACTGTTATGGACGAATCCGCACCATCACGGAGTCACCAACCTCAAAGGTTTTAAATTTTCGTTTCAGATCAGCATATAGTTTGTAATCGTTATTGCTCTCTTCAATTTGTCGTGCAATTCTTTTATGAAAGTCATCCATATGCAATGCAAATAAGAATGCAAGAGACTCGCCGTGTATGATGATTGACATGGATTGTGGACTCACAAAGTTTGTGACAGAGGGAAAATTTGGATGAAACCGACACCCACATACTGACTCACATAGATATGAATAAAGATGAATCAAACACAAAATGAGAGGACATAAGATTCTCATGTTTAAGGGAATGGGTGTAGGAGGAGCAATGAAGACATCCTTAGCAAAAAGGGTATTCTAATAGGGATTTTCAGCTAGGGTCATGGATAGTCTCTTAGGGGCATCAGGGTAATCTAGCAAAATTGTCCAACTATGAGAGAGATGGTCTTTAACAGGGAAGGACAAGAATATGGAGGACATAACGGAGGAATCATGAACATGATCAGACGATGGGTCCTGACTCACAACCATAATGGGAGAGCCCAAGGAGTCACCAGTAGGTATGAGATTCAAAAGATGGGGTAGAGCGTCCAGAACAGAAGTGGGCACAGTAGATAGAGAGGTGACATGAAAGTGAAGGCCAATGTTTAAAATTGCGTATTCGGGTATTGAGGCGTTTTTCATTCGTGAGGCGAGGCGTAAGCCTCAAGGCGTTTTGAGGCGTAAGCCTCAAAATCAAAAGATTGCGTAAACATAAAATGATAAATTTTTTATATACTAATGGATGAATAATATAAAACATAAAAAAACATAAGATATGAAGTGAAATCAAAATATCCTAATAATAAGACAACATGAAATGTAGTTCAACTCAAAATTCTATATTTCCCAAATCCCAATAATCTTTTCATTAACATATAATTCCAATTTCCAAAAATAAATAGCAATGACATATCACATAAGAACTCATAAGTCATCAGCACTGTCATCACTAAGGGGTTCTTCATTTCAATCATCATTATGATGAACGGCTCTCTCCCCTTCCTTCTCTCCTATAGAGTCCAATGTCGGGCATTTACTTCAAGATTTATGTAAGTTTTAATATATATAGCGTGAGGCGTAAGCCTCATGCCAGTGAGGCGAGGCGGGTCTCAAGGCGGGCCTCAACCAAGTTGAGGCGCAAGCCTCATAAAAAAGACTTGAGACGTAAGCATCGAGGCGTTTTTACTGGAATTACGCAAAGGCGGGCCTCAAGGCGAGCCTCATATTGCGCAATTTTAAACCATGGTGAAGGCTAATATTCTCTATAACATTACAGTCGGTACGAGGAATGATGAGATAAGTCTTATCAAGATAGACACACTCTTTCAAATATAAATCTAAAGGAGCAACTCCTAAAATAGATTCCAATAAAACAAGAGGATGTTCATCTTCCAAATTTAATTTCAAATTGTTCAAGGTCAGATCAGTTTCTTTCAGGATCAAACTAACATCATCCGGGCAGACCTTATCCAACCGGATATCCTTGATGAGACTAGGATTTAAGATGGGCTAAAGTATCAATGCTCAAAGGTTTTAAATCTCCTATATCAGGGTCTAATTCAATCAATTTAGTTTCATCATCAAAGAAATCCTCGTCATTAATGATATCATTAGTATCCACGAAATGGATGCACTCAATTTTAGGTTCAAGAGACATTTTCTGACTGGGATGGCTAGGAGTCTGCCCAAGTGGGGAGTCATATGGGACCGATCCAACAGAAGACCCAATAGTGGGTCGACCATCAAAGCTAGGTAGAGACCTATAGGGTGGGGCAGCAACCCTGATGTCACTAAGGTATGGGTGGTCTTGACCACAGCGATGTCCACGATTTGTCCCAACAAAAGAGGTAGAATGGTGTTCTAGATGAAGATCACTGGGTGTTGGGGTAAGGTGAGTGGGAGGTGGGAGAGGGAGATATTTTAACTCAAGTTCTCGTCTCATGCTTTTAGGGTTTAGGGTGGAAAAGCTGTTGGACCTAATGATATTCCAATAGAGGTGTGGAAATGCTTAGGAGATGAAGGAATTTCATGGCTTACTAAACTTTTTAATACTATTTTGAAGACTAAAAAGATGCCAGATGAGTGGAGAATGAGCATGTTAATTCCTATTTTTAAGAATAAAGGTGATGCACAAGATTTTGCGAATTATAGAGGTATTAAATTAATGTGTCATACTTTAAAGCTTTGGGAGCGAGTTATGGAGCATAGGTTGCGGCGTGATACTAATGTTTCTCATAATCAATTTGGATTCATGCCGGGTAGGTCGACTATGGAAGTCATACATTTATTAAGAGGTTTGATGGAGAAATATAGAGAAAATAAGGAGGATCTACATATGATATTTATTGATTTAGAAAAAGCATATGATAAAGTTCCAAGAGAAGTGCTATGGAGAGTTCTTGAAAAGAAAGGAGTCAATAATGCTTATATTCAAATCATTAAAGATATGTATGCAGGAGCTATTACTTGTGTTCAAACACAAGGTGGATTGACCAAGTATTTCCCTATTTTGGTTGGGTTACATCAAGGATCAACCTTAAGCTCATATCTTTTTGCTTTAGTCATGGATGTTCTCACTAGACATTTGCAAGAGGATGTACCTTGGTGTATGCTTTTTGCTGATGATATTCTTCTTGTTGATAAGACTAGAGAGGGAGTTGAAGGTAAACTTGAATTATGGAGGTCAACCTTAGAGTCTAAAGGTTTTCGCTTGAGTAGATCTAAAACGGAATATATGGAGTGAAATTTTAGTAATAATAGACCTAGTGAGGGGATTGTGACTTTGGGCGATCAAGTCATTAATAAGAGCACACGTTTTAGATATCTTGGATCTATTGTTCAGAGTGATGGTGAAATAGATGGGGATATTTTCAGCAGAATTCAAGTTGGATGGTTGAAGTGGAGGAATGCATCGGGCTTGTTATGTGATAGAAATGTACCCCTCAAACTTAAGGAAAAATTCTATAAGATGGTAGTGAGGCCTGCAATGCTTTATGGTGCCGAATGTTGGCCATTAAAAGAGAATCATAATACTAAGTTAAGTGTGGCAGAGATGAGGATGCTCAGGTGGATGAGTGGCTTTACCCTTAGAGATTGGATACGAAATGAGCATATACGTGAAAAGGTTGGAGTAGCTCCAGTAGAAGATAAGATTAGAGAGAGTCGCCTTAGATGGTTTGGTCACATAAAACGGCGGCCTTTCGATGACCCGGTTAGGAGAGTAGAAGTATTAGATTTGACTTATGTTAAGAAAAGTAGGGGTAGACCTAAAAAGACTTGGTTAGAAAATATTATGAATGACATTTCTTTATTAGATTTAAACGAGAATTTGACTTTTAATAGGACACAATGGATAAAAATGATTCATGTAGCCGACCCCACGTAGTGGGATAAAGGCTTGATGTTGTTGTTGTTGTTATTGTTTTCGTCTCATGCTTTTCCAATCAGAAATAGGGTATTCACCACGAAACTCTCTATGATCTTCTACCCTCATCCAAAACTGACAAGCATGACTGTTTAGGCGAGCCTTAGCAATGTTCACCCGGTGGGACTCAGGAATATCATGTGTTTCAAAATAGTCTTCTAACTGTCTAACCCATTCCTTAAAGTAGTAAGGATTCGAGGAACCTTCAAAGGTGGACAGACGGTTATGTGACTCTAAGTGAGGTTGTTGCGGCTTGGGCTTAGGACTTGGACGATAAGTTGAGTGAGTAATTTTTCGACTAACATGATTGAACGAATGGGGCAAATACCTAGAGTTGGGAGAGTCAACCTGTTTCTCCTTCATGGTTTGAGTTAAAGAGCCCGCTAGGTTAACTAGGTCATCTAACTTCTTTTGAAGTCCTATTGGGTCCATTGCTAAACACTAGGGGTCACTTGGGAGTGAAACAAAGTAGTGGACAACACCTATCACAAGAGTAGACTCCCTAGAATGACACTAAATGGTGCAGGAATTATTTGGACAGCAACTACATCTAAGTGCAAAAGTGTTCCCAGACAACTAGAAGAGTTATTACAAAGATGGCAGCACTTAAATACCCAAAATCAACACTTAATGCTTACTAAATGTTTGCAGAAATTTCTGGACAGCAAATGTAAGTGAGGATTAAAATGTTTTTATAGATGTTATGTATGCGGAAATAACTAAGCATGATTACAACAAGCCTTAGGATGAATTCTTGCATGAAAATCCTAAGCTAACCATGCTCTGATACCAGATGATGTAGGACTAAATGCTTAAAATGAATGTAAAGAGTTTGCACGATTCCTTGATAAGAGCAAGTAAGATTATAACTATTAGCAAATTAAAATGATCAAATAAAACATAAGAACGGTCACTTCCGTTTAGGCTAAGTTACATGCCAAGCACTTGGAGAATCAAAACAATTTATAAATTCAAGAACATGCAAGGTAAATAGCGTTCAACAAAATCCCTAATCTAACAATTAGATTAGAAACATAGAAAGTACACTCAATCCTACGTTTACTAAGCCTTGACAACGGCGAAATAAAATCCTACGTTTACCAGGCTTTGGCAATGGCAAAACTCGACTCCTGGGGATTCGTCATCACCTACAAGATTAGGGGATTAGAAAGGTAATTGAAGAGGGGGAGAAGTTCACCTTAGTCAAAGTCCGGAAACAAGTAGTCTATATGTTGAAGAAGTTTGTCGTAGGAGAGGTCGTATTCTGTGAACCGGGTCAGCCATCCATGCGAGAAATTGCTGTTTTGACTTTGGGAAGGGTTGTATGACAAGGAGAGACTTCTCCAATGGTGCTGTAGTAGAAATAGTCCAGCGGAAACTGCTGGACAACAGTTTGATCTTCCCAAACAGCAGTTATTAGGCTTACGATTACTGGAGACGTGAGAGCAAGGGTTGGAATTCCTTGACGGCAGTCTTAGAAAATAGCACTCCATGTGGGAGGAGTTTGGGATGGGTTTAGTGTAGGAAAACCAATGTCAGGTGTTGGGAAAATTCGGTCAGCAAGGGAATACGAGAAAGAATTTTGGTTTTCAAAATTAAAGGCTGAATTTTGATAAGAATTAAGAGGTGATTGCATAAGTAGGAATTTCGGCTAGGTTAAGGGGATGAGTTTTAAATTCTTTCCAAGTGAGAGTAGAGGATTAGGAAATAAATCATGAGGATTTATTAAAGGGAAGAGGACGGCGGTTTAAAAATGAGGGAGGAGATTGGGGAGACATTCAATGCTTACTTAAATTAAGAAATTAAATTTGGAAGGAAAGATTTCATCCACTTTAATTTATAATTTAAATAACCTATGAATTAGGAAGTTACCAAAAATAGGATTATAATTTAGGTAACTATTTTAAATTCAAATAGATTTGAATTTACTCATGAATTGAGTTACCTAAAATATAAAAGACTATTTTAGGAAAGGTTTAATGGTGAGTTGGTGATGGAGGGAAAAACCCAAATGGGAGGGAAAACTTGAAACTTTCATAAAATATATTTTATAATTTAGGAGAGAATTTGAATTTCAAATATGGGGAAATTTGAATTCAAAGACCAACTAAATTATGGCAATCCAAAATTAGGAAGTATCCAAAGTAGGCAATGGGGATGGGAGAGGATTAGGCCGGCGGATTGAATGGGGTGGGTGAGAGGTCGGCGGCAAGGCAATGAATGTTGGTGGTATTTGGATGGGTGGAAGAAAATGATGAGGAAGAAATAGAATCTTGAAGGGGAAGTGGGAATGGAGTTAGAAAAAAATTAAATATAGAAACCATGAACCCAGCCATCTCCAAGGTTGGTGGGTGATGCGCCAATCTCCCTCTCCTATGGATCTCTCCAAAGTTCTTTCCAAGAACTCGCAAACGCTCTCAAACACAAGTGTAGGAAAATTTCGTAATAATCATTCATCCCTTTTCAAAGAGAACATAGGGCTATAAATAGCCAAGTATAAGGACTCAAGAAAATAAAAAGACAACGATACCCTCAGGACTTACATACGACATCCCTTTAAGTAAGGGGTAAAGACGGAAAAACAATTACATCATAACAATAAAATATAAATAACAAAATAAAAACAAATACATGAAATAACTAAAAATTCATCGACGCGATCGTGGCCGTAAATCGACGACCATGCCTTTGATTCATCCTCTAATGTCCTTATCAATATTCCCCCAATCACCTCCTAAAACCGCGGGCCCCCTCATAAGTTTAATTTGAATATTTTGAATTCAAATTAAGCTTCTTCCCTCCCATTAGAAAAATTTGAAATTGAATTCAAAATTTCTAAATTTATTGTCCACCACTCAACCAATCCCCAATACCCCACTTCACCTTGCCCAAGCGGCCCTTCTCCTCCACCCGCTAACCCTCACCTTCCGTTTGTTTTCTCTTGGCTGCCCCTTCCCCTTAGCGGCTCCTCCAAAGTATATCACCAAGGTACTCCCATGTTTATGCATGGCAGATTCAAATGTTGATCAAGGATTCTTTTACAATTCTCAAGAGGAAATCGACATCATTCAATCACCTTTCTTCGATCCAGGATTTGGATTCAAAGGCACCATTGAGGAATACGTGGAGCGCATTCTCTTTAATTTGGTGGACGTCATCGACAAGCAACAACCTACAGGATAGTGGAAGATCACCTGACGACCACCCGTCTCTCCGACTCCGGCCAACTCTCCATTGATCAAAACTATCGGCATCCTCTGTCTTTCAATGGCATCCCTTAGCTTGCTAACATTCGTCCTCCGCTAACCCTACTTGCAAAGAGCGATCGATAGGGAAACTCTAAGATGAAAGTTCTAATTGTTAAGTGGCGGATTATCATTAATCACATTTATTTTACTATTTTCTTGTAATTATTTCAAATCACTCTATTAATCTAACGTGTAACCGCATGCTTGAAGCAAGAATAACCACGAAAACTGAAAGTCTTAACTTAGTAAAACATTAATCCTATAATTTCATTGCTAAAATAAATTTGTTAATAAAATCCTGCAATTATGTTGTATGCTTCACATCATCTTAACATTATGCAATCTGCCATAAAAGGCAAAAAGTGGATCCCCGGAAACAGAAATATTCCATGCTTCATGAGTGATATCTATAAAATTTGAACAATTGATCGAATAGCTTTTATACAAAAATCTTCCTCTAAGAGGTTGAGGATTTTCAAGAGATAATATAATTGGAGAGTGTTCAGAGGATAGAGGAGCAAGAACCTTGTAATGAGATAAGGGCCTAAGGGGTATTGATTTAACTATTGAATATTGCAGAATGTTCAATCAAGTAAGCATTTGATGGGTTTATTAAGCTGTTGATTAAACTAGCAATAAGAAAGACCTGTAATTGAGAGCTCCAAAAGACTAGAGTTAAATATACAAGTTTTGAAATCAATGAGTTTGCAAGGAAGAGGAGGGTTCCCACCCATTTTTCAACTTAGTTGATACAATTAAAATCCCCCATAACAATCCAAGGTTAAAATATGGTTGTACAAATCTCTAAATGGCATCCTAAGGATTCTTCCTCTCATTAGAACCATTTTCAGTAATGAGAAATTTGGATGATTGGAAATATTTGAGCCAGCCATGAATGAATTGGGAATGAGTAATCAGAGTGGTGAAACGGAGAGAAGAAACATCCCATTACGCCTTATACAACAATTTCTAAGCAACTAAAAATTATTCCAACTTTTCTACAAGAGAAAGGTTGCTACCTACAATTATTACAACATTTCCAAGTAACCAAAAAAAAAAAAAAAAAAAACTTGTTCTTCCTACAAGAGAAAGGTTGCTCCAAAGCTGAAGCATTCAACATGCTTTCCATCAAACAAATGCCCTGCATTACAATTTTTGACAAATTTATTGTGATTTTTCCATCGCCATTGATACTCCTAATATTCCATGAGATAATGTTTGGGAAAAATAGAAAGTAATTATTGTTTAGTATCTTCTTTACTCCTGGCCTTTCTTTGCTTGAACGTTAGAGGGAATTGCATTTTGTGCTTGCTGTAGAATATATGAGGTGGAGACAAGGGCTTCGACCATATTATTATTAGGTTAGCCAGTGGGGGTCAACATATGAGGGTTTGCACCATAATGTTGAGGAGGAAGAGTAGATTTGGATGGAGAGGTTGCAATCTTATTGGATGGTTCAACATAATAGTTTTGGTGTGTTTGAGGTACTTTTTTGGAATTTGATGAAAAAAGAGTGGAGGATAGATCATTTGAAATATTTCCAGAGCTCGGAGAATTAGGTGAATTAGATGATTTAAGGATACAAGCATTTGTTGGGAGCATATTTAGGCTTGGAGCAAAGGGAGAGTTGACCATTTTGTGGTTTGAGGTATGTTGAGGAATGTGCACTCTACAATGATTGTGACTGTAGCCTCCTGTAGTTTTTGTGATTTTGCGGAGGTTCTTTTGAATTTTTCGGATAGTGAGAGGCTTCATGGGCAAAGGTGTTACATGTCACATATGGAGAAGGCTTCTATTCAAGTTTATAGGTTGTTGTATGCCTTTACCTTTGACATCAAGGGCGATGAAATTGGGAAGAATAGTGGTGGTAGAAATTTAGACTGAGCTCTACTAGCTGTGAGGGAATCGATTGTGAAGGGTATGTCAATGTTGCTTGCAATTTTAGATATACTCTTCTTTGACCAATAACGTAGGAATGTTTGGGAATTCTATCCAAATAGAGACCTCCTTGAAGTTTTGTTTCACAAGAATGAAGTCACACTTCCATTTTTGAAAATTAAAGGCCAATTATTTATAAACAATATGCCGCCAAAAAGGAAAAAGAAAAAAATATCATGTCCTTGTCCTCAGCACATGAAAAATTAAGAAGGAAAAACTATCTTTAAGCGAGAGAATATCAAATGTACCTTTTAGCTTCTACATTTTACTCACAATAAATAGGAAATTACTATAGAAAGGTTGACAGCTGATGACATATCCCGCTAAGGCAAGAATCCAAGGTTTTGCTCCTACGATGAAAAAAAGCAGAGAAGGATACTTTTTCTTCAGGCATATTTATATTGTTGAGGTAGAAACACTAGGAATATTAGTTGTTAGCAACTCCTTCTAGTTAAGGATTTGTGGCGTAGTGCGGCCGTGCACCTAAGATGGAAAAAGCAGCTGAACAGAGGGTGGAAAATTGGTTTCGGCCATAGAGAAAAATTCATTTGGCAGAGCCGGATTAGAAGAGGCTAGATCTATCGAAGAGATGATGGTAGAGTGCTAGAGGAGAGGTGGGGTTCCGGCGATAAAAAACCTTACCACCATTGCTATAATGGATAAACCCTAGCTGAGCACAATTCCTTGAGACAAGAGTTTACTTGGCAAAGTGCTTTGTTCTTTGAATTTCTCTCCCTCTCTCTCTCTCTCTCTCTCTCTCTCTCTCTCTCTCTCTCTCTCTCTCTCTCTCTCTCTCTCTCTCTCTCTAACATCATGACTTTTTATGCATTGATATAGGGATGCTGATTCCGATTTCCAAATATAATTTTTTTTTGTTTCTGTTCATATCAAAAGTGGTTGGTCACATAATAGTATTTTATTTCCCATTCATTTTGCTCAGGTCAATATTGTTCATCATGGATATTATACCAAGTATTCCATTGTAAAATGATTCTTAATGACACTGCAAGTATAGTGGTAGCTTTCTTCTTCCCAATTCGGAATTGTGTTAAATGAATCTATTGATCTAGCAGTTTGGCATAATATATTGGCAAGCAGTTGTTTAACAGATTTTTTTAAGTGTGTGGCAATATATATGTAGAGTTTCATGAACCTTAAAATGATGTTTCCTCGTGCCTATGACAAAGATGCATGACCTTCAAATCAATGCTTAGTCATTGAATTTCCTGCTCATATTCTGCGTTGCAGAATTGGTATTGCATTTGCTTGATGCTGTAGTAATGCTATATTTTTGTGTAAAAGTTTAAAATTTCTATACAATGAGATTGGGGAACCTCTACATGACTTTGATGCCAGCTTCTCAGCTTCTGAGCAATTCTTCATATCCTTGAAATTTTGTTCCTACATTTCTTGGGCAAAAGATGCTTCCTGTGAAAATAAGTTTTATATGCCAAATTTCCCCTCACATCATACAGAACTTTTTTCTTGAGTGAATACTTGTATTATCAATTTCTCAATGCCTTTTTCCTTGACGATTTGGGTGCATTTGATGGGCCGCCACATGCACAGTTCAGTTCATTTGGATTTTTTTTCTTTATTTCATGGTGGCGATCAATAATTATAAAAATGGGTATTCTGTCATATAACTTTAGTAACAATGTGAAATTTATTTCAAAACCAATCAATCACATAAACATTTATGTAATTTAGAATCTAATAATGCATTAATGTCTTATAGCGACATCGAAATTAATATGTGAATACCATTGAAAGCTAATAACAATGTCAATCATTTTGAATTTTGAGTAAGGTGCTAAAACTTGCACTCTATAAGTAGAACAAAGATGGACATACTTTTCTCTGACAAAGTTAGCAGATGATTATGTTCTAGCTATTGGACCTGTCTCATAAATTTGTTATCTATAAAGTTGAGGATTTTAGAGTTTGTTTTGAATTTGATGTCTGTTCCACTGTCTGTTCTATTGCCTATTTACTTCCGCTCTAACTGCAACATAAATATTTCAGGTCTTTACTTTCATTAAAAAGGAGGCTTGGTACAAACCAGATTTATCTCTCTATAGTGATATGATTATGATGATGGGAAAAAATAAGTTGATTGAAAATGCTGAAAATCTTTTCGTAGAAATAGAGAAAGAGGGTGTTCTCCCTGATACTAGAGCCTTTACTGAAATTATTGGAGCCTTCCTGCAAGTTGGCAATGTGGACAAGGCTATGCATATGTACAACTTGATGAAGAATTCTGGTTGCAATCCAGATAAGTTGACTTTCACCATATTAGTTAGAAACTTGGAGAAGGCAGGAGAGGAAGACCTTGCAATTACTGTAAGGAGGGACTGCAAACAGTTTATAGATTCCCCCGAGAAGTTCCTAAAAGAGTTGGACAAGGAATATGTTAGTAATTTCCTAATTATAAGATAAAATTTATTTGCATTTGTGTGCTCTGCTTATTTTCCTTTTTTTGCTCCATTTTGAAGGCATATAATTCATATATAGCCAATTCGCAAATTTATGCATGGATGAAATCTCAGAATACGATTTAAAATTCTGCACTTCAAATACCAGTTAAAACCTGTACATGTTTTATCTTTATTTAAACCCAAAAAATACGATTAACACCAAAAGATAATTTAATTGTCCTTCAAATAAAAAAAATTCAACAAAAAATTTAGAACCACCTAAAACTACACACAACACAAGATTCACACCACATAAGAAACCTAGCCATAAAGATTTGACTAAAATCAAATCAAGCTTGCAAACTAATTATAAATAATGTAGAAGAACGAGATAAGAATGCACCAAATAGAAAACCAGGCCTCTGACGATAGTCCTTGAAAGTTGGTACTTGCTCTTGCACCGCACGCCGAGTTTTCAACATCCAACAAGAACACCCAAAGTTGAACATAATATAAATTTTTTATCAAGCCAAAATTTTTTAATATATGCCTCAGAATTTATTATTTATAACTTAAAAAACCCCTAGAGACAATGGCCTACGAAATTTCCTCAAATTTAACGTTGCATTAGGTTATGTAGATAGACAATTGTAGAAATCTGTATAAATATGGAGATACCACAAATCATTGACAGGGAATCAGTAGAACAAAACAGCTGAATCAGACTACCAAAACAAGGAACAATATAGGTAATCAGAGCTAGTGATCAAGCAAAGTCGAGAACAAAGATCAGCGCATTTAAATAGATCCCACGAATCATCAAAATCTAGAACTTCCGTACTAAAAATTGAACTTGGGAACTCTGAACCTGTAATTGAACTAGGGAAAATTCAGTAGATTATTAACCAATGGAACCGAACTGACCTTACCGAATTAGAGAATCAGACTATTTGAGAATCTTGTTCTCATATGCATCTCATCATAGATATGTTCCAAGTAAATTGAAATTAAAAAGAAAAACAGAAACTGCAAAATAAAATAAAGAAAAGAAATAGGATAAATGCGTGACATTCCAGCAAGGATGTTGAAACCATTTACTGATCAATAGGATAAATTTTTATAGGCCTCTAATGGTGTCTTGTTAAAATGAATATGGAAACTAATTCCTGTGTTCTTTTTGAAAACTTCGCATAAAGAATAATTTGACAATACATGATTATACCTTGGAAACCTGTGATTTGTTTGTGCTTTCAGTTAAGACTGATTTGCTAAGGTTAGGTCTATGGAGATTGGGTCATGATTTAGGAGCAAAACATTTTATTTAAGCACATATTACAAACTTTTGAGTGTACAAACCCAACGTTAAGATAGCAAGTCCAACACCTGGCTGTATTTGGTGCTAGCTAGGGCTGCAAACAAACCGAGCCAAGCCGAGTAGGTTCTTGTTCATATTTGAGTTCGTTTACCATCTGCTTGTTCATGCTCGTTCGATCTTGTTTTGATCTTTACTATTTGTGTTTAAGTTTTGTTTGTTTAAATTGATAGATGTTCATGTTTGGTTTGTGTTGGTTCATGTTCAATTTTTTGTGTGCTTATTGAGCTTTAAACAAACGAGTGTTATTAAGCTATTAACGAGCTCTACTTCTGGATGTTCATTAGCTTAACAAAAGAGCTTTATCGAGCCTACTAATAATGAATTACCTCGAGCTTGTTTGGGAACATATCTTGCAATTGTTTTCAAACCACCAAACGAGCCCGTCCATGAATATATCTAGCAAACATTTTTGAGCTACCAAATGAGTCTGTTCATGAACATATCTTGTGAGAGTTTTCGAACTATCAAACAAGCTTATACACAAACATATTTAGTGAGTTTTTCCGAGTTATAAATCGAGCTTGTTCACAAACAAAAGTTATAATTCTTCTTATAAGAAAGCTTGTTCATAGATATTTTAAACAAGCAATCTAGCAAACATGGACAAATATCTTTTGTTCATGAACGAATTCATTATATTGAAATAATATAAGTATAAAAAAAAAACTTATTTTATAAAATAAGAATAACTTAATGTAACTTTTTATTAACCTGCCAAAATGATTTAAAATCCATTCGATTGATTGAATCATAAATGCTTTTATGAGAAAATTATCTTTTAGCTCATATGCAGCCTGCTCTTTCATGAAAATTAGTCACCATAACCACCTCTGGCCCAGCTCCTTCCTATTCCTCATATGCAGCTGCTATAAAATATATGAAGGCATCTACAATTCATTTTTATTCAGTAATTTTATCACATCGACATGTAATATAACAAACGGATATAAGATAAACTTGTTCTTGTAATGATAACAATGTGAAGATTAATCTTATCACACTCATAATCCATTCCTATATTCAACTTTTATGATATGAAAGATTATAACAGAGTACTTGATGTTAAGTAATATGCAGCAACAAAAGACTTTTCAATCTATGGAGCTCCTATAATCTGAAGAGGAGTTCATACACAATATTATACTCCCATGCTCAAGTAATCTGTTACGGAAAAAATTTTCTTAATAAAATTTTAAGCAACTTCTAAATAGGATTGTTGCGTGCTAGAATATATGCGGCGGTAGAGTTTGTAAATTTGCGTCCTAGCGTTGTACGAGTATTCAGCACACAAGCAGAAAAGATAAGTGAACACCAAGGTTTTTACGTGGAAAACCCGAAAGAGGGAAAAAACCACGGGGCCTCGCCCAGTTGCAAAGTTCCACTAGTATTTGTTTGAAATACAAAGGTTGATCCGTCTTACAAATCAAGATGATCAATTTACAATCAGCTTCTCACAAAGTTACAAAGTTCTGCAAATTTTCGGCGTTTCCCGAAAATCCGGCAGAGTTCCGACGTCTTCTGGCGGCAGGAAGAGCTCCGGCGGTGGTCGAGGAGGAGAGGAATCGCCTTTTCCCCTTTTCCTTCTTCTTCTCTTCTTCTTCTCTCTCTTCACTTGAGTCCCCTTGGTGTAGAATGAGGGCTCTATTTATAGTTTTGCTGGAGTGGCATAGCCCGTAAATAGGCGTGAGATCAGGGGCGAATTGGGAGTGTTTTGAATGGACGGCCTATATCGAATCCTTTGATCATGCACCGTTCGTTGGGCATTTGAAGGCCTTAATGATGTCGGAATTCGGCGATATTGGGCTCGTTGGATTCGTCTCGTCGAGCCGTTCGATTCGAGTATAAGCTCGTCAAAATCGGAGACTGTTTGGTAACTCAAATTGCAGTTTGAAGCTTCCAACAGCGCTTCGAGTCCTTGATTCGGACTCATTTGGGCTCGGATTGGGTCGAATTTGGTGTCGTTGGATTTGTATTTCCGAGACGCTCAGTTTGACTGTAAGCTCATTGAAATCGGAGTTCATATGCTCTCGAATTTAATTTTTGAAGTTTCCGAACTAATTTTGCCTTGAGATTCATGCCCAATTAAGATAATTTCATGTTGACCTACGGATCAAACCCAAAAGAGCAAAAAGAGAGAAGAAGCTAAAAATCCATCATACATACCTTGAATCCATCGGATCCTCAAAATCATGCCGAGATCGCGCCGATTCGGCGCCGTTCGCATCACTTCTCCGTAAACCTGGCGCAAATCCTGCATCGTCGCCTCGATCGAACGCCCTTCGACGTCGTTAAATACCGAACCAAGACGAAGGCTCTGGCTGCTCGTTTTGCTCTCGCTCTCCCCCGATACCTCTGCTCCTTCGACGCTCTCGGCTTGCTCACGATCTCCTCTCGCACGAGCTCTTCCTCCGATTTCCCCATCCCGTCGCCCTTTACCTTGCCTGATCCAATCCAGCAGCCGCTGACCTCCAACCTCCGTAGCCTCCCTCTTCGATCAGACTCCCTAGCCCGACGACCTCCTCCGCTTCCTTATTCTGACTTCCCTCAACCTGTCGAGCCCCTTGATCCAGAGAAACAGAGAGAGAGAGAGAGAGAGAGAGAGAGAGAGAGAGAGAGAGAGAGAGAGAGAGAGAGAGAGATTGAAAGGGGGAAGAAGGACTTGCCTACCTGAGCCATCCATCTCCTCCCGTTGCCTCCTCCGATTCCTCCTTCTTTGCCTTGGCCGAACACTCCTACCCGACTCCCCTTCTTATCCTCACTCAAATAAAACCCCTCAACCGACTCATTCAACTGTCCTTCAACTCAGCCAACTCAGTCCACTTAAAGCCTAGCCAACTCACTCACTCAGCTCAACTCAGTTAATTATTTTAATTATAATTAATCTAAAAAAAATTATTATTATTTTATTAAAAAAATAAAAGATGGTTCTTTTCTCGATGCTTGCGACGGGCCGGCAAACCCCCAAGGCGCTCACGTAGCGTTGAGGGAGGGAAACCGGTGCGATGCTTGCGACGAGATAAGGATCCCTCTTCAATGCTAGCAACGAGCCGGCAAACCCCTGAGTCGCTCAAGTAGCGTTGTAGGGTGGGAAACTGGTGCGACGCTTGCGGCGAAGGGGATAAAAAAAGTGTTCTTATTTTATTCTATTTTTATATAAGTACCCCCGAACGGCCACGTGGTGTAGAGGGGGGAAATCCTGCTTATTTCTAACACCTGTTTTCTTCTTATAATAAACAAACAAAAAAAACTCTTAAACGCTCACGTAGCGGGCGGGGATAAAAAATACATATGCGACCGTGGTGTCATTTTTGACACCTACCTGAAGCGCTCACGTAGCGTCGATGGGAAGGTTGCCTCTTGGTTTTTCCCCTAAACGGGGGAGACGCCGGGAGGCTGCCGAAATTTGGATTGAAAATCCAAGGACTTTGGACAATGTTTGGACAATAACATAAACTCAAATTTGAACTCAAATGACATTTGAACTTGGGAAAAGATTTGTCTTGAACCATAAAGGACTTGAATCAGTTTTTGGACATCATGAGACATATTTTGAACTCAAGTCTAATAAAAAATATATGAGCTTGGATATCAAACTCAAGACAAACTCAAAATAAGAGGTGGACTCTATTGAACTTAAACTAAGCAAATGACATAAACTTAATGATAATGACTTGTGGATCTAAATTTGAACCATGATTAGCGAATCAAACTCTAATTCAATGGATGTATGATCATTCCAAAGACCACAAGTATCAATCATTAAGTTTAATGATATAAGCTCTCAATGGATATAACTCTTATGATCAAATGGAAGATGCATGTGACCTCTTCATACATGTTGCAAACAATGTGTGAAGACAAGAAAGTTCACAACTATAACATGCCTACAAGCAATGAACAATCATAAGGATGTTTGATCTAGTCACAAATGGAGGCACATGAACATCCCATTTAGCTCATATACAAGGTGACTTACATACAAGTAATGACGAAACTCAAGCATTTGAGTGATTCATTTCATGATGACGTATCAAGGATATATATGTATGATAAATCATAATTTTCCTAATAAGAGAGTTTCAATTTGTCTAATATGTTATAGAACATCTACTTGAAATTGCAACACTAAAACTCAGCTCGTCACATTTTTTAAAAGCAAGTAATAAGCATGCTAATAATTGAGACGTGTGAAGGATTTTTAAAGACAATAAATTATAGAATAGAAATGAAAGCAACAATAAGCATACTAATACTAAGTTTAGGAAAACCTTGATTAGCTTTTCAAGAAGAGATGAAGCACGTTGATATTTTCTCCTATTTCTACCAAATTAACTGCTGCTCCCTGCTGGACTATAAAAAGAAAATTGAAGTAAAAGAATGCAATGAAAAATGTTGGCACATTTCTCCTGTTTCTTTTAGGAAACCAAGTACATGTTGCTTATGTTCATCATTCCAAAAGAACCATGTAAACATCATAATCATATAAAAACTCTTGTCTGAGAATTATTATAAAACCAAAACAAACATTTAGCAAATACAATTCCACATTAGCATAAAAAATAGTCATTGGTCATATGTGAAGATTTACTTTCAAGGCAATGATATCCCTGTTCTGCAAAATGTAATACAATAAATGGCAATTAGCTATTGTAATGAAAATTTTGACCAATTAACAATTTAAAATAATAAGCATGCCTTAAATTTTCTTTTTATACCATATAAATTACGATATCAGTCACTTCCACAAATACGATTTTGCACTATATTTGTACCTTAAGATGATCTGTATTGAATCTATTGATCTATCACTCTTCCACTAGCATTAAAAGTAACTTCTGAAGCAACAATTTTAACTGGAATAGAAAGTATGTCACAAGACATCTTTGGTAGAATAAGGTATTTTAAGCAGTTAGCCTTCCACTATTCTCAGCAATCAATTTGCACTGTTGAATTATATTCCTCAATAAAAACTCCATCATCTAGGTACGCAACGAGCTCAAATTTAACTGTGATAGTACCGTAATCTATTTTGATGTAAGTTTCTTATTTTTTCTCTCCATAAATAGGTTTGCCTCTAACAGAAGACAAACTTGGACGATATAAAATTCATACAAACTTGCTTGTACATCGATGATATCCATTTATGCTACGTCTTCAGTATAAATAAAGTTTAAAGCAAATGTTATTATCTTCATTTTATTTCTTGGGTCCAAAATTGTATCTAATGAGATTAGAAGATTAGAAGATTAGAATTACCGCAATATTTATCAAACTTCTCTTTCATTTTCATAGACATATCTCTAATGCGTGCATTTCCACCTAGGCAATTATTATCTAACATATCCTTTATTCCCCAAAGCTCATACATGAATATTTTAGATATAAAGTACTCAGATCCTAACATTTAAAAAAAAAAGTAGTTAATGACTTCTCCAATTAGGCAAATATACAAGGATTATTAATCTGAAATTCACATGGATATGTATCTGAAATCAATTTAGTTGTTTGATTAAATACTTAAAGAAATGAACAAACATCCTCCAACTTCCTCCATTCCTCCTTAGCAGGGAAAGTAGTGTTGCTTGAATCCCAATCTTGAAATCTAGTGAATAGTTCTTTAAACTCTAATGCAGCTGATAGCATCGCATAGGTAGTAGCAAGGTTTAAAATTGCGTAAATAAGCCTCGAGGCGGTTTTCGTCTGTGAGGCGAGGCGTAAGCCTCGAGGCGGTCTAAGGCGTAAGCCTCACGGACGCAGAATTGCGTAAATGAGAATTTAAGGGTTTTAGCAGGTAGATAATAGCAAGATTCTATCATACAATAAAAACATCTAAATGACAAGTTAAATTTAAGAAAATAGATGCAATAAAAGCATGTTCCAAAGTACAAAACCACAAAATTATAGTCTATCAGAACTCCCAAAGTACAATTAAGAAGGAACATATAAAATCCAATCATATCCCATCACTAAATGGGCCTTCAAGGGAATCTTCTTCTCCAATTGTATCTATGAATGTCATATATTCATAATCTTCAATATGACTCACTTTTCTCTTCCTTGTTCAATAAGAATGATTATTAATTTATTATCATGTTAATTGCTCACTTGAAATAAATATAATGTAATAGCATATAAGAAGTTGTGGAATATCTTTACTTGATTATTATGTTGCAGAGCTAGTGAATGTGTGTGGTGTGGTGCTAGTGGATGTGCCCACTTAATCTGCTTCGCCCCTCAAGACATCCACACTTAGATCCTCTAGTTGTAAGTCTGATAATGACAAATCTATCTCATCATCTATGAACCACTCATTATCAGATGACACATCATCACATACCAATGGGTCCTCATCATCCTTCAACCCCTTATTCCTCAACCTCTATCGCTTAACCTCTTGTTGTGCATAATATATACAAGGGAATTCATTCTGAGTGTTGATAGCCGATTTCTTCTCTTTGTTTGCACTTGACTATATGTACTCCAATTTCGCTCACACCCAGAAGAAGAACAAGTGAGGTCCAAAACTCTAACACCAAAACTCTGTAACTCAGGGGTGGAATCACCAAATTGGATCCACCATTTAACTATTTTCAAGAAGAAAAATGATAATCAAAACATAATAAAATATTTTGCATTTACCAAAATAATTATACCTGGAGACCGTTTGGTAATAGTTGATTTTGCTGCATGCAGACCAAAAAAAACTCTCTTTATTCCAAAATAGAACAAGTTCTAAATCTGTAAGCTCCTTATCTGCTTGCTCCGGTATTAGTCGTTCCATGCAATGATACAGGCCAAGCTTCACCTCCGTGTTTGAAGATTTCCTCCCTGAATATTGAAATTGAAGATTGAGATAATATGCCGTTGCATGTAGATGACGGTGTAACTGTACCCCCGACCGAGCATCAATGATATCTCAAATCTCTCTATAACTTGCCTCCTCTCCTCCCAAGTTCTGTGCAATCAACTCCTTGGCCTCATCCATAGCATTATAAATAAAACCCATGGCTCGTTTCTTCTCGGCATCCACTAAACGTAGAACTTGCACTAAGCGTCTCGTGCTCAATATGGCATAGGTCACAGTAGCCCAAAATTTATCATTTAGAATTATCTTTCTTATTTCCTTCCCCTCAGTTTTCTTCCCCCACGCAGAGTTAAGCCACTCTGTTGATGTAAACATTGCTTCCAGAGGTTGTCTCACATCCAACAAGCTCTACAATGTCAAATAAGATGTGGGAAACCTGTAGAATATACTTTGGATTAGGAATTGATTATGATTTGCAGTGCACAAATGTAATAACATACCTAGTGGTTGCAGGGCGAATGATTTCCTTCTTTGAAAACTTTCTCATCAAGGCTAAGACCTATGAGTGCTTGTGGATGAACTTTGTGATCTTCTTCGCCCTAGAAAGAGCGCTCTTATGCCGAGGTAAATCACCAAGTTCCTCCAATATGAGATCGATACAATGTGCTGCGCAGGGGGTCCAATATAGGTATTTCCTCTTCTTCATCAACATCTGACCAGCTGCTTTGTATGCACTAGCATTGTCAGTCACCATCTGAACCACCAATTGCTCACCAATCTCCTCAATAACCCCATCTAGTAAATTGAAAATAAATGCAGCAATTTTAACCTCATCTGAAGCTTCAATTGATCGTAATAACACCGTGCTGTAGGGATTGTTGACAAGTATGTTAATTAAGCTCCTACTCTTCATGTCAGACCATCCATCTGACATAAGGATAACACCAGTCTCAAGCCATGTCCGTTTAATCTCATCAATGCTCCGCTCTGTGTTTTGCAGCTCCTTCAAAATCCATATTCGCAACTCGTACATGGAAGGTGCATTCAACCCTCTCCCATGCAACCCTATAGACCGCATCATATTTAAGTAGGCCGGCGATTTCACAACATTAAATGGTATGGTATTCTTAAAAAAAAAAAAAAAAACTATCAATATCCATGCAAACCTACCGTCGACCATCTCTGGTACCAGCTGCAGGCATCATCTAGGCTAGTCCTCTATCCTCTCCTGGAGTAGTCATGTACTGGTCCATAGGACCCCGTGCACCTCTGTTATGTATAGTGGAGGAAGAGCCCTTTCCACTCGCTCCCAAAGTAAGCACCATGTTGACCCTTTCATCAAATTGCTCATGTTGTAAATGTTTGGTCATCGTACTCTTTTTCATATAAGCTGTAATTTCTTCCTTCACGTAATCCGAAACATTCGCACAAGGTGCTACATTCTTGTGTGAGTCGGATAAGTGATTCTTCATGCGAGTTACTCCATTCACCACCTCATCACAAAAACTGCATTTTAAATAAACATACGTCTTCTCGCCGCCTCCTACATCAACTTGCACACTATATTTCCAAGAAGGGTCACGCCGCAATGACGTAATTGCCTTTTTCTTGCCTCTAACCATGTTTCCTAATGCAAAAATCCAAAAACAAACAAAAAAATTCAAAAAATAAAAAACCCTAGATTTTCTTTCACTTGAAAAATTTTAGGTTGAACTTAAAAAAATTACCTAAAATGGATTGTGGACTCCTCCTAGAGGGCGACCAAACACTTCAAGATGGCCGGAGTGAGGCGGCGCCGACGGGAGAGGCGGCAGGAAGGGAGGCCGAGCGGCGTGCGAACGAACAAGCGGCTTGCGGCTTTTTTTGCTCGGGTTTGGGTATGCCTGATAGGGGAGGGGGAGGAATGAAGTTTTATTTCATTGAGACTTAAGTGAGTGGGTCCCGGAAACAAAGGCGTGCGCCTCAGGATGAATTACGCAATTCAGCCTCAGAGGCGCGCCTCACAGTGCACGAGGCGTATGCCTCATGGCCAAAAAAGCTTAAGCAATGAGGTTTTTTTGCTCAAAATTGCGCAGAGGCACGCCTCTCATTGCGCAATTTTAAACAGAGGATAGTAGCATTTTATCTAGCTACAATATCTAGGATTGATTTCTTCTTGGGGAGGTGCCGTTGTTGTGAATTGAACTAAACATGAGAGCATGCATTGTTGAGAAGCTGTAACATACTTTACACTATCTCTAACATTGTCAATAATATGTTTTATCTCATGAATTCCATCTTTTATCAACAAATTCAGAATATATGCACAACAATGAGCATAAAATATTCAACGACCTAGAGGAAGCTTATTGTGAGACTCAAGCCACTTTGTTGATATTATAAGTTGCATTATCAATTGTTATGGTTGCAACTTTATTTTCAATACTTCAATTCTTAAGTCATTTATATAAGACATCATGAATATTAGTTGTCTTGTGAGGTGAAGAGACGTTGGCAAAGTTAAGCATTTTTTCTAAGTTTTTAGTCAATATCAAGTGGCATGTCAAAACTATATGATGGATGTCTTGACCAAACTTTCATAAGTTCATACTTAACATTAAATCTATTTACTGAATCTAATAAGTTCCTTAATCTTTTATTTCCAATCTCAAACTTTGAAACACAATCACTCTTCAATGTGTTCGTAAAATTTTCTCATATTCCGGATTTGCAGCTTTTATGACAATATTGAAAATTTCATACTCCACAAAATTAAATGGTAACTCATGCACCATTACCATATGGGAAATCAACCCGCATATCCTATTATGGTCGTTTTTTCAATTAATTACTTTAGTACTATTTCTAGGTTCAAACTTGATATTTGGCAAAGGTGGCAGAAGAAATATTGAGTTGTCCTTTAGAGTCCACAACTTTTCTACCACAATGTAGTAAATGACGTTGATATTGTGTTGTTGCACCACATTTGCTTTTATTGATTTTAAGCTTACAATGATTGCCTTGAACCTTCTCAGTAGCATTCTTAAGTTTTACCACTATAAATTCTTGTCAGCTGATGAGGTTTTTTTCCTCGTCTTCTTTGCAAAAGAATTTTCTTGTTTATCATCATCTTCAATTATTACTGTCGGACTTGAAGATGACCCAACACTAAATTAGCTATCGCGCACTGTCAACTGTAGCGGAGAAGGTGTTGACTCTATCGAATTAAGTTGTTGGGCTGAATTTTGTGGCTTAACTTTAAAAATTCAAGGTTAATGATGAAGGTTGAGGATGAATGTAGCACCATAAAAAATGATAACATCTTCTTGGCATATCTTTAATATAATAAAAAATATCACATGCCAGCGTTCAAATGAATTATCTAGAAGTAATTTTACTTAGTGTCAAAAAAACATGTCAATAAAATATCATGAGAATAACTAAATATAATAATCTATTGCTTATCTGAATTATGCATAGAGAGATATGGTTATTTGTAAAGAAGCTTATAAATTGACATCTATAAGCTTTACTAAAATAGGCAAATGATTCTATAATTTGAAATATAAAGTTTTTGTGGGCTCCGAAAATTCGGCCCCAGCCTCTTCGCCGCACGTTTCTTTTTATTCGACGAGGGAGTTTTAACTGATAAGTTCCGAGGTAAATTTTGGAAGGCAGATAGGTTTGTAGATAAGACACTACCCAAAGATTTCGCCCTTATTTTGCGAGGACTTTATGATCTGAGTTCTGGTTTCCTATAAACGCAAGCCCCTATAGTTAATTACCCCTCCCGATCACGAGAGAGAACTTTCGATTAAAGCTAGTCATCAATCAGATACGTAGAGATACGCGTTATCTGGCACATAGTAGCAGCATGGATCGGATGTTTGGAAAAATTGATATTTAAAATAGAAATTGCACCATCTTGCACTTAAAACGGATGATGGAGGGATGGATGATGGGCCCGATCAAGATCCCATTGTTCCGTCATCCCGGGCCATCGTGGTCCCTGGTCTACTTAGTCAAAGGAGGTAGTCGACCCAACCTGACAGAAGGATCCTTGTCGGCAGCCATGGGTTGCTTTATCCAAGGGGACCTTGTAGACTTGGGTTGGGTGTTTGTCTAAGGGGACAAATTTGAATCCACCTTAGCTGACAAAGGGCTTTGTGCCCTATCGATCATATCTTATTGATTCATATCTCAAGGATTTGATGTCATTAAGGAGCGTATTGGCTCTAGCCATAACCGGTATCTGTGGTGCCATTTGGCGGCAAAACCACTCGGTTCAGAGGGTCCCGGGTCGTCATAACTGTTTATCCTGCGGTGCCATTTGGCGGCAAAACCGCCGGTTAGAGGACACGTACCACGTCCTTATTGGCAGGAGATTGTTTGAGAATGGATCCTAGTGATATTTTCGACTAGGCATTTGGCTCTTTGTGAGCTGAAGTAAATTTTGATTTATCCACCTCGGCAAACTGTTGCGGAGGGTGGATGAATTTTGCTTTAAGTGTTGATGGATTTATTTCAATTTTAAATATTTTGGAATTTTAGGATTTTGAGTGGCATTTTTGGAATTTTGGAATTTGAATGGACCCCTCCGGTTGAGATAAACATTCAACACGGCCATCATCGGGGTGTACTTGGGGTCATTTCCATTTGATTGAACCTTGTCGACCCTATCAACTTACCGATAGGGGATCGGGTTTCTCGTAGTCTTTATGCCTTTGTTTATGAATTTTCTTTGTTGAAAGCCTTGAAGGCCGAATATGAATGTACAAAATAAATATTCTGGTCAACTTTCGTGAACATATATTTATCCGATATCTCGAACCCTCTCTACTCCTATTTATCTACTTAGGAGGATCGGGTTTCGTAGGCTTCATGCCTTTTGTTTAATGAATTCTCTTCATTATAGGCCTTGAAGGCCTAATATGAATGCAATAAAACAAATATACTAGCCATCGCGATTGTATATTTGTTTGTTGGTTGGAACCCTGTCGACTTCTATTGACCGGTATATAAGGATCAGGTTTGAACTTGAATTCACTTATTGACCCGCACAGCATCTCTAGACATCACGTGTGTACCAATAACACGCTCGCCATGGCCCATGCGGGTCAGGATTATATATTCCCCTATAATATACTTATGTGTATACAATTTATAGTGTACGTGTAGGGGTATTTTGAAATAATTATAGTTATGCATATAACTATCGTTTGGATGCACACAACTTTTTAGTTAAGAGCTTATACATGCCTTCTGTCCGCTAATATGAGTGTTGCGGATCCGGTGGTGTAGCATTGTAGATTGTGGACGCCTTCTGTCTGCTTGTATAAGTGTTGCAGATCTGGTGGCGTTTTGGTCTTGATGTTGACCCCCCCCCCCTTCTCATTCATCGGGGACGGGACTTTCTGGACTTTGGAGTCAATGACCGTTGATTTGGAAAGAACTCTTTTTAAGATCATCAGTGTAATGGATTTGTTGTTTTCGATGTTTGTGGGCACCGGAACTATTTTCTTCTCAAGTATAGAACTAAGAAGAGACTTTGGAACACCAGGAAGTTTGGTTCTAATTTGTTCAAACTTCCTTTCCGATTCTGCCAGGGAGTGTACTTTTTCGTACATCGGGCTGTCATCGTGTCCAAAATACTTGAAGATCTTAACCACCAATGTCGTAGGTGATATCAATACTTGTGCCCACAGTGGTTCGTTGTACAATACACTGTTGTTATCCACAAGTATTCATTTGCATTTGTAGGATATCCGTACTTGTGTCCACAGTGATTCATTGTACTTACAACACACTGTTGTTATCCATAAGTATTCGTATGCATTTGTAGGGGACTGCTGTATCCACTACAAGCTTCTAGAAAATGTTTGCAGGAGATTCATTCTTTCTGCATCATATACACCCTTTCACCAATCTCGGGTGGTTGTTTTGATGTATTTGCTTGTAGGGACAGATCTTTGATGCTACATATAGGTAGGACTCGTACACCTTACAACTATCCGTTCCCTTTTACAGGTATAGTGATTGACTTTGTAGGGACTTTTGTATCTACTACGACCTCTTGAAAATATTGGTAGGGGAATTATTGTCCTTACACCACATCCACCTTTCACCAGTCTCAGGTGGTAGTTTTGATGTATTTGCACTTATTTGTAGGAACGGATCCTCCGCTATCAAATGCTAGTATTGCCTTCTCAATCTATAGGCATATGTAGGGATTGTCATAGGAGTTTGTTGCATTCATCTTTCGTGTGCATCGTGATTTCATCTCCCACTTGCAACTTGTTGTTAGCTTAGATAACTGTGCATTTGTACTCTGATTCGTTCATTCATCCAAAGCCCAGTCCTATGTATTCCATCGGATCCGAGTTCAAGGTTCAATTCATGCTTGAGTCTTGTATGTTGTTATAGGTTCAGCTTGAGTTCAATTTGAGTTCCTTGTTCTCCACATCTTGTTCCAGTTTTGAATTCAGAGTACAAGTTCAAGTCTATGTTCAGGATCTTCTGAAGTCCTTGCAAGTTCAAATCATAGCTGTCAATGGCGCAAAATAGCGCGCGCTGTCAATGGCGCAAAATAGCGCGCGCCATGGCGCACGGCACAGCGCGGCACACCTACGGCGCCATGTTCATGGCGAGGCGCATGTGTTTAAAATAGCGCGCGCTATTTGCGCCACATGTGAGCCATGACGCATTGCGCACGATGCAAAATAGCGCGCCAAATTGTTTTTAAATTTCCGTATACTTATGAATGTTTTTTATATTTAAAAATATCTCTATATTTTAAGATAAACGACTATTCATTGCCCTAATTTCACGAAAGATTTTCTGTTTGCTGCATCCGCCGAACACATCCCGCAGTCCCTAAGTCGAGGTCGCTGAATCTATCCCGAAGTCGAAGGTTTTTTGTTTTTTATTTGCTGCATTCGCTACTTCCGTCGAATCCAGCCGAATCTGTCCAGAAGTTGAAGTCAAAGTCGTTGTTTCCGCCGAATCGTCCCGCAGAGCAGTGCTTCTGCCAAATCCGCCCCCTCCTTCGTCTGTTCCAATAAAAAATCTTACCAGCTGACTCTGATTTGCAACCTCCAACTGTTCCGCACAGCTCTGTTGCTTTGCACGGCTATTTCTTACAAGAATTTACAACTTAACAGGTATGCTCGGTACCGCTAAGTAAATGCTCGGTACAGCTATGTATATGCTAGATACCGCTCGGTACCTCTAGTTACTTGCTCGGTACAACTAGGTACCAGCTCGGTACAACCAGGTTCCAGCTCGGTACAACTAGGTACACGCTCGGTACACACTCGGTATTGCTAAGTACATGCATGATACCGCTCGGTACCACTATGTAAATGCTCGGTACCGCTCGGTACATGCTCGGTATCACTAGTTACATGCTTTGTACCACTCGGTACAACTAGGTACACGCTCGGTATTGCTAAGTACATGCATGATACGCTCAGTATTGCTATGTAAATGCTCGGTACTGCTCGGTACAGCTCGGTACAACTAGTTACATGCTCTGTACCGCTCGGTACAACTAGGTACACGCTCGGTATCGCTTTCTAATTTCCATACAAACGAACTTCAATATTCCTCTTACAAATAAATTTTGTTCCGGGGGCGCTGCCCCCTGAAACCCTCGCAAGGGCGCTGCCCCTTGACCCCGCGACCTGACCGCCAGGGGGCAGCGCCCCCTTGGACCCCCGGCAGCCCTCATATTATGTTTATTGGACAATATTATATTTTTTTTATCTAAATTTGTTTGCTTTTAGGTGATCATAAAATGTCAGATTCAGTTCAATCTTTAAAAAAAGATCCAGCATGGAAATATGCTATACTAACAAATGAATCCGACAACAACAGTGTGACATGCATTTTTTGTGGTAAAATAACAAAATGAGGAATTACACGCCACAAACAACACCTCGTTGGAGGTTTTAGGAATGCAAGGCCTTGCTCTAACTGTCCCGAGCATGTGAAGTCTAAAATTAAGGCATCCATGTTGAAAAAAAAAGATTTAAAGGAACAGTTTAATGACATATCAAATGTCAACCTTGCTGAAGAAGAAGGAGAAGATTTTGATGTGATGACAGATGATATTTTAGTTGCTAAACCATCTAAAATGTTGCGGACAAATAAATCTAACACATCTAGTCAAGGATCGACATCTACATCTATCTTCAAAACATCACGACCTAAAGGTCCATTAGATACTTTCCTTACACCAAATCCGGAAGATGTAGTAAAACATAGAAAATGTTAGTTTAACAAAGAAATGGATGCCGCTAAAAAGGAAATGAGGGGAAGGGCTGTTCAAGTGTTCAGTAGATGGATGTATGATGCTGGGATTCCATTTAATGTTGTGAACTATGATAGTTTCCCTGCTATGGTGGAGGCACTTGGGCAGTTTGGACCTGGAATGAAACCTCCTAGTTATCATGAGGTACGAGTTACTTGTTTGAAGAAAGAGGTTGGACATACACATGAGTATTGCGACGCCATCAAGAAGATTGTGTACGATATGGTTGTTCTCTAATGGCAGATGGATGAACGTCAAGGAATGGGAAAAGCTTAATCAATTTTCTTGTTAATTGTCCAAGAGGTAGTGCGTTCATAGAATCAATTAATGCTAGTTCTTTCTCCAAGAATGCTGTGAAAATGTTTGAACTTTTTTGCAAGTATATCGAGGTTATTGGACCACATAATGTGATCCAAATAGTCACTGATAATGCATCCGAAAATGTTCTTGCAGGTTTGTCACAACTTTTATTCTAAAGTTATGTTATTTCATGAAGAATTTGTGTACATCTTAACTTAAATTATAATTACATAACAGGAAAATTATTGATGGACAAATATCCTCATATTTATTGGACTCCTTGTGCTGCTCACTGTTTGGATTTATTAATGGAGGACATTTTCAAAATTCAAAAGCTAAGACGATGCTTTGAGAAAGCAGTGGCAGTACACAGTTTTATATATTCTAGGCCTCGCTTACTTGAGTTAATGAGAATGTGCACAAATCAAAGAGCACTTGTCAAACCCGCAAAGACTCGCTTTGCAACAGCTTTCTTAACTTTACAACTTTTTCATCAACAACTGAACTTGAAGAAAATGTTCACTTGTGAGGAATTTATCTTGGGTCCTTATGCGAAAGAGGCTAAAGCAAAACAATCTCAACATATAATCTTACAGCAATCATTTTGGAACAGTATAGTGTATGCCTTAAAAATAGCTGGTCCTTTATTAAAGGTTCTTAGATTGGTTGATGGAGAGAAGAAGCCCTCAATGGCTTACTTATATGAAGCAATGGATAGAACAAAAGAGGCAATTGCTGCAAGCTTCAATAACAGTGATAAGTATGATCAAATTTTTAAAATGATTGATAGAAGATGGGAAGTGCAATTACATCGGCCTCTACATGCAGCGGGACATTTTTTAAATCCTGAATATTTTTTCAATAACCCTGATATTGCCAAGGATAAAGAAATAGCTGATAGTCTTTATCAATGTATTGGAAGATTATCTCAATATGTAGCTGAAGAAGATAAAATCAGTAATGAATTAAGTTTATACATTAGGGGTGAAAGACTTTTTGGTATTCCTCCAGCTGTAAGACAAAGAACTACCCGATCTCCAGGTATCATTATTTACAAAAACATTAAGACTGATTTGTTATATAATATTGAAAAAAAAAATTCATTTCTTCCAGCTGATTGGTGGTTGACATATGGACAATGAGCTCCCAATTTACAAAGCTTTGCTATCAAAGTCCTAAGTTTAACATGTAGTTCATCTGGATGCGAACGCAATTGGAGTATTTTTGAACATGTAAGTATTTTACAATGTATGTGTTGATTTTTTATATATGTTCATAATATAGTAATGTAATAATATTTTAATTGCAGCTTCATAGCAAACGAAGAAGCAAATTGGATCATGGTCGCTTAAATGATTTAGTTTATGTGAAATATAATAGAGCACTGATTCGGAGATTCAATCATCGTGATGTCATTGATCCTATTTCTTTGATTGAGATAGATGATGCAAATGAACGACTAACAGGAAAATTAGATGATGAGTCTGATGAAGAAAATGACTTTATTGCTGGAGAGGAAGATTTAACTTGGACAAGTGTTGCTAAAGCTACTGGTGTTTATGATAAAAGCTATAATATTAGGGAAAGATCTAAAGGGAAAGAGAAAGAATCTTCAATTAGGCATGATGTTGCTATTGAGAATGATGATGAGGAGGGTGATGAAGAGGATTATGAAGTAGGAGATAATGTTGAAGAAGATAATGAAGCTTTTTTAACATTTGCTGATGATGATGATTCCCAAGAAGAGTAGATTAAATTCATATTTGATCTTTTTAAAAAATATTGTAATATTTGAATTATGAGATATTTGGATGTTACTTAGTCGAACTTATATATGTTATGGTTGTCTTTTATTATTATGATAGCTTGTCTTTTATTTTTAATAATATTTCATATTCATGCTTATTATGTTATATTTTTTATATAGCTTGCGCCATGTTCAAAATAGCGCGCGCCGCGCCGTGCGCTATGCGCCATGGCTCCAAATGGACCTTTGCGCCATGGTGCGCCATTCGCCGTTAACAGGTATGGTTCAAATGTATGTTCGTATTGACTTGATTTTGGTTCAAAGTCTTCTGAAGTATTTGCAGGCTCATTTTCATGTTCAAATTGATTTGAATTGAGCTTCAGTTTGATTTTATTTCATTTAGTTTTGATCTTGATTAATCGTTTAGCTTTTGGTCAAATGCAAGTTCACTTGTTCATTAGAGCCTAGGCTCTTGTTCTTTGTTGTTCGTACAAGTCCCCTACCACATTTTAGTTCAACTTCTGTACATTTTCGTTCAAGTACAGGTCCTCTGTTGTCCTTCGTATTGCTGCTCAAATGATGTCTTCAAATAGTTCAAGTCTTGTGCATTTCAGTGAAAATTTTGGCAGCACCCGGCATATCCCCCAATTTGGGGGAAAATAGGGGCAGCGCCTTCCCACCACGCTACTCGAGCGTGTATGGTAGGTGTCCTTAGACATTGCGGCGGTACAAATTTTCATCCCACTACGCTACAAGAGCGTGTATGGGGCCTTCAGCAGTACCCATACGAGAACACCGGTAGCTCTCCCCACCACGCTACAAGAGTGTGTATAGGGCTTACCCACCTCGCCATATGCGTCGCACCGGGCTCCCTCCTACCGTGCTACAAGAGCGCGTATAGGTGGTTCTCCGGTCCGTCGCAAACGTCGAGAATGAGATTTTAGAGATCATACCTTTGCGTAGCAGTCGTTGGCGCCGATGTCGAGGTCGAGGACAGTCCCCACCACGCTACAAGAGCGTGTATAGGGCTTACCCGCCTCATCGTACTTGTTGCACTGTATTTCCCTTCACCGTGCTACAAGAGCGCGTATGAGAGGTCCACCAGTGCATCAAGCACGTCGAGGGCGGGATTTGAGTTAGAAATGTATACATTGAAGACCGATGGAGGTGGCTCATGGATCGAGGTAAAAGGGGAAGCATGCATTTTTTTTAAACTTATTTAAACATTAATTATAATTAATTATTAATTATAATATTTTTAATTAATTATATTTATTTATAATTAATTAAAGTAATTAATTATACTTAATATAATTAATTAGAATAATTAATCATATTTTAACTTTAATTAATTAGAACTAATTAATATTAATTAACTTGATTAATTAATAATAATTAATTATAATTATTTAAAAAGTTATAATTAATTAAGATTAATTTTAATTAAATTAATTATAATTAATTAACATTAATTATAATCACTTAATTAAAATTAATTATAATTAATTATACTAACTATAATTAATCAAAATAATTATAATTAAAATTAATTTTAATTAAAACAAATTAATCCCTCCCTCTACCTTCTCTGGTTCAGTAGATTTACGGGTTTGGCCGAAGAGGTGTGCGAATAGGAGAAAGTTCCCTCCACAACAACGAGCTCCAGTCGCTGCTTCCAATCAAAATGCAATGGCTTCCGATTAAACAGGAAGGGAGAGTCGTCAAGGAGCAAAGTCAGAGCAACAAGATGGAGTAGATCGTTTCTTCCTCCCTCTCTCTTTGCTTGTGAGATTCGGCCGAGAAGCGCGTGAGGGTAGAAAGTTACCTACACAGCCCGCAAGCTCCCGTTCTTGCTTCCGATTCCGCAGGAAGGGAAGTCGACGAGGGAACGAAGTTGAATAGCTGCGAAGGAAGCGGAGAGGCGGCGAAGGGAGAAAGTTACCTTCGCAGCCAACGGAGCTCCCGTTGTTTCTTCTGATAAAATGTTGTAACCTCCGATCCAATTGGGAAGGAAAGGCACCGAGGGAGAGGGGAGCGGGATCGGACAAGCTTCACCACATGTGAGCTCCCGTTCTTACTTCCGATTAAAGTGTCGTAACTTCCAATCCGTTAGGAAGGAAGAGTCGTCAAAGGCGCGAAGTCGTCCAGCCACGAAGGCGTCAGAGGAGCGAAGTCGAGCCGCACGAATACGAGAGAGGGAGAGTAGGCACGAGAGATCCAGAGAGATTCATCCCGAGAGCCTCATTCATTCGGCCTTTTAACAACAAAAGGCGACATACGAAGTTCGTGTGTGAAACGACGTCGATGTGCAACGAGCGATGCGGGATCGTGCGTAGGATGTCCGATTTCGCAAGATTTGCGGGATTTCGATCGTGCTAGCTACAGGTATGAGAGCCCTCATTTTTTTTGTTTATTCCGGTTTTACTTTACAAGTCAACAGTTTTCTAAGTTGTCTATGACTTACAATGGAGCCACCTAACTCGCCTCTTTGCCCGTGACGTTTTATTGATGCAAACATGCAGCTAATTGGTGGGTGAAAAAAGGTCAAGAAGCTAAACACTTGCAAACTTTTGCAACTAAAATTCTTAGCCTTTGATGTACTCCACATGATGTGAATGTCTTGTATCTAAAAGGGAATAATTTCTAGTTTTGAATCATATCCTTTAGGTCAAAATAAAGTAATCTAAACATAGCTATTAGACCCTTAATTGAGCTACCTAAAATAATACAAGAAACACATAAAAGCATGGTGGCTCCTTAACATAGAAAAAGACAAGAAAGCTCATTTAAAACCTCAGAATAATGAAATATTTAGCTTAAAAACATGCCATAATCAACAACAATAGTGCTAGCCATATGTTGTCACTAATGTTTCAAGAAATATATTTAGATGGGTTTCTTAAACTTCATCCCAATTCTTCCTTGCAGCATATGAACCATCTAAAAATAAAAACTGTGTTCTAAATATTGCACATTCTTCCTTGAATTGGTATGTAGCTTCAGTTACTAACATTTTCCCATTACTGCTACAGCCTAAAAGGAGGTCAATCAAGCTTGTGTGAGTGACCTTAGATATCTGTCATTCAAAGATATTGGAGAAATTGTCCTTGAAATCTGATTGATGGCTATAAAACTTGCTTGGGAAGGACCTTCTCCAATTCCTGTCAGTTAAGCGGTGGGGAGGGATATCACTTAATCATTTGGCTGGCTGCTGTCTGGTTCGCACGACAAGAATTCTGAAATTTGGGCAAGCAGAAGCTAAACCAGCAGCTTCACACTATCTTCTGTATATTAGATTGAAGAAATTACCAAATAAGAACATACATGTTAGAGATGCGAGCTGCGTATATAGTGTCTTAGGCTTCGTTTGTGACGACTTTTTTATTGCTTCTTAAAGCGGCTTTTTAGTACAAAAATTTTATTGCTTCTTAATTTTTATACTAGAAAGCTGCTTTAAGAAGTAGTAAAAAAAAAAAAAAACCGTCCCAAATGAAGCCTAATATACATTGAACTTCCTCGCAACCAAATTTGTTACTGCCAGGATGGGGGCTTAGATTTAATTGCATGCATTTTCAGGAGCACGAGTGAATCTGGTATTTTACATGTTATCATTCGTTGATCTACTAATGTCTTTGATTCACTAACCTGATCACCCTCCCAATAAATGGTTATTTTTCATTTCTTCTTAAATGTTTGGCCAAATACATTGTAAGTTTTCCGTTTCATACAGGATCTCTTGGATGGTTTTAAAATACTCACCGTCCTGTGACTACTGGGTTCTTTTACTAATTGTAATCATCCCAGGTTTCTGTTCCTTTCAAGACCTAACTCCGCCTTTGACAATCTTCTTCTAGCCAGGTGCCATTGATGGTTCTCTTTGTAATTCATCTATAATTTCTGCTGTAGCCCAAAAAAAACCAGGGTTTCCGCAGTAATGTTATTAATATTTGCTACTTAAGGGCAAGAGTAAAGCTTACAAGCAGGAAGATGATTGTTCTGGATCTTTTGGTCATATGGCTCAATCTTCCAAGAAAAGATCATTCGAAGTGCAGTAACTTCGAGCATCAAAGCAGTGGAGAAAGGTTTATAATATATGTTTTAAGGTTTTTGCTTTTGAGATGATCAGCAGATGACAGTTCCAATGATGTGTATAACAAATCCAAAGGCTTTCAACTACCTTCTGTGCTTTTTCCCCAATACAGCAATGGTAAAGGAAGCATCATAACAGAATTGACGAACAAGGATATTGTAGTTGCTTTTTATGTAATTTGATCAGGTATATGTGACTGATCAATTTCGTATCTGTCAGCAGGCATTTTACCAAGAAATCAGAAAAGGTCTTGGATTTGTTTCTATTGTATTATGTTTATGGTTTCAAAAGATATTTTTGAGATATTTCCTGATCGGCCAACCATAAGTTCACAACCTCCATAGCTACTGTAGGCTTGACCTTTACATCAGAATGACCCAAGAGTTGCACTTAGAAGGTTGCCAATGTGGTTAAAGGATTCATCGACAAAGATTCTTTCAACTCATCGTATCTAAGGTATCATCTTATCGACTTGCCTATGAATACTCAAAGTTTGGCCAAAAGAGAAGAATAACACTGAGCGTCCTTTTTTTTTTTTTTTTTTGAAAATGCAATAAGCAACTTTTTATTCACTTACTACTTACAAGAAGATTCCTCCTTTAAAAATTCTAAAAAATAAGGAGGAACTTTATTCGTAGAGAAATCATCCCAATAAAAGGACGACAGAAGAGCATAGTTAGCACAAAAATCAGTTAACTTATTACAATCTCTCTTAGAGAAAGAGAAAATAAAATGCTTAAAGTTAGAAAGAAAATCTAAATCCTTAGGTTTTAGAAATTCTTCATCAGTCGTTGGCTTTCTCAAGGAATTTTGAAAAATTTTGATGACATTGAAGTTGTCACCCTTAATCACAAGGCCTTCTACATCAAGCATCCAATCTTGAATATATTCTCTCAATGCCAGTATTGCTAAGAACTCCATTTGAGAGCAGTCCCAATGAAGACAATGAATCCCAAAAGCAGTTAAACCACGACCTTTACAATCCCTGAAAACTCCTCCAATGCCTGCTTTGTTATTAGAGAGAAATGAAGCATCTATATTCACCTTGATCCAACCCGGAGAAGGATGATGCCAAGAAGATTGAGACAGCTTATACAAGTGATTAGCATCCCAGTTATCCTTGATTAAACAAGAATCAAAAGATGAAACAGTCTGAATAATGGAATTTGAAGCAATGGTAGAACAACTATCTTCTTACCCTCCATGAACAAGCTTATTTCTACATTTCCAGCAAATGAATACCACTGAGCAAAGTAAATTTCCAACGAACGGATTTGATTCATCAAATTTTTTCAATAACTGGAAGCATTCAACCATAGAATCAAATGATTGAATAATAAAATGCCAAGCAGCAAGCATTTCAAAAACTCTTCTAACCATATAACATTGTGAAGCCACATGTTCTACATTTTCCATCCCCTTACATCCCCTTGGACATCCTCCAAACTCAGCCAGCCTCCGATATAACAGAAAACCAAACGTTGGGATTACATTCATGCATAATCGCCACCAAAACATTTCAATCTTCGGTTTTAGCTTCAGTTTCTCGTCTTCCCTATCATTTTCAAAAATTTTCTCATAAGCAATTGCTGCTATCGATTTACCAGAAAATCTTCTTATACTTTCCAACTTGTCTTCATTAACTTCAGTATAAATTGGAATAGAAACAATAACTTCAATCAGGTACTGGCCAAAACAGAGCTTTAACTTGTTTATCTCCCATCTTCCTTCTGAAATAAAAGTCGAAACTTGACTGAATTCGGGATCTAATACTGTTACAAAAGTTGGCCACTTATCAATGGTCTTATCCAGGATCCAAATATCTTTAAGAGTATCCACATTCTTACCATTAAAGATCCTCCACCTCATAACATGATGCAAGAATTCTGCTCCATTCATAATGATTTTCCAGGTTGAAGAGTAACAGCTTCTGGTAGTAACATTCCATAATTCATTTCCATATTTGGATCTTAAAACTCTATTGAGAAGAGAGTTAGGATTTTTAATAAAATTAAGAGCAAACTTAGACCTCAAAGGCCCCAATTTATTCACAATTGATTGTAAACCATAGCCTCCTTTATTCTTTGGTTTACACAAGATGTCCCAAGTAACATAGTGCATCCCATAGCTTCCATCCCTTTTATTCCAAAGAAAATCTTTACACATTTTCTCCACTTCATACAAAACTCCCAAAGGAATAAGTGAGTGATTAGAAAGGTATATAGGCAATGAGAGGACTGAAGCGTTGATCAAGGTAATTCTTCCTGCAAGAGAAATAAATTTAGAACCCCAAAGGTTCATTCTAGCCACCGTTTTCACAATGAGATTGTTGAAATCTGTTTTGACCAATCTTCTAAGAGCAATCTTAACTCCAAAATATTCCATCTCATTTACCATTTTCATCTTGAGGATCTTGACAAGAGATCTACAATTCTTTTTTTGAGAGATTTACTGAAAAGAATAGCTGATTTAAGCAAGTTTATCTTTTGGCCGGTCCATTTACAATAGTTCTTCATAATTTTGTCAACTTTCTTCAAGCATTTTCTATTTGCTCTAGTGAAGATCACAATGTCATCAGCGTACATAAGGTGAGAAATCATAGGGGCATTATAATTAATTTAACACCAATTCTTTTCCCTCTTTGATCAAATTCTTCAGTCAATAATTGGGAACATAAGATAAATAGATAAGGAGACAATGGGCATCCTTGTCTAAATCCACAGTTGGCCTCTATCCATTTAGAATTTCTTCCATTGATCATTATAGAATATTTAGGATTAGTAACACATTCCATAATTAGTTTTGAAAAATAATTTGGAAACCCAAACCAATCAAGAACCTTTTCCAATGTAGACCAACACATACTGTCATAGGCTTGTTCCATATCAACTTTGATGGACACCAATCCTTTCTTAGCTTTAGAATGTCTAAACTTGTTAAACAATTCTTGTGCAAGCAATATTTGATCTGACATTGACCACCCCTTTATGAAAGCATTTTGTACTTCTGAGATAATTTTAGGAAATAAAAAACTCATCCTGTTTAAAATCATTCTCGTCACAATCTTATAAATGGCATTACACAAGCTTATGGGACGATAGTTAGATGGTATCAAAGGATATTTAACTTTGGGAATTAGTACCACATTAATCTCTTTCCATCCAGGACAAAGAGAACCAGATACAAAAAAATCATTGATTGCTGCCCATACCTCATGCTTAATGATATACCAATAAGACTTAATAAAAGAATAAGTGATACCGTCCATACCTGGTGATTTATTTTCTCCCAAATTTGTTATGATCTCCTCCAATTCTTTCTTAGTGAATTCTTTACATAAAATTTTGCAATCCTCCTCATCCAGCATCTTAGAAGAGTGCAGCCATCCTTCTAATCTGCAGTTCTTTGCTCTCCATTTACTATTAAAGAAATTGAGAAAAATTTCTTCAATATCCTGTTGGTCTTCACAGATCAATCCTTCTCCATTTTTAACACCATTGATCCTATTAGCATTCCTTTTTGCCCTAGCAAATGCATGGAAGAACTCAGAGCTAGAGTCTCCATCTTTCATCCATTGAATTTTAGCCCTCTTCTTCCACCACATATTAAGCCTCCCTAGAGTGGCGTTAAAATCTGCAACTTTGGACCTTAAACAGCATAACTTTAGTTCTGATAAACCTCCCGAATTCACTTCTTCTTCTTGTAATTCCAGGATTTCTCTTTTAAGCTTATCCTTTTCATCAACAAGGTTTTTATGTTTTGCCTTACTCCAAAAGAATAAGGACCTCAAAGTTCTTTTGAATTTGATATTTAGGATTTCCGCAGAAGAACCACTAACTTGTTTGTTCCAAGAAGCTAGAACCACTAAATGAGATGCTTTGTAAGATAACCAGATATCTTCAAACATAAAATTTCTCCTCTTCATAAGACTAGAAGCAGTGATTTTAATAGAGATTGCACAATGGTCCGAAGCTATTCTAGCTAAATGCCTTACCACCGCCGTTTGAAGGAAATTTAGAGCAGCACAATTAAGAAGACATCGATCTAATCTCTCCAGGATCCTTCCTCCTCCATTTTTATTATTACACCAAGTGTATTTAGGACCCAAGAACCCTATGTCATGAAGGTCACAATTACTCATAAATGAGAGCATGTCTTGAGAACCTTGAGAAGGTACAATTTTTTCCCACCTCTCTTCTCACTTTGGGATAAAATGCAATTAAAATCTCCCCCAATAATCAATGGAAAATTATTATCATAAATATTTTCCAACTTACTCCAAAGGAGCCTTCTTTTACTGCTCTCCCTACTCTTGTAAACAGTTGCTATCATCCAGCTTTGACTGTTTTTTATTTTAAGTTTTCCCATTGCAACCTGCTCATTGGCTTCTATAACATCAAATGTTGCCAAATCAGCCCTCCAACATACCATAATACCACCTGAAAGACCTGCTGCAGGATACATAAAAAATTCCCAGTCTTCTCCAATGAATTTTTTTACTTCCACAGGATTCATTGTTGTAACTCTGCTTGCAAAGAGAAATGAACAAGAGTTTCCGCCTATAAGCGAACTTGGCCTTCTTGCTGGTTGGATTAGCGGGCCATTAGTTTCTAAATGGCTGAAAAAGACCAATTCACTTGAGTGAGACAGAGGAGAGTGGAAAGGCAGAAATATCATTCCGAATGGGTCTAATTTGTTTCCACCAGACCCACGAACAAAGCTTCACTATCTTTAACAATCTCTTTCAAATACCTAGAGGCTTCCATCTTCCTAGCCCCCCTACAATTCCAAAAGATAAGGGAACTCATTTTTTCTTTGAAGTGGGATTAGACCCACCACAAATTGCCTTTGTTTCACCCTTCCTGGTTTTAAATTTCAATGAATTATTTCCCAATGACTTAAGTTCTTTTTTGCAATTTGAACTTAACCTCACCTTGACCAGTGACATTCACCAAATCCTTTCAGACATCCACTTCTTTTCCTTCTTTTTCATCCGCTTCCAGCTCACCTTCTTCTATATCAACCATAGAGTTTCCTTTAGATCTATTTTCCTTTCCAGCTTCATCAACTATTTGAAGTATTGAGAACATGTTCTTTCTCTCAAGAACTACATGAATTTCCATAATCGAGTTCATTTCTTCTACCAATTCAGCTGAAATACTAACATTGTTCTCAGAGACCAATGGTTCCACCTCCTCCATATCTTGTTTATTATTTACTTCAACATATATGGCATACATTTTAGAAGGGATATCTTCCACAGTACATACCTTCATACCATCTTCTAACACCTTTCCTTCCATACCAACTGATTTATCTACCACCAGTGTACCTACACTGAGCGTCCATTAGATCACGTCGTGTGTTATGAATAGTCAATGTTAGGTCTTATTTATTATTGTGTTCTTTTATCTTTTTATGTGTAGACTTTCCTTTAATCTTTTAGTCTGTATAAATAAATGGTGAAGATGCATATTTTGAATTTTTTTAATCCTTTTAAGCTAGTGGAGCATTTTCCACTAAAATTCACTAAGCATTCTTCTTAAAATTTTGAATTCTTCTTCTTTCTTTTCATATTTATCATAAGCTCTTGAGTTCTTGTCTCTTGCGTTTACTTGCTAATGGGATTCACACGTGACTTTGTAGACTTAGTGAATTCATCTTCTCAGTGGGAGTCGCCCTCTTACAACAACTTGCTGTCACTTTAGTTGGCACAACACCCATGGTACTCATCAATCTAGCCGTAGAAAATGTTCGCCTCAAGGAAGAAACAAATAATCTTCCTCATGATCGATTAACCATAAGTTCACAACTGCCATAGCTCTAGTAGGCTTAACCTTCATAGGTTAGCAATGTGGCTAAAGGATTCGTCGACATAGATTCTTTCAGCTCTTCCTATTTTAGGATTCACCTTATCAACTTGCCTCTGAATACTCGACATAAAGAAGCTCACCTCAAGGTCAAAAGTTTAGGCAAAGGAGAATAATAACGCTAAGCATCCATCATATCATGTTGTGTTTCATGAACAATTTGTGCTCGGTCTCATTTGTTATTGTATTTTTATCTTTTTATGTGTAGCATTCTCATTAGTCCTTAAGTTCTTATAAATAAAGGGTGAAGATGCACATTTTGAATTTTTTTAGTTCTTTTGAAGCTTTATTGAGGTAGTGGAGCATTGTCCTCTGAGATTCTTTTAGCATTCTTCTTAAACTTTTAAATTCTTCTTCTTTCTTTTCATATTCATCATAAGATCTTAGTTCTTGTCTCTTGTATTTACTTGCTAGTGGGTTGGATATCATTCACGGATAAATTTGAATCTAGTATCTTCAAAAGTGTGATGAGTATAGATTGATGTCAATGACCACAATATTCACATAGCACAACAAACAACTCAATATTGAACAATCAATGAACATGAACCTCTCAAGTTACACTACTCGTCATGATCTCATGAAGATGGAGGTAATATTGATGAAGATGATCCAAGATTCCTTAGTGGGTTTATTGTGGCACACGTGCTTGAGAAAGTACACTTGAAGGATTTTGTGATTTGATCGTGGCTATAAAAGGTCAGAAAGTAGAGCATTAACCTCAATGTCTAACACTAATCCTATTCACACTATCACAAGTAACTAGGAGTATAACCCTTCATAACATGTGAGAAGAGTGGAGCCTGAATTGATTAACACATTTTTTCCAAGGAGATAACTGTGGTGAGCCACCTCCAAAATTCTAGATGCTTTATCTCGAATACTAATAGGGGGGGGGGGGGGGGGGGGGGGGGGGGGGGGGGGGGGGTTGATCAGGGCGATCATGTCGCTAACTTTGAATTGATGATGAATTTGTTTATCATCAATGACATTTTGAAGTGTTGGCTATTTTTTACAACTCCCAAGGAGTCAGTCCTCAGAAGGTTCACGTATCTGCCTGTGGGAGTAATCACCTCATTTGCAAAATTTAGAAGGATGTTCAATATCTAGTTCGTGTCCACCCAAAAGGCTTTAAAGAGCTCATAATCCCTTCTATAGATGCACTAAGAGCCTAGTGAGTCATTGCACAGTTTATATGTAAGGTTATATATGGAAATAGAGTGGCCAAGTCCATTCCATTATGCAGCAGGCTTACAGTAATCAAAGACATTGGTTGAGTTTCTCAAATTCGATATCTATCATGTGAATGTTGAGGAGTACAATTGAGTGGCCAAGTCCTCTCCACTCATCCTAGAAAATTCACTACAATAAGACTAATTGCATTCTAAGGAGCAAGAAAGGGTTCACTCAAGACACCCTTAAGCTGATAGGAGACCTTAGTGAAGCATGATCAAGACCGCTCAAAATCATTAAAGAGCAAATCTATAGGCTAGGTCACTTAGAATTCATGGCCCACTAGTGCCAAGGGTGGAGAAAGCACCTCGCGCCACTTGTTGTTACCAAGGAGATGGGAGGAGTGTACTATACCTTTAACTATCCCACAATTACTTCTTTGTGAGTATCAATAAATGAGCTTGTAAATGACATTTAAAACAAGACGTACTTCAAGAACTAGCACCTATGAACGTGAATGCACACACCTAAGATACGTCAAGGTATAATATGCCTTTCATAAGGACCATGACCATTACACCAAGTACCAACACCTATGTAGACTCATCAAATATCTTATCACGGAGGAAAAATTAAAGGAGTTCATACTCGAGAACACTATTTGACATCTAAAAAAGCCCCAATGGAGAGCAGCGGAAAGAAGCTCATCTCTGCTCGCTCCATTCACATCGCCAGAGTGGTAGCCTCTATCATGGGAGGAGAATGAGTGGAGTCTTTCACAATGACCAACACCAAAAGGCCTAAGATTGATGAAGTCACTTTCACTAACACCTTGGGGAACTAATAATCAACATCATCTTGATCACTTTTTTGCAAAGCAAATAGGCCCTCCAACAAGAAACCCTACAATTGCTATGGTCGTTACCACTCTACTCGCCAATTAATAGATTGGCAGCATTTTAATCGGCAAAGGGAGTTTCGTTAAGATTATTTTTAAATTTATTTTTGATAAAATGAATCTTACTGCCTCTTAGCTCGCTCCAACTTTAGGCCCCTTTTATGTCTTCTCAAGTGAGCATACAGATATCGAATGAGTGTTCATCCCACCCATCACTTGGGTCGAAGATGTCCAACCATGCACTACTATGGCATACTTGATAATTATGGACATACCAACCACCTACAATGCATTTTCTGGAAGCCTCTCTTGAACACATTTAGGATGGTTGTCTCAGCATATCACATTACAGTTAAGTTTTTGGTAGGAAATATGGAGATCACACTAAGAAAAGACCTAACTCAATCTAGTACTAGCTACTTTAAACCGCTAGGGAAGCTGGTGACTTCCCAAAATGAGGTATTGTAACTAGACGTTAATAATGATCTAGGGCTAGATACTATAGAAGTAGCTAAGGAGGTCCTAGCCAAAGAAGTGGATCCTGATAGAAGATTGAGAACAAGTACCTCATTCAACTCATAACACTATGGCGAGTTTATCCAAGACCTCAAGGGCAACCTCAACATATTTGCATGAACAATACCATAGATGTTGAGAATTGATGAAAGGCTCATCTGTCATAACTCAATGTATGAAGAGTCATCAAATCCATAAACTAAAATAATTTGAAAGACACTTACTATAACCGTCGAACCAATTAAGAAGGAAGTGCAAAAATTGCTTGATGCCGACTTCATAAGAGAGGTATAGCACCTTGATTAGATTTTTAATGTGGTAAGGGTGAAGTGGATTTGAAAATGGAGGATGTGCATTGATTTTATGAACATCAACTTTGCATACTTAAAGGATATATAACCACTCCTTAGGATCGACTTTAAAATAAACTCGACAGTTGGATACTCGGTGATGAACTTCTTGGATGCATTTTTAAGGTACTATCAAATAAAAATACTATAATAACCCAAAAATATGAAAAGTGTTAAAAATAGGGGATTTTTGTTTGAATTGGAGTGATGCAGCACTGTGCTTAGGAGCATTGCTTCACTAGATGAGAGCATAGTGGCACTAAAAACTACTACTACAACGTTTGCTAGGATTGATACCTCTACGATAAGAGTACAGAATATTGATACCTTAATAATAAGAGTACGGATGATCATATGGATACATCAATGATAAGAATATAGATAGTACTAATGATATTTGATATATGATAAGAGTACTATCAGTATTGATATATTACAGATACCACTTTTAGAATATATATATATATATATATATATATATATATATATATATACAGATATTTGAGCACTAAAACAATTGACTTATTAACAAGATAATGTGAATGCTACAATTAAGATTTATAGAATGATAAAGATAGTTTGACTCATAAATTGATATAGGCGATGGACACAAAACATTTATACATATATTATTGTATTAATTACTGCCACAATACTATTTTACTGATAACTATTATTGTATTGTTTTGTTGTATCCAACGCTAACCTACTAATGTGAACATTTTTATGGATATGTCTACCGATTCACTATTACTGTTATTTCTATTGGTTTACAATTTATCTATTCATTGTTAATGTATTGAACTGGTTGATTATAAGTGTGTTGCTTCCCTTTACCTTGCATTAATTTTAGTTGTAAGATTTTGGTTACTTGTTTGATTATGTGCTTATTATGTGGCATTACATATTTTTATTAATGGTTAAGGACCCTACGATGTGAGACTTCAGACAATATGTTTAGTTTTTTCGGTATGTATAGTTTATTTTGTAGTCATGATGTATTTACAGTAATGCAGCTAGTCTATTATTCCATGATTATTGTATATATAATATTTTTGGGTTTATAACAATTATGTATATTGATGAATATAAACACAGTCATATTTCTTTCCGTTGTTTATATGAAATGTATAATATCTAGATAAAGGAAAAGATAGAAAGATAGATCAAACTCTTACAATATAGATTCTAGGGGGTGACAAATTAATATCAAAGTAATGGTTGTTGGAAAAGTTGAGATGTAACTAGAGCTTATGAGCAAAATAGAAATGATTCATGTATATTTGTTGCATATATCATTTTTTATGTATCACATCTTAAAGATTTATTTAATTATTTAGGCACAAGAAAATGAATCCAAGTGAGAAAGAACTTTGATTGATCAGAATACTATAATACTTTTTATTACACTTGAGGGTGTATTGAAATTGGCTAATATAAATATTCAATTGGTTAGTGAAAAGTTGGCTTAACAATCTAAAATAAAACCTCCTTTAGTTAGGAGAATGGGTGAAGGGAGTAAGAGAAAGATTATGAAAGTATCTGCTTCTCAATGTGTTTAGTATGGAAAAAGGCAAGCAGGCCATTGTTATCGAGTGATTGGGTAGTGTTTTATGTGGGTGGACTTGAGCATAAGATGATGCATTGCTCGGTACCTCGACTTGGGCAAAGAGTTGTTTAAACTAGTGAAGGATCAGTGAGTAATGCTGCTCTATCTCGGCAAGTGATGCATGGCAGTTCTCCTAGTGTGCACGAGCATTTCACTTGTATAATTTGCATTATTCGACAATTTAGAAGTTTCTAATACAATGTTAGAGTCATTTTTATGTGATTATTTATTTATATTTATTTGAACACTAATTAGTCTATTAAAATTTGAAAATTTTATTATGTTCTCTTTCTCATACTGATATAAAAATATCGAGTATGATATTTTTTTAAGGAGAGATTGCAATAATCCAAAAATATAAAAAGCTAAAAAGAGGATTTCTATATGAACTGGAGTGGAGTGGCGTGTTGCTTAAGAGCACTGTGGTGCTAGATGAGAGCACAACAAAATTGAAAACTATTATTGCAAAATTTGAGTCTCTATTCTATAGTAATTCTAGATTCGACATGCAGTGCTACGGTGATGGGTCAGAGCACTATAGTGTTAGGAAAATAATAGTATATATATATATATATATATATATATATATATATATATATATATATATATATATATATATATATATATATATATATATATATATATATATATATATATATATATATATATATCCCTGCCACCCTCATCTCTCCTCACTCTCATGCTACTTGGCCAGGAAGAAATTGAAGAAGAAGCAAAGAAAGGGGGAAGAGGAGGATAGAGCAAGTTTCTTAGGGCTCTTTTATTTGTCATTCCCTTTACAAAATTATTCTATTATTTGTAAGTGACTAACCTCTTCCTTCTGTTTTCGATGATTTTTATTCTACAAATTTTTTTCTCCCAAATATGTTAAGAATGCATTGTCTTATGATATCATAAGCTTTCACCACGTAACTTTTGATATGTTATAGCTTTAATCATTCTAAACTATATGATATGATTTTATTGTATTTTCACTAGAAAGAAATATGTGTAGGAATGTTTCTATGACATGATCGAGTAGGAAAAAGGCATATTAAAAATGGGCTGAAAGTAACATACTATTATTTGACATGATAATAATGAAATGTGATATGGGATGAAATAATTGAAGTGATTAATATGAATGAAAATGTACTAAAATAATACTGGTTGATATGATATAATGATGTACTAATTGATAATAGATCAACGATAAGAGTATGAAAGATCGTATTGATACCGCAATGATAAAAGTATGTAAGATCGTATTGATACCTCAATGATAAGAGTACGAATTATCATGTTGATACCTTAATGATAACAATAAATATGGTTATATTGGTACATGTATGATAATAGTACAAATGATTGTACACACCTCAATGATAAGAGTATGAATGATCGTATTGATACCTCAATGATAAGAGTATGGATTAACATATTGATATATCAATGATAAGAGTACATATGATCAAACCTGATACCTCAACGATAAGAGTATGAATGATCATATGAATACCTCAATGATAAGTGTATAGATAACTGTACTGATGCCTAAATGATAAGAGTATAGATAGTGTTGATGATATTTAATACATGATAAAAGTACATTTAGTGTTGATATATTATAAATAGTACCACCAATATATATATATGAGCACTGATACGATTTGACTTATTTACAAGATATGTATAACTAAAAAATTCTGATATGTGTACCATTAATTTCATACTCAAGCATATTGATGTTAAGCAATATATTCCTCCAAAAGGGGGATGATATAACTCACCATCAATTGTTTTAATATGAAGATAATGGTCTTCATTGATTTTTAATTTTCTTAAGGAAATTTAATTAATTTTTAAATTGATCTGAGGTCTTTAAATCTCTCATGATAGGAAGCTTTCATAGTTAATTACATCGTAGTAACTTGGACTTCCTAAAAACATTCTTGATTAAAATAATGATAGAAATTTTATTTTTGATATTTCAAGGAGTAACATTGAAGGAATGATATTGAAATTATAAATGGGATTAGATCAAATTTTGAGCACTTATTTTGGAGGCCAATAGAGAAATGGTAGGAGGTGTCATGGGATTCTGAAACAATTCAGAAACACCCTTATCTATCCTATGTATTTGGCTTTATATTTTGATTTAGAGAAAATTTTAATTTTAGTTGGAATTTATTAAAATGTTGAGATTATATGCCTGAAATCGGGAACTTATGATTTTGGGTTCACCCCGAATCTTAAATCTATTTTGGGCACGAAATCATGGTGGCCCAAACTTTGCTAAAAGATATATAAATCTAGATTAATCCTAACTTTGGTTAGGGAGCCAGCTAACAATCTAACACTTCAAAACCATGAGTTTGACCTTTTTGAAAGAGGGGTAAATTTGTTGTTTAAATTTTTGAGAAATTGTGGTTGATGTATAGAGAATGTCCTAATTGTCCCATTTACTTATGTAGGGTGATTATTTTTTAATGTAATTAAAATTATATTAATTTAATTGGTTTCTAATTCAATATATTTTTATTAACCTTGTATGCATAAGTTAGAAGTTCATACAGGTTGTTAGACCAAATAGAATTACCCCAAGGTAAACCAAGAGGGGGGTTAATTGGTAATTTAAAAAATCTCTTGGATTTAAAAAAATGGTTTTAAGAAATTTTACACAATGATCCTAAAGTATATGATTGTTTATAGAAATGTATTTTCACAAAATATTTTTCAACCACAGTAATATGTAAATGAATAGAAGAACACCAAATTTTATAAAGGTTTGGTCCAACTAGACCTACGCCCACTCCTTAGAGACTATTTAACCAGGTATTGCATTAAACACAAGTGACTCTTCTTTTGCTCCCACGGTAAGGCGGAGAAGCCCTTACAAAACCTCTCTTCCACCAACCCAGTGCGGTAGAGAACTGTCATCCTTTTTCACCCTCCTAGCTAGTGAAGGCAGAGTGTCGTCATCTTTTTTCCCCCTCCTAGTGAAGGGAGTACCATCATCCTTTCTCACCCTCCTGGTGAAGGCAGAGTACCTGATCTACTCCAGAGAGCTTCTCTCAAGAGTCTTCAAAGAAGTAGGGAAAAGTTTTGAAAAAAAACTAAGAGATCGTCACCTTTGGGCAACCTTGTGAATCACTCATAATTTCCTCTTGCAAGATCTCTCACTCTCTACTCCCAAAAACTTTCCCAAATCACTCTCTTTTTCCCCTCTCAAGAGAAATCCATAACAAATTGATATATCAGACAGCTTCTAGGACTCATTATATAGAAAACACATAAACAACTATTCATAAACTGAATTTTTAAAGTGAAAACGAGTTAGATTATACAGTATGATCGTGGATCGTCTGTACAAACTATACAAAAATCATGGGATGATTTGGTACGAACACTAACTCATACATTATCAGTCATCTATATGATTTATAGATCATCTATACAAATAATTAAAGTTTTTTTGGCCGATCTGGTATGAATCTTATTTCATACACTGTTAGTCGTCTGTATGGTATTTAGATCATCTATACAAACATTTAAAATTTGTCTGGATGATCTGGTATGAAATCTATTTCATACAATATCAGTCATCTATATGATATTTAGATTGTCTATTCAAATGGTTAAAATTTATCTGGACAATTTGGTCTGAAACTTAATTTATACAATATCAGTCGTATATACGAACTGACATCATATAATACGAATAGGGTAATTTTTTTTTCAATTTCAATTATAACTCTCTCATCCTGTGTGTGTGTGTGTGTGTAATTACCTAATTACAATTATACTCTCTCAGACTCAAGAAAATAAAAATTACTAACTTCATTACATGAAATCCTATTATATTCTATCTTGAAGTCTTCAGCAGTTTGGAGTATGATTTTCATAAAATATTAGTACAAATATATATATATATATATATATATATATATATATATATATATATATATATATATATATATATATATATATATATATATATATATATATATATATATATATATATATATATATATATATATATATATATATGTTAGGAGAAATAATAATTATAATAATAATATTTTATTATCATCAAAAAATCACATTACATAAAACTCAATATTGAATTCTAAGTTACAATAATCTCCCCCATTTTGATGATGACAAAATAATTATTTTTTGAATTAACATTAAATGTCTTTTTTTCCTAAGCTCCTCCTCAATGAATGCTCAATTAAAAATAAGGGATTTCTAAAAAACACAATACCAAACTAAATTCAAAAACCAAAATAAAACTCACACACAACAAACACACGCGATTAATTCAATCAAACAAATAAATAATAAATAATGACTCCCCCTTTTGACAACAGCAAAAAAGGAAGTACCTCTTGAAAAAGTAAGTTTCTATTGACGAATCCAATAGAGGATAAAGAAAAGGATTTTAAAATATTTATAAAGACAATATTAATGTCCTTATGCGAAAAAGAAAGTCTCATATTTTAAATCAAATAATAATTAAGATAAGAAAAGTTAACCCGATTAATTGTTCGTTGTAGACCTATCAAATAAAATAATTATTGCAGAAATTATGAAATAAAAATCAATTAGTTTCTAATTCAATAGTTGATATTATTGTTGATTGTATAGATTTGTGTAAGAAATATAGAGATAAAGGAAAGAACCATATGATACTTTTGATTGGCGACATTGTGCATCTTTTCAAATTTTGGCATGTTTTGTGCATCTTTTCAGTTTGGGCTAATTTTATGCCTCTTTTATTTTTGCCTAATATTGCGTATCTTTTAGACTTGTGACATATTTTGTGCATCTTTTCAAACTTGACACACTTTGTGCATCTTTTTTACGTTTTTGGTCTTTTCAATATCAATAAATCTTAAAACTAAATTCAATAATTAACAAAAAATAAATACATTGAATAAGAAACTAAAAAAAAAAAAGACATCTCTTTTGCAAGAATTATAACTAAATGATATTTATCTATAAGAATATGAAGATGATCTTCTAATATACATATAATCATACTTTAATTTAAAATTTTGAGAAATGAAATTTTGCTAGAAAATTAAGTTCCAGATTAAAATATTTTAAAATTTCATTCCATAGATCAGTTATATTTGATTAGTCTATAGAAACGTAAAACAATTTAAGAGGATTAACATCAAAATAAGACAAATATCATTCCATTTCTTTTCTTTTTTTTAAACAAAAAACAAAAATAAACTCAAGATATTATGCATATTCAACTTAAATAATAATAAAAATATTCATATGCCACTACTTAAAAACTAAAAAGCTAAAACATACAACTATAACCAAAAATGAAAACTAATATGCTAGAGGATCTTGATCTAGAGGAGGTTGAGGAGAGGTGAACATCATAAAGTAGTTATTGATGGTAGCTACTTGAGTGTTGATCGAGTCAAGCTGTCCTTTGATCTAGTCCATATTTTCATTATATCTAGCATCCTGTTGTTCTAGGCGAGTCTCAATATGATCAAATCATTAATCAAAATGAGACTCAATTGATCAAATCTCTGGATCATTTCTTGATAGAATGCTGCTCAAGTCTAGGAGCAGGTGCAGGTACAGGTGCTGGAAACTCTTCTTCTCCTCCCATTTCATCTCCCTCATCACCCTGATCTCGGTGTAAAAGAGAACAAAAAGAAGCATTGGTAAAGTAGATTGAAAAATTGTTTGGGGATCATGATGAATAAGATTGTACTTCTTCTCAAGGATATAAGAAATTAGATGTCATAAAGCTACATTCTTCTTCCTTATAGTAGAAGGAAGTCTAATGTCCATTAATTTATTAATGTAGTCTAGAATCAACTGAGCTTCATCAATTGGAGTGTTTGATATTATAAGATAACTGACTATAGAAAGCAAATGAGTTAGGTTTATACGATCACCAACTTTATGAATAATTAAAGTTCTCAACACATGTTGGATGATCCTGACATTTTGATTTAAAGTGTATACACGAGGTAAGTGATTGACTGAAGGTACACCTCTAAGGGTTTGATTTATAGTACACCAGTCAAAATCGTCTCTTGATGTCATAGTGTATGCCCTTACACCCTCAGTTCTAAGGTGTAAATATATGCATAAATCTTCCTTAGTTATCTCTACCCTTTGGCGAAGAATAAAAGAAGACATGATTATGTGGTCCTGTCACATTCTAAGATTAGCAAAAAAGTAATATAAGGTATAAGATTGAAAGGCATTGATTAAAGTGAGAATGAAAGAAAATTGGGTAGAAGCAAAAAGAGGTATTATGAAAAAGTTGATGTCTTCTTGAATAATAAGATGAGATAGAGTCAACTTTGCTTTGAAGTATTACTGGTAGGCTTCTTCATTCTCTCTAGAAAAAAAAATTCATCTAGTTGATTGGACTGAGATGAAGAGCACCTAGAATGTTTAGCACGCTTGCTATTCTTACCATTTTCTAAAACATTGAGCAAAAGAAAGTTTGAAAATGAAGGGATGATGAAAAATTCAAAGAATGGCTTTCAATTTAATGAAATCGGGAACATTCGTACAATATGACATAAGGTTCATACATACGATTATAAGTTTGTACTGGACGAAAATATTTTCATACGTACGAATAGAAACTATCAAAATAGTTAATGTGATGAAATGACTTTTTGTAAAACACAATTCTTGAGGAGTCATATCATACGTCTTTTTGACCAAATAGATCGTACAAATGAACAAGTGATTGTCCAGGATGATCAGTAATAATTTTTGTACCAAATGGTTGAGATCGTCCACATGCTAACTGACAACTGGATCATACAGACAAAATTTGATTTCATACGAACGATCTTTGAAATTAATTGTCACTAGAAAACTCGTCCCATTCCTATAGATAAATTTTAACTGAGCATACAGATGATGATTTTATCATACAATATGATATGCTTACAAAAATCTCATTTTTTGTCTGCTGAACTCAGGAAAAATATCATGTACAATCTATTGAATTCATACAATACAAAAGTGGTTCATATAATAGGAATGAAAAACTAACTTAAGATATAATGAATAAAACTCTTTTCAAAAAAAAATCACCCAAGATCCTTGAGATGAAAAAAATGAAAACAAAAATAATACAATCAGAAAAATAAATATAAAATAGAGGAAAAATTAACCATTATCAAAATATAAACAAAGAACAAACCATGCACATCAACATACATGAAATATATTACAAATGCAATTTGTAGAATTATAATTGTTAAGCATGAATATCAATTGTACTGAATCTAGTTCCTAAGATGTTAAACATTTCATAAGCCAGTGGTTTTATGAAAATATCTGCAAGTTGATTATCAGGAGATACATGATGTAGCTCAATTTCTGTTTTAGTGATATGATCTCTAATGAAGTGATGCCTTATGTCTATATGATTGGTTCTGAAGTGTTGAATAAGATTCTTTAAAATGCATATGATACTTGTATTATCACAAAAATTGAAATAGTACCAATTAAAAATCCTAAATTAGTAAGTTGTTATTTTAACCAAAGAATATGTGCCACACAACTACCTAATGTTATGTATTCTACTTTCGTAGTAGAAAGGGCTATTGAATTTTATTTTTTACTAGCCCAAGAAACTAAAAAATTTACAATGAATTGATAAGTTTCATAAGTAATTTTATGATTAACTCTACATCTTGCAAAAACTGAATAAGAATATCTAATGATTTCAAAAGAAGAGCTATGCCTAAAATATCATATCCCTAAGTTTTGCGTTCCCAAAAGAAATCTCAGAATTCTTTTAATAGCAGTAAAAAATGATTCCTTTTATTAGCTTGAAATCTAGCACACAAATAAACACTAAATATGATATATGGTCTGTTAGCAATTAAGTAAAGTAATGATCTAATTATTCCTCTAAATTTTTTTTATCAATAGATTTTCCCTTGGAGTTCTTATCTAAGTCACTGAGAAACTCATTGGTGTACTCATTAGTTTAGCTTTATCCATTTCATATTTCTTGAGGATGTCCTTAGTATACTTCAACTAGTTAAGAAATGTTCCATCATCTTTCTACTTTATGCTAAAACCAAGAAAGTAACTCAAATCTCCCATCAAACTCATTTCATATTTACTACTCATTTTTAAAAAAAAATCATCACAAAATTTTTTATCAGTGGATCTAAACAAGATATCAACATTGAGTATGTCATCTCCTACTTTTTTTTATGAAGAGAGTGATGTACACACTTCTTTTAACAAATGATATTTCTAGTAAGAATGTACTTAGCCTCTCAAACCAAGCTCTAGGTGTTTGTTTTAATTCATATAATACATTTTTCAATTTAAACATATGATTAAAGAATTTTGAATTTTTCAAAACATGGAGGTTGCTCAACATAAATATCCTCTTGTATCATTCCATTAAGAAAGGCACTCTTAATATCCATTTGAAATAATTTAAAACCTTTAAAATAGGCATACTAGTAGCACTCTTATCGCTTCAAGTTTAGATATTGGGGAAAAAGTTTCTTTAAAATCAATTCCTTCTATTTGATTTTATACCCTTTGGTCATCAATCTTGTCTTATTTTTAACCACTACACCTAAATCATTCATTTTATTTTTGAACACCCATTTAGTTCCAACCACATTTTGATTTTTAAGCCTTTCGATTAAATTTCAAACATCATTTCTAACAAATTGATTTAATTTTTCTTGTTTGGCTAAAATCCAAAATTTATCAAAAAGACCTTGATTTATACTAGTGGGTTAAATAAAAGCTGAGTGGTTCACTTCTTTGCTAAGTATAACCTAATTCTAACACCTTCACTTGGTTCACCTAAAATTAATTCTTTAGGATGACTTTTAGAATATTTTTATTCTCTAGGCAATGTATTTTCTGTTCTAACAATTTTTTTCAAGATTTATTTTTTCAATTCTTTAAGAGATCTCTTCAATATGTTTTTCCTCCAACCTTGGCTCTTCAAAAATACCAGGTTCATCAAAAACTACATGTGTGTCTCCTCTACTTCTAAATTCCTTTAGTTAAAAACTATGTAGGATTTTCCAACACTAGATTATCCTAGAAAAAATTCTTTATCAGATTTAGGATCAATTTTATCTAAAGGAGTTTTACCCTTATTTTGAATGAACAACTTACATCTAAAGAAATATAAATATGAAAGATTAGGTGTTCTCCCCTTAAGAAGTTCATAGAGTATATTTTTCAACTTAGATCTAATGTTCACCCTATTCAAAATATAACAAGCCGTACTAACCACTTCAGCCTAAATTTTTTTTTGAAAGTGAATATTCTGCCAACATGGCTCTAGCGGCTTCCATCAAAGTTATATTCTTTCTTTTAGCAACCCCATTCTACTAGGGAGTCCTAAGAGCTAAAAAGTTGTGATATATTTCTTATTCTTTATAAAATGCCTCAAATGTTTTATTTTCAAATTCTCTTCTGTGATCACTTTACATTGTAAGGATTTCTCAACCTAGCTTCCTCTATATCCAAGCAAAAAGTTTCTAAATTCCTCAAATGATTCACTTTTATGTGATAAGAATTTAATCCAAGTGAATATTGAATAATCATCAATGATTACAGACCCAAAAACTTACCTCTTAGGCTTACAGGGCTAACTAGTCCAAAAAGAACCATGTCTAGGATTTCTAATTGTTTGCTAGTTCTAAGGTCCTTAATTGAATGAAAAGAGAACTTAACCAATTTTTTTAATTGACATGCATCACACAGGTGATTCTTAAAAAAGTATAATTTTGGTATACCTCTAACCAACTTTCTGGGTAATATTCCTAAGATTTTTTATGCTTATATGATAGAATCTTTTATGTCATAATTATGATTCATCAGTGACAATTTTGAGATAAAAAGCATTAGAATATTTAACATAGTTTAAATTAAGCATGTATACATTATTTACCATATTTTCATTCAACACATCAATTTCATTTTGGCTTATAATGTAGCCTGTAAGTAAAAATTTAATACTAAAACCCTTATCACAATGTTAACTAATACTTAACAAGTAATGTTTTAAGCCTTCAACCAATAATACATTTTCAATAAAGAAATTATTTTTATTATCAATCATATATGTACCTACCACTCTTCTAATGGTATTGTCTCCCAGTGTCACTTTGCCTCCATTCCTGCCTTAAGCGGTACGAATTGAGTTGTATCTCTAATCATATGTTTCAAACATCCACTGTTCAGGTAAAAATACTCTCACGAGGGCTTGTATGAGAGTATTTCTATAAAATTATCAAACATTAGACTTGGGAACCCGAATAAATTTGGATTCACCTCTTGGCAATGATAATCTAAATGCATATTTGATATGCAGTGATTTATGCATCGTAAGTCTCTATACTAGATGTGTTCTACTATGAATTATGCAAGTAAGAGAAATATGTCCTATCATTTAGCAAAAAAAGCATTTAACATCAGGAAAAGAATTTACCAATCTATATAAGTTATAATATCTCTTCCTAGATTTTGAAATTGTATGCTTTTGATTAGGATTATAAAAATTTTCAAGTGTAGGAGGTGTCTTATTTTTCTTAAAAGCTTTATTTTTTTCTTTAAGATATGAGTTTGTGCTTTCTAAAACTACATTGTCAACTTTTAACTCATGTTCTCTTTAATTCGCTTTAACTATAAACACCTTACATTCATTCTCAAGATCAGTATATTATGTTTTTAATAAATCATGTTTCTTCTTCAAATCATCAAATTCATCTAACTATGCCATGTTGTTACTATCTATGGATGTGTGATCATTCCTAAGGATTTCATGTTCATTTTATAAATTTAAATATTTTATGTTCAATTTCGCATGCAGTTTATTGAGTTTCATATATGCAGTATGTATTTTCTCAAAAACTTTAAATAATTTGTCATAGGATAAATCACATACCTCTGTTTGATCCGAATGATCAACTTTGTATGATATTAAGCACAAGTTTATGATTTCATTTTCTACTTCTATTTCTAAGGAATCTAAAGCTGAGTCAGTCTAGAAGTTTCTCTGTAATCTTTTCTTGCCCTTCATAATATTTATTTTCTTCTCAACTTTTTCCTTGTCAAGATTAGCTTTTAGATTTGGGCAATCATTTTTAATATGTTCAGGCTTCTTGTATTCATAACAAATGACATCATTAAAAACTTTTACATCTTTTAGAACTTACCCTTATTCCACTACTGATGTCTCTGTTGCTTTCTTCTTAGGAAAATTTTGAATTGCCTCATGATGAGTACAATATCTTCTTCATCCTAGAAAGTGATTGATCACTTTCTGAATTATCCACTTTTAATGTGATATTATTCTCTTTCATCTTGTCACCTGTATCAATCTATCTTTGAGTCACTCCTTGCTTAGAAGTAATCAGTGATCCAAGCATATTATCAATAAAATATATATTTAGAACTTTTGACTCAGTTATGATAATTATCTTTACATCATAAGCAGTAGTTAAATTGTTGAAACTTGTAAATTATGAATTAGGTTGTTAGACCTAAGTTTATGTCCCAATGGCTAACCAAGAGGGGGGGGTGAATTGGTAATTTAAAAAATTCTCCTCTTGTTAATTGGAATTTTAAGAGTTTAAAACCGATGAAATATTTTTTAGTTTTAAAAACAATTTTTCAACCACAGATATCAACAAAAAAAATAGCGAAAAATAAAAGACACAAGATTTATAGTGGTTTGGTCAAACACGACCTACATCCACTCTCTGAAGTCTCCCACTCCATGTATTGCACTATTACCACTAGTGTCTCTCCTTTTTCTCCCATAGCAAGGCGGAGAAGCCTTCATAAAAACTCTCTTCCACCACTACCGGTGTGGTAGAGAACCGTCATTCTTTACACCCTCCAAGTGTAGGCAGAGTACCATCATCCTTTTACACCCTCTAAGTGTAGGTAGAGTACCGTCGTCCTTTTACACCCTCCAAGTGTAGGCAGAGAACCTTTGGCTATTCACACTCTCCAAGTGTAGGCAGAGAACCTTCGGCTATTCACACTCCTCGAGTGTCGGCAGAGAACCGGATCTTCTTGAAAGATCTCCTCACAAAAAATTTAGAAGGACAAGAAAAAAGAGTGAAGTAATCATAAATCACAAACAGAGATCCTTACCCTTGAATAACCAAGTGAACCCTTCACTCTCCATTAGTAAGAAATCTCCTTCACACACACTCTCTCTCTCTCTCTCCTTCAAATTCCCTTCAGTATGCATGAAGACCAAGTGACAAAAAGATTATAAGACAATTTTAAGTGGGCATTTTATAGAAAAGACATGAAAAACCATCCAAAAATGGTTATTTTTCAAATATGTACATTTATAATCATCCCGTACGATCTCATTTCGTTCGTACGAATAGTATAAAAACTGTTGTGTACAAACTACATGTGAATCAGTATGAACTACCTTCATACCTGATAATCGTCCCTTATGAATTAAGTTCATCTGATACAAATTGTTATTCCCAAGGTTCATTGGTACGAAAATGTAGGATAGACTACATGTTCAAAGAACAGAGGACATCATCCTGGGATGAATTTGTAACATCATTTGGACGAATAGTTCAAAAGCACAAGTCCAGAGGACTTCGTCCTGGGATGAATGAGTTAAATCGTTTGGATGAATAGTTCAAAGCACAAGTCCAGAGGACATCATCCTGGGACGAAAGGGTAAATTTGTTTGGACGAATAGGTTAAATCACAAGTCCAGAGGACATCATCTTGGGACGAAAGGTTAAATTCATCTGGACGAATAGTTCAAAGCACAAGTCCAGAGGATATCGTCCTGGGATGAAATGGTAAATTTGTCTGGATGAATATGACTTAGAAAAATTTTCACCCACTCTATTCATTCCATTGCTCTTTTTGGGAGTATAACTGACCAGATCATCCCGTACGAACATGGTTCGTACTGTACGATCAGCTTTAAAAAATTATGAATTTTAACTCTCCTCCGGGTGTGTGTGTTAAGTTACTCAATTTAGAAATCACACTCTCTCAAACTAAAATAAAATGAAAAATACAAGCTCTAGTTTTACAAAATATTCTAAGCAGATCTTGATTTGAAGTCTTGAATAATCTGGAGTATGACTTCCCTGAAATGTTAGTACACACAAGAGCAAATACAAATATTCCATATTGTGTTAGGAGAAGATAATAATATTTGGAATCATCAAAAACATACAAGTTGCAAGAGTGTAAAATATGTAAAGCTAAGTAGCAACTCTCTCAACATAAATAACATAGGATTTTTTTTTAATTCGTTAGTTCCCCACCTAAAGCATGCAATGAGATAACTATCTAAGTAAAATGTGTATACATGCAAGAGATTGAGCCATTCGATTTTATATAAAATATTTCATAATTGTGTAATAGAATGTTCAATCTGGATTATTTGACCTCATTAGTTCCTTTATATGCTATGCAAAGTCTACACTAAATTTTTTTTCCAATTTTACAGGTTAAAATATGCATGCAGTCCTTAGATTTTAGGGCATATAAAAATTATTTAAATATTTTATGTTTAATTGAGCTAAGTCCTTTTCCTCTAATGTCCAATCAATAAATGGTGTTTCAATCCTAATGCCATCAGTAAGTCTAGTGGGTCTAACCTTCATGTACTAAAATTCATATATGATAATCATGTGATTGCAAAAAAGTAGTCATACGAGTTTTCCAAAAATTGAAAGAAATATTATCAAATAGAGGTGGTCTAGTGATCGAATATCCTTTAGGAGTGTCTTGGTTTCCAAAAGTAGTCATGATCATTTTTCCAAAAAGTTATCTAAACATTAATATTTGAAATAGGCTCTAACACTTGAAAGTTCAAACAGGTTGTTAGACTTAATAGAACTGTCCTAATGCTAACTAAAGGGGGGTGAATTAGTAATTTAAAAAATCTCTTGAATTTTAGAAAAATAGTTTTAAGAAATTTACTCAATAATCCTGAAGTATGTGGTTGTTTGTAGAATACATTTTCAAAAAATATTTTTTAACCATAATAATATAAAGTACAAAAAATAAAAATGCAGGAAAAAGTAAAGGAATAGAAGAAAACCAAATTTTATAGTGGTTTGGTCCAACTAGACTTATCTAATCCCATGAGACTCCTTAATGTATTGCACTAAATACAAGTGACTCTCCTTTTGCTTCCACAATAAGTTGGAGAAGCCCTTATAAAATCTCACTTACGCCAACCTAATTCGGTAGAGAACCATTGTCCTTTTTCACCCTCTTGGTGAAGGTAGAGTATTGCCATCCTTTTTCTCCCTCCAGGTGGAGACAGAGTAACATCATCCTTTTTCACCCTCCTAGTGAAGGCAGAGTACCCAATCTACTTCGGAGATCATCTCTCAAGATTCTTCAAAGAAGTAGGGTAGAGTTTTGAAAAATAATTAAGAGATCCTCACCTTTGGAAAACCTTATGAATCCCTCATAATTTCCTCTTGCAAGATCTCTCACTCTCCTCTCCCAAATAACTTTGTTTTTTCACTCTCAATAGAAATTCATAGCAAATAGATCTCTCAAATAGTTTCTAGGACTCATTATATAGAAAACATATAAAAAATTGTCCATAGACTAAATTTTCAAAATGAAAATGAGTTAGATTGTACAGTATAATTATGGATCGTCTGTACAAACAGTTCAAAACTTATTGGATGATTTGGTACGTACATTATTTCATACATTATTAGTCATCTGTAAGATTTAGAGTTCAACTGTATGAACAGTTAAAGTTCATCTAGACGATCTGGTACAAAGCTTATTTCGTACACTATCAATCATTTATATGATATTTAGATCGTCCGTACGAACATTTAAAATTTGTCTAGATGATTTGGTATGAAGCTTATTTTGTACATTATCAGTCATATATACTACATTTAGATCATCTATATGAATGGTTAAAATTCATCTGGATGATCTGGTATAAAGATTATTTTATATAAAGTTAGTCATCTATGAAAGTTCGTCAGGGATGTAAAGCCTTTATGAACTAGCTCGAGGCTAACCAAGAGCGGGGTGAATTAGTGTTTTAAAAATTTCTTAAACAAAATCACAATCACAACCAAATAATCAACACAAAAATAAAGTGTGGAAATTAAATGTGGAAAATGCAATAAGAAAGAACACACCAAATTTTATAGTGGTTAGATAAACTTAACCTAGGTCCACTCCCCGGAGCCTCTCCTCTGGGTATTGTATTAAACTCAGTGTCTCTCCTTTTGCTCCTACGGGAAGGCAGAGAAGCCCATACAAAAACTCTTTTCCATCAACCCCGGTGAGACAGAGAACATACTCCTTTTTCTTCCTCCTGAAGCAGGTAGAGAACCTTGATCAATCGCTGAAGTAGACCTCTCTAGAACCTCTAAGGAACTAGGGATAACGATCAGAGAAGACGACTCGAATCCTTGCTTGGAGCAACCTTTGTGAAACACCTCACAAACTCCCCCTCACAAGATCCTCTCTCTCTCTCTCCCCCTCCCTTACTCTCCCTCTCCTCTTAGCTCTCTCAGGTCAAGACAACATCAAAAGATTATTTATTGAGTAAACAAGAGGTTTTATAAAGAAGGGCTTCAAATTGCCCTAAATTGAAACAAATCGACAAATATTATACAGTACAATCGACGGATCGTCATGTACAATCAATACAAATTCAACTCAATCAGCCAGGTTGATTTGGGATAGTCTGGCTAATTAGAAGGTTTCTTTATTTTGATCATCCATAATGATATGACATTGTCCTGTATGATTAGTTCAAGGTGTTGAATATCATCCAGGAAATCGCTCTATTCGGCAAGACTTTACCTGGCTTGGACGATGGAAAAATAACTAATCGTCCTAGCTGATTAGTTCGAAACATCAAATATCATCTAGAACGTTGCCCTGGTTATATGTTTGGACAATGAAAAAATAACTGATCTTCCAGGATAATTTATGGATCATCTTGTACGATTAGTTTAAATCATTAAGTATCTTCCAGAATATCACCCTGGTCGTCTAGGAAAAAACTAAGGTTTGTTTAATTGTTTGTTCTAGATGATCCTGTGATCTTCCAGGATGATATGATCGAGCAATTAAATCTTAATTACTTTCCTTAATTATCAAACTAATTTTGACATAATTTTAATGCATCGTCTAGGATGATGTCCTACCCTGGACAATGTCTAAAAATAAAATATGCCTAAAAGAGTTAACAGCTGATTCTTTTTTATTTGCATATTGTCTAGGATAATGATAATATTGTCTAGGATGATGATAATATCGTCTAGGATGATTCTCTTAATTTTGACATGCAAGAAAGAAACATAGGAAAAGTTATAAAACTCCTAAAGCACATAATCAAATACAATAATCAAATATCATGATTACAATGTATCAAGTAAATCTAAAATTCCATGTGGAAAATGCCACTTAATTACAACTTGAGGTCTGTAGTGATTAAAAGTGGTTGGGTTCCACTGACAATAATTCGAATTCTAATCCTATAGAATGATGCAAGTAATTTTATAATGGGATATTTTGAAGTCTTCATTTATTCTTCATCCTCCCTTCTACAAGCTCCTAGGATTCATTGGGTCCAAGTATCCAAATGAAAAGAACTCCTCCATGAACGGGTGTTTATTTCCTCTTTGGATTTTTAAATCATCCTAATTTGAATCCTCAAATAAAAGGAATTCTCCTGTAGGGGATGTTTCCTTCCTTTTTGGACATCAAATTGGATAAAGAATATCATAAAATTAACTTTCACAACACATAAAATTCAAATTACATATCAAAAATTTTAAAAGACTCAAGACAACTTGCATGTTATCCAAACAATAATAATAATAACCATTAAAATCACCCCAAGCAGTTATATAATTTCATTTACTCACATTTGAGCCAATCCTAATCACTTAGCCATGGTCCTCCATTTTCAGGGGACTTAGCAATTTTTAGCACATGTAGAAAATTTGTTAATTAAATTTTAATTTAGCCCACTTTTTACAGCACTGTATGAGCATGACCACCTCCATAAAACTTTGTTAACAGCCAAATCTTTTGAACCTAGGAAAATTTCTCTCCCATCAATCCATATTACATATAATATGATAGAAATCAGCACTTTAATAGGCTTTATATCAATAAATTCATTACAACTAGCATGTAGTGAAATCCATGAAAAATCTCGACACACAAGTAGTAGAATAAGAAAGAACACTAGCCTAGCCTAAAACTTAAAGTGGTTGTCCTAAAAAACATCTAAAGTATGTGTATGAGGCTATGTGGCCTGGATGTGTCCTATGTGGGATAGTTGTTGAAGCTTTTTAGTGGTTACTTTTATTTGTTATAGGATGAAGGGTTTTTTTTTAGTTTGAGTTAAAGTACTGGTGTTTTAATATTTATTTATGGCAAATTTTATTTGTTGATTGATTACTATATTTGCTTACACCATGGCCTTGAAGTTTTTTTCGCCTTCATGAGGACTAAGTTAACAGCCTCGTAGGCTTGAGTTTCCTAGTAGCAACTAATATTATTTTATTAATTTAATTGATTTAAATTAAGAGTTAATAATTTTTAATTAATTGGTTTCTAATTTAACTAATTAGATTAATAATTTTTCATTTGATATCAATCGATTTGTGATGTTGTCACAATGGGCTCGAGGAATCAGGCCTCCTTAGGATACGTAACCCCACAGCTTGAGGTAGTCCAACCTAAAACATTGGTTGATATTGTTATATTTACTTTTTATTTGGATTAAGTAATTAATGATTATTTGATTTTATAGTTTTGAACTCCATTGAATGATTTCGTGGTGTGTCGCAATGGGCTCGTGGAACAAGGCCTCCTTGGGACACGTAGCCCGCAACTCAAGGTAGTCCATCCTACAAACTTCATCAATAGACTATTTCTATCTATTTTTATGTTTTTAATCTGATTATTTTATTTTGATTAATATTTTGTTGGAATTTTAGTCATTTGTTTAATTTTTTCATTTTATGTATTATTTTAATTCATTAAAAGAAGGGTCAAATTTTTTTACTTTTGATTTTAATTAAGTTTAAGAATTTTGATATTTTTATAAATACTATGCTTTAAGATGAGTAAAATGAAACTAAGTTTGTTGGATTTATATTTTTCTATAATTCCTTATGATTTTTAAAAGTTTTGGTGTATTTTTTGAACTATGGTTGACCAAAGAGTTAACATTTTGATTTTTTAGTGATTTCTTAAAAATTAGTATTTTCCATAAATATTAGACCTTGAGAGGAGTTCAATGCCTTTGGGATTGATCAATTTGGAATTCTCTAAAATTAGTTATGAATTTTTAAAATTTTATTATTTAATTTGTTAATAAAGGAGGTTTTGTTATTTTTGCACCAAACTCACTCCAAACTCCTTGAAATCACTCCCAAATTTTAGGGATAACCTGTGGAAGTGTTTTTAAGAGTCTATAATTTATTTGGTGTTTTAATATATTTTGATTTTTTATTTTAATTAATTATTGAATTTCCTAAATTATTAAATTAAGACCAATTTTGAAGTTCAATGAAGTTGTTTTAATTTCATTATATAGAGGATTAAATTAAAAGCAATTTGTATAATGTTTGTAAATTTTGGATTTAATTTAGATTTTTTTATTTTTTGGAAGTTTCAGACCCCTTAAAAAGGCTGATTTTTTATTTGGTTAATTTTCTAACCTAGTGAACTCTAAATTTAGTGAAATTAAATCTTATGTTTTATTGTTTCACTATATTCAATATCCCAGAGTTTCACCTCTACTAGGTGTTTATGGAATTTTCTAGAATTTTATTAAGTTTTTTTTGTCATTATCCATAATTATTTTTCCTAGGTGTCACTAGTGTTTCAATGGATTCAAATTATGGTTCATCTAACCTTGACACACATGCAAGCACACCACAAAAAAATTATAGCCTAATCCTGCAAATTTGTTGTGTTATGAATTTTTAAAATTTTGGATCCAAAATGGATGCATCACTTTGGAAATTAACAATACAAAAATCTTGAGAGCATCTGGGCCATTTGATCAGAATAGAATGAAGATCAAATAGTTGAGATCAATTCGAGCTTGATTAGTTCAAAATGAACTAAGAAATTTAAATGCTTATGAATTTTAAAATACTCAACTAAATTTCACAAAATTTAAAACATAAGCTCATGGCAACAAAAATTTTCATTGCTTGGAGTTTGGAAGTTCCATGCAATAAAAATTTCGAGAAGTTTAAAATTGAAATCCTAACTAAATGTTGAGATTTCTCACCAACCAATGGATGAATTGCTTAGTCTTTGACTAACTATTTGACCACATTTTTATGTTTTGAAAGGGTATGTTCACTTGTTGACCATTCAACTAGTCAATGGTGACCAAGATGATAATTTGGAAGGTCATGCATGTTGTAGAAAACCACCTCAAGGAGTTTGGAGCCACGGCTTAGAAGTTGGATAGTAATTTAGTTTCATGCATGAGTTTGACCTCTTTAAATGGGTTAACCAAATAAAATCAATGGGGATTTGACATAGGGAAATATTAAAAATGTTTGGGATGTCCAATTGAAAGATTTTTGGCTGTCAATTTGGTTTAAAATTGATTGGAAGATTGAATTTGAACTTGGTTGGGTGTATGGTTGATTTGGTCAACCTGATCAAACCAAAAGTTGGGTAGGGCCAAACAAATTTAAAAACATATTTTGTACCCAATGGAGATGATCCCATGCAATGGTGATGTCTCCTTGCATGAAATACATGTTTGGGTCCTTAAGGGGTATTTTGGTCAACCATTGTTGACTTAGTCAACCAAGTCAAACCAACACTTGGGTTTTGATTCAATGTACTCCTAATTATATTTAAAATGCATTATAAGAGGTTCCATGGCTTTGTTTGATTGAGCCATGTTAAAGTTTGGAGAAAACTTTAATTTTTCCATTGAGGGGCATTTTGGTCATTTGGCCCCTAGTCAACTCTGGGTCAACCATGGTTCACCAAATTCATTTTATGGTTTTACATGTCATAATGATTAATATATACATATTCAAATGTTTTGGGAAATGTCATAAGGTCAAATGTATTAAGATGTTAAGTTCGGTGACATTGGCTGTAAATATTTGAGGGTTTTGTAGCCTTTATATTTTGAGTATTTTGGGGTTAAAAGTCTCAAATTGGCCTAAATTTTGAAGGGTTAACCGTAGGGATATGATTAATTAGTATGTAATTGATAGATCATGAATTGGGGGTCATCTAATTTGATTTTGAGGTGATTGAAAAATCACCCAAAAAGGCTTATAGGATTTGGCCCTTTGACCTTAAATTTTGGATTGAAATTTTAGATTTGAAAGTTGTTTTTTGGATTTAATGGAATGTAATGATAATGAGGTCATCAAACGGACCCCAAATATTTGTATTAGAATGAAATTATATTGCATAAATTGGCTTTGATTGAATGAAAAGGTCAAATATGGGATTTGGGTTCCAAGGAATGAGAACACCTAACCTTAGGTCTAAAGGAGGCTGATGGGGGACTTATACCCAAAAGATAGATTTTATTTTGATACTAGGATGGTTCCACAAAGGGCTTACTTCTCCACCAGTGGATCAAATCCCAAGGGAAGCAAGCTCGATGACTCACACCTAACCTTAAGGATTATGAAGCTAGAGTGGTGCCACAAAAGGTATGCTCCACCACTAGCAGATGATCATATAAAAAGGAAGCATGAGGTGAGGACTTAGACCTAACTATAGAGGATCAAAATGTAATTGATACAAGGGTGGTGTCGCAAAGGGTGTGCTCCACCACTAGTAGATCTAGTCCTAAGCAAAGGAAGCCTAAAATACTCACACCTAACCTCAAGGATAAAAAACCTAGAGTGGTACGAAGAAGGGCGTGCTCCACTACTTATCATTGACTTAAGAAAATAGGACCCCAAACGACTCGTTTAAAGCCTCGATGTAAAGAATAAGAGGCTTCCGTAGAATAGGGGCCACCAATACTATAGGATTAGTAAGATATTGTTTGATATTCTCAAAGGCACTTTGACATTTCTCATCCCATATAAATTTAAAATCCCTTTTTAGTGAGGACAGATGGGATGACACCATCTAGAGAGATTATAAATAAACTTTCTTATATATGCCAACATACCTTAAAGGGATTTTAGTTGAGTAAGGCTTCTAAGAGGCAGCATGTTTAAGATGTCTTCTATCTTTGTAGGATCAATTTTAATTCCATGATTCCTCACTACAAAGCCCAAAAATTTTCTTAAACTATTGCTGAAAACACGCTTCAAGGGGTTCATTTTGAGGTCGTAGTGGCGCAACCACTTGAAGATGATTCTTAAGTCATACAAGTGAACCTTGTTGACTTTACTCTTGATGACCGAATCATCGATGTAACACTCAAGTTGATTATGCATTAATTCATAAAAAATTTGGGTCATCATCCACCATGAGCTTGGGTATGGGTAAAGGAACTCATCCTTGGGATATGCCTTATTTAGATCTCTATAGTTGACACATATCTAAATTTGACCATTCTTTTTTCGAATAGATAAATACTGGCTACCTAAGAGGGATATTATTCCTCTCAAATAAATTCATCCTCAACCAATTTATTAATTTCAAAAATGACGTGTTACTCGATTTATAGACACATGTGTCGAGGAGCTTGCTTAATAAGAATGACACCATGTTAAATTCCAATTTTATGAACTATAACATCAGCAGACAAGCCTTACATTTCATCATATATCTAAGAGAAGTAGTCCCTAAACTCATAGATAAGTTGAATAATATCCTTTGATTCATCTTCACTAAATAAAGGGTGAAGGTCATCCTCTATTCCAAGGTCAATTTCTTTGAGTTCATCGACTATCAATTTAATTTCTCCTTTAAATTTAGGGGGTTCATCCAAAACTTGTAGTTGATTATAACCATTTAATATCTCTAAATAAAGCCAAATAAGAGGTCAACATTTTTTTAAGATCTTCTCATATTCAGGATGATTTGTTATCACAAGATAATAATCATCATCATCAAAAGAAACAATGGTAACAAAGCTTATACCACTACTCAAATTTATTTTCTTTTTGCATGTTAAAGGCTCTCATGATATCTAGCTTGACCCTATGATCATTGACTCGGTATGAGACCTTTAGAAACATATTTCTATATGCACATAGGAAAGTAGCTAAAAGTTAATTCCATTAATTTATTAAAATCTGACTGCTTAAAGATTGCATCATCCTCCTTCGTTATGGTGGATGGGCTTAAAAAAACTTATGTCTTTCCTAACATCACGATCCATATTAGGAGAATCCTAAATTACTAAGCCTATAACCCTACTGGTAGATACTGGATTAAGGTTAAGGCTTTAATTCTCTTACTTAGCTTTTCATATATAGTTAATTTGGAGTCATCACTTTGAAATTTTAAAGTATCACCCTATAGATCATTATTTTGTTCTAAAGTGAGATCAAATTTTGGAGGAGGAATTATGTTTTTAAAATTGAAGGAATTCTCGCACCCCATACTTTTGAGTCATCATACCAACTTGACTCCAAATTAATGACATCAGGGGTGTTCTTCTTTCAAGTGAAGCACAGCCTCGACAACTTGCTCTTTAGGCCATCCTCCCACCTCTTTGAGGGATTATGTTTGGAGGCCTAAAGTTCATGTCCTCGATATTGTCTTCATTATATAATTTTTTCTTTCTTTATTTTTGTCTTTTTCTCCTTATTTTCCATTTGATTTTTCATTTTCTTTTGACTTTTTTTCATTGGATTTCTCCTCTTTAATTGTGATCTCATTTTTAGGAACAATAATGGATCCTTTGGGTGTGTAGTATGCAGCATCTTTGTAGATCTAGATCTCATGAATAAAGAATGGTTGCAGATCACCCTTAATCACATATTCAATGATGTCTCATTAATACTTCACGTATTGGTGTAGGCTAGATGGAACCATACTATATTCGTGTATGTATGGCCTACTTAGGAGTGCATTAAAGGATGTTGCGAAATTAATTATTTAAAATTTGGCTTCTATTTTCAAATCTCCAATCTCTAACAGGATCGTGATTGAACCTAAAGCCTTCTCATCCTTCATGTTGAACCCACATAACACCACTTTTTAAGTGGTGAGCTTACATGTGTTTACTAGCAACAGTTTTAACATTTATCATAATGATCGATGCACCTGGATCAACAAGGACTCTGGATAATTTGAAATTACCCATATTTATAGTAATGTAAAGTGGGTGATTATGATCGATAATTCATAGAAGTAGATCCTCATAGGAAAAGTTTACCCCTGAAATTTCTTTGAATTATAAAGCTTCGTCTTGTGAAGTTGCAGCTAACTAAGCTAAGTGGTTTTATTAAAGATTCCCTTAGATCTCTTAAGAGAAAAGGATGTCATAGATACTCAACTCACCTTTCAACTTTCTAAGATGAGCTAGGAATTATAATCAACTTTGAGAACATTAGGATTAGTACCTAGTAGATTAGAAGAAAGATTTGATTATTGAGGAATAGGTTGAATTGGATCATTAGATATGACTTGCTTGCCCTTTTCCATAGATGGAAGCTAAAGGCGTAAGAATTTTCTACCACAAAGTTGTAGCTCAATGATCTCCTTGAGAAGATAAAATGTGGTGGGATCTACCCTCTCCTTGGGTGATGCAATGTCATTTTCTAATGGGCAGTCAAAATCTAAAAAAATCTATCAAGATGGGACTCCCTTGAAAGTTAACTTCAGGGGTGCTGCTATCTGATAAAATCTCATATTCATCTCCCCCTTTAGAAGTCAAATTTAAAGGATCAACTTTTCAAGACTATTGATCAATCACTACTAAGTTCTTATTTTTCACTATGAAAGATTTATTTTGTGTTTCATTTCATTGTTAATCATCAAAATATGCACCGAAAGATCTTTTTTCATTATTTTTTGACTATTTGCCTTTGATGGGGCAAAGTAAAGTGAGATAATGTCAATGGGGTAGGGTTTTATTCTACTTCTACTACCTAAATATATCTCTCATCAACATATTTTCCCTCTACAAAAATTCCACTCTTTTTCTTTTTATTATTTACAGTATTCCTAAAAATACTATAGAGAAAAACATCTCAACATCCCCCTGCGATGCCTCCAACTTAACATCTAATATTAGACCCTGGGTTCTCATTAACAATTGTTGATAGAGATGAAAATATTTATTAATAGACTTTTTAATTGCTTGGGATAACATAATATTCCAATCATTATTAATTGACAGAGAAATGTTAGAGTGTTTACCTGAGATTATTTTTATGGATCCCTAATCCAGATCTACCAAATACTCCTTAGGAATTATAATATTTCCTTGTACGTAATTTCTCTCAAGCTAATCATTAAAGATAACGCAATCTCCAATTGTGTGGTCCAATATGTGATGATGGGGGTAAAAGTTGGGATTATCACTTTTGTTTGCCTCTTTTGACTTCTTGGCCTCTAGCAATATCTGGTTTGTTTAAGAGACTCTTAAAGATTTTTTTTTTCTGACTCTCTTTTGAATGTATATACTTTTGCTAACCTCTTTTTAAAAGATGTCAAGTAAGGCTCCCTAGTAGGTTTAGGCATTACCTAAAATAGTTATGGTGGAGGACCATTCAATTGACTGCTAGCTAGCCTCTTCCCCTTATCTATTGTGGATACTATTGCTATCCTCCTTTCAAATAATTTCTTAGGCATATTTGATTTCTTGTCATTAGACGAATCCTTCAAGAATGACATCCGAGAAGCCGTACCTTATAAATTATTAGCCTTATTGAGTAACTTTTCAAAGGTTTTTATAGTGAACCCTTTCAGAAAAAAAATCAATGGGCATGTGGGTATTCTTTAGGATAATTTCCACTGCATGTTATTCTTGCAGTTATGGTTCAAATTTCATCAAGATATTTCTCCATCTCAAGATGTATTAAACAAGAGACTATCCCGACTTCTTCTTTTTAAAACCAGGTCACCCACGATTACATGATGCTAAGCTATGGAGAATCCCTTTAAGAATAGACCCTCCAACTCAACAAAGATTCTCGCTAAACCTTTCACCATATTTACATACCATTTAAAAGTGATTCCAGAGAGAATACTAATAAATTAACAAAATAGTATAGTATCTAACCCCCTTGCATTGCAACAGCTTACATAGATATTGGCCAAATGCTACCTCATGTTTTCAACACCCCTAAATACTTTAAAAGAAGGTCACACAAAGCCCTTTTGATGAGTAACTAAGTCATATTCCTAAGTATATGGCCTACCCTATGGAATAGATGTGGTCCCTTGGGAATGGGCTAAAGCTTCCCTTACCTAGGCTTCGATTATGTGTTTGATGTCGTTGTTGGCTAGCACTATAAGGATTGGAGGGACTATTAACACTGGCACAGGGATCCTTTGGTTTGAATCTAACTTTCCCTCTCTAATCATTGGGTGCATGTACTATAGGTTGCAACTGCTCATGTTGAGGTTGTTGTGTCTTGGCAATCTGACTTTGCATTTCCTCTACCCTTCATAGCATTTTTCAACTTTCTTCTCCAGGTGTCTTATATCTTTAGATTTGCTCCTTAGCCTAACTGTTACATCCAAATTGGAATTAACCACTGATAAATCCTCCTCTCTAACTGACTTAGCATCTTTGGTCGATACTCTTATTTATACCATGTAAATACTATCGGTAGTAGAATCCTCTTCATCCATTAAAAGGTCATCCAAGTCCGTTTTGATGGTCTTTATGGCTTCATTCTTATTAAGGATACCCCAGCTTTCTTAAACTACCTCAATGATCTATATTTCCTCCATAGACTAAGGGTCGATGGGTAGGTATCCATTATAATCCATCATTTTTTTAAAATTCTTCACTTCCTAGCTTAGATAAAATGTCATGTAACTTAAGATATTTTATAGATTCAATGGACTCTTCCATCATTTGATCAGTCCATTCGTCATCTCTGTTTTCCATTACCCCTTTCCCTTAGACTATCACAGGGTCAGTAGTCATAATGGTGGCATTCACAATGTGTTATGGAGCATCCTCATTAAGGGGTGTTGGAGGTTCCTAAGGAGTAAGGACTCCTACATCCAGTGGGATGGATCACTCACATCTATGATTAGGAGCCTAGGGATATTTGAAGGAGGTTGTGGTTTTCCTTTATGATGGTCTTCTTTGGAACATCTTCCTTTTGGGGTGACTTGGGCCTCTTGCCCTTCACTTCCACCAGCTTATTTTCTTTTTTCTTTCTTTTGTGGTTTGACTACAATTGAGGGAAACTTTGAGGGTTTTAAAGGATTGATCAACAGCCTACCATTATGATGGTGGAATTTCCCTAATCCAACGAGGATAGTTTCGTCTATCTTGGTAGATGAAAGGCAAGGCACCCAATGTTAGTCATCAAATAATACAGACATAGCTGGCTACCATTATTTTTTCTCATGGGCTAAATTGTCAAAATTCTTTCTTCAAATTTCTCTTCCTTCAAGATTTTCTTCTCAAATTTATGTGAGATCAATTCATTCAGATATCTTATGTAGTCTTCTTTATTCTCACTTTCTTGGGCATTATAGGTGTGGATTATGTTCCTCAACATCCTCTTCCTTTAGAGTTGCTTTTCCTTAGGGGTTTTCTTAATGAAATAGTCCACTAGGAATAATGGATAATAGGTTATCATGTTAACTATCTCTTCCCTTATAGTAGCAATAAAAGGGTGGAAGCAACTCCCTTTTAGAAGGGGAGATGAGGCAGGAATAGGCAGCTCCTCAACAACCTCATTCCCTACTTGGCTTAGAGTTTTTAATTCAGTAATCTTTTTAGACTTAGTAATATTCTTTCACTCTTTAGAGATATTTCTTCCTCTAATTTTTTCTGATAAAAAGGGATCCCAGAACTTTCCAAAATCTCATACGCAGATGTTGGTTCAGTTATGACTATGGATTTTTATTCTTGTCCTTCTTAGTAGAGGATGCAGTGGATACGGGGGAGACAATAACCTCCATTTAGGAGTAGGGGAGTAAATCCCCCACCCAACAACAATCTCAACTGAGAAGGCATACTTTTCATCCTTAGCAGTTAGATCTATAATTGTCCCCCAATTGACTAACGGCTTAAGGGTCTGGAATCCCATTTCAAATTGGATTGAATTATTGCAAATTAATTCCTTAACATACATGTCACAGTCCAGGGAGAAGATTAGCTTGCCAGTCATTTTAATTTGCTTGACTCTTTTTAATGAAGAGAATGTGATTTAAATGAGCTAATTTTAAAATGGAATTTAAAATTCAAGAATGATTGACTCTTACCACATTCGTTAAGGTATAAGAGATATAACCTAACATATGATGGTAAGATGCAAGGATAACTTATAACTTAATGAAACTTGGATTTTCATTACATGTGTTAAGCTACAATGAGATATTGTTGCATAACATATAATAAAAAAACCCAAGATTTATCTTATTCAATTTTTTGAAAGGGATTTTAAATTTAATGGATTTTCTCCAAATCTTGAAACTCAATATGTTGAGTTTTCATAAATCATGAAGGTTTATAAAATTGATATGAAAATTACAAGAGATGGTAGATAATGATCTAAAACAACATTAAAAGGAAAAGAGAAAGGATCAACATTGAATAATGAGGCATCTAAGGTAGATAAAGATCTAAAATAGATGATAGAGAGCTAGGTTAGGGAGGCCATAGCCCAAACCTAAAAGAGTTCTACTATTTCAAAGAGCATACCCTACCTGGGAAAATTTGATTTAGTTCCCTACTCAAAAGGGTTTGTACCATTTACATTCAAAATTTTTAGTAGTACGATGAACCCCTTCACAATACTTAAATCACTTCTAAGAGAGTTACAGTAACACCGGGGTACATATGCTTTATTATTTTGATTATTTATTAGTAGTTTTGCTGGAATTGCCTTTGATTTAGATGTAGATCTACAAAACAGATCAATGAAAACTTTTGCAAAGTTAGAAAGTTTGTTTCTAAAGAGGTTTATATGAGTTCAACATCATATCATAGTTGGAGACAGGCTTTATTTGGGGCAACTTTCTTCTTACTTTCTAAAATAGTTTTTTAGAACAAAAAATTCTTGAATTTGAAATTTTTGTACTCAAAAACCATTTTAAAAAGCATAAAAAAAGCTGTCATAAATGAAACCTTAGTGGTAGAAAAGCAGAATCATGGTGAGTCTTTGGTGGAATACATTTTGAGGTGGAGGCATTTATCTATGAAGTGTGTCCCATAATGTTTTTTTTTTTCTTTGAAAGATATAAAGCAATTGAAATTGTAATTTCTTTGAAAATTTTTAAAATTGCATAGACTCTTGAATTTACTTTAGTTTTGTAACCAAGCTCATTATTATGAATGATATATCATCTTGGAAGGTGACAATATCATTCCCTAATAAGTTTAGATTATAAAACTATAAGTCTCATCCTGACTATCATAATCAAATTTGGGGATGAATTGCATATGATTTGAAGAATCGACATGAAATCCAATTATTCATTGATTATGGTAATTAAGATGCTTTATTATTGGTTATAATAGTTAGATTATCTTAGTGAGCTACATATAATCCCATAGGGTCAAAATGACGTTCACATGTATATCTAACTACAATATTCGTGATATATGTACCAATGATTTCATACTCAAGCATATTGATTGTAAGTATTATATTCCTAAAAAAGGGGAGGATATCACCCACCATCAATCATTTGAATATGATGATAATGATCGTCATTGATTTTTTTTTATTTTTCCAAAGAGAATTAATTAACTTTTAAATTGATTGAGGTCTATAAATCTCATATGAATCCGCCTTAGTAGTTAATTACATCGTAGGAACTTGGGCTTCCTATGAATAGTCTTGATTAAAATAATAGTAATAATTTTATTTTTGATATTTCAAGGAGTGACGTTAAAGAAAAAACATTAGAATTCCAAATGAGATAGTGTCAAATTTTGAACACTTATTTTTGGAGGTCAATGGAGGAATGTAGGAGGTGTCTTGAGATTCTAAAATTATTCATAAACACCCCTATCTATCCTATGTATTTGGTTTTATATTTTAATTCAGATAAATTTTTAATTTGAGTTGGTGATTTATTAGAATGTTAGAATTATATTCCCGAATTTGGGAACTTATGATTTGGGTCCACCCCGGATCCTAAATTTATTTTGGTCACCAATTATGGTGACTCGAATATAGCTAAAAGACATGAAAATATTGACTATATTGGCTTGGATTAGGGAGCCAGCTAACCAAGTAATGTTTCAAAATCATGAGTCCAGTCTTTATGAAAGATGGGTAAAGCTGTTGTTTACATTTTTAAGAAATTGGGGATGACATCTAGAGAATGTGCTAATTGGCCCCTTTTTATATAGGGTGATTACGTTTGAATGCAATTAAATTTTTATTAATTTATTTGGTTTCCAATATAATGCATGCATATTGACCTTATATGCATAAATGTCAATATGCATAAATGATATGAAACAATTTAAATTTTAGCTTAAAAAATAAATTTTTTTTTCCTAGAGATTGCATAATATCCCCTAGATAGAGCTGCTACCTAATAAGTTAGGTGGTCTACCATAAGATACAGGTGGGGAGGTACCTAATAAGGAAGAGAAGATTCAACATAAATTCATGAGACCCTCATCGAGCCCAAGTGAACTTCTTAGGCTCGTTCATATTTTCATATGGGCCTAAAAAATTTAATTAGTTATGAGTAAAAAAAGTTTATTCTTAAAGAGCATAACCATATATAGGATAAATTAAAATAAGCATGCAGAAAAAGAAACCTACAAAGCTTTAGAAAACTCATAATACACAAAAGTAAATACAACAATGAAATTACATGATTAAAATGTATAAAGTAAATATAAAATTTTATATGGCAAATGCCACTTAATTACAACTGGGGTCTACAGAAATTAAAGTGGCCAGGTAACACTGATAACAACCCAGATGTTAATCCTATAGAATAACTCAAGTAACTTTAAAATGATATATTTTTGAAATCTTCATTTCTTCTTCTTCCTCCCTTCTGCAAGCTCCTTGGATTCGTTTGGCCCAAGTATTTAAATGGAAAGAACTCCTCCCCGAATGGGTGTTTCTTTCCTATTTTGATTTTCAAATCATCATATTTTGAATCCCCAAATGAAAGGAAATCTCTATTAGGGGGTGTTTTCTTCCTTTTTGGACTTCAAATTGGATAGATAATACCCCTTATAAAATTATATTTACTAACTCGTAAATTTTGAATTATATATCATAAATTTTTAAAGACTCAAGACAACATGCATGTTATCCTAAGCAGTTATAATAAAAAATATTAAAATCATCCCAAATAGTTATATAATTTAATTTGCTCACACTTGAGCCAATCATAATCACTTGGCAATGCTCTTCCATTTTCAACAGACTTAGCTATTTTTAGCACCAGGAAAAAATTCATAAGTTAAATTTTAATTTAGCCCTTTTTTAACAGCCCTATATGTGCATGACCACCTACATAAGACTTTGTTAAGATCCAGATCATCCTAACATGGGAAAATCTATCACCCATCAATTTGAATCAAAGATAACATGCTAGAAATCAGTACATCAGTAGGCATCACATCAATCTATTCATTACAACCAGCATGTAGTGAAATCCACAAAAAACATTAGCAAACAAACAATAAAAATAGAAAGAACAACCCCCTAGTCTAAAAGTAGAAGTGTTTGTCCTAACAAATCAACTAAAGAGTGTACATTAGGCTATGTGGCTTGAATGTGTCCTATGTTGGATATTTGTTGAAGTTTTCTAGTGGTTCCATTAATTTGTTATAGGCTGAAGGGATTTTTTTGTATGAGTTCAAGTATTGGTGTTTTAACATTCATTTTATGGTGAATTTAATTTGTTGAATGATTACTACCATTGTTAATAAGCTTATTATCATACCACTTTGTAATTTGCTCTTTATATATTTAGCATTCTTGTAGGCATCACTTCTAAATTCTTCTAATCCATTCAACTGTATAAGTTTTTTATCTTCAGTATCCTTAAGGATGTAATTTAGTTCCATTGTCCATTATGCTTTATGCTCTAATTCAAGAGGCAAATGATAAGTTTTTTCCAAAAATTAGATTCTATGAGACATATATTAGCAATATTGTAAACCCATAATGCATCATCTAAGCTTAGTGATTAATCATTTTTATTTGGACTTATAGTTTCTATAAAATTTTCTTAATCTCCAAATTATTTATCACAGGTTGACCATTGGTTTAGAGATAATAAGCATATATACTATATATATATATATATATATATATATATATATATATATATATATATATATATATATATATATATATATATATATATATATATATATATATATCCTTTAAAAACTTGATTTCTATTTGAGCATCAATTTTAGGAGTTAGTATTCCTTCTATCCACTTAGAGATATAATCAATTGCTATCAAAATATATTGACCGACAAATGATTTAACAAACAGACCCATGAAGTCAAATCCCTAAACATAAAAATTTTTAACTTCAATCATGTAATTAAGGGGTATTGCATTAACCCTCTAAAATGTCATCCATACTTAGAGTTTTAACACTAACTAATAATAGGTTAATCTCATCTTCAGAGACACAATACTTAATGATCTTATCTTTATATTTCCTTAAACATATAATGCTCATACTGAAAATAGAATTTAGCATCATGCATGAATTTGTGACTTTAGGTGTAAATAGCTTTTCATTAGGAAAAAAATCATTAATATCATTTTTATTATGATCATAATATTTCCTCTGTAACGTAGACAGATGATAAACCACCAGATTTTTAGACCCTTTCCTATCAAGATTCTTTATATCAAATTCCTATAGCAATAATGAGTGCATTTGATGGAAGAGTGATCAATAAAAATAATGGCTTTGGAGCCAATTAAATAAGATTTAAACTTATCAAAGATAAAGAATATTACTAATAATTCTTTTTATTAATTGTATAATAAATTTGGGCAAAATTTAAAGTTCTACTAGCATAATAAATGGTATGAAATTTCTTTCCATGCCTTTGCCTTAAAACTACTCTAATAACATAGTCACTAGCATCACACATCAATTCAAAATTCAAAGACCATTAAAATGAAATGATGATAGATGTAAGAACTAAGCACTTTTTAAGTTTCTTAGATGTAGTTAATCAATTATAGTTAAAATCAAAAGGTATATCATTTTTTAGCAAATGGTATAGTGGTTTGGTTATTTTTAAAAAATATTTAATGAAATGCCTATAAAATCCAACATGACCTAAAAAACTTTGGACTCCCCTAACGTAAGTAGGAGGTGAAGAATTCTCAATCACTTAGAACTTTGCCTTATCGACCTCCATACCCTTCTAAAATATTTTATGTCTAAGGATAATGCCTTTCTTTATCATGAACTTGCATTTCTCCCAATTCAGCACATGGTTGTCTTCCTCACATTACTTTAGGACTAATTCTAAATTATCTAAACACACATTGAATATGAAAGTTCATGAGAGTTGTTAAACCTTTATAAACTAGCTTTAGGCTAACCAAGAGGGGGGTGAATTGATTATTTAAAAAAAAAAATTCTTAAGGAAAAAGAAAATCATTTTTAAATCTTTTTGAATATTTTAAAACAAATAATTTTAGCCCACAATGCGAAAGCAAACACACTTTCACAATAACTACAATAAGAGATTTCAAACACATAACAATGTAGAAATTAAATGTAGAAAAGTAAATATAAATAACACCTTAATTATAGTGGTTTGGTCAACTTGACCTATGTTTACTCCTCGGAAACCTCCTTTCTCGGTACTGCACTAAAAGTAATGTCTCTCCTCTAACCCTCTTGGTAAGGCGGAGAAACCCTTACAAAATCTTTCCACCGACCAAGTGAGGCAGAGTACCTTGAATTCTTTTACTCCCTCCTAGAGTAAGCAGAGAACCTAGAAATCCTTTTACTCCCTTCTAGAGTAAGAAGAGAATCTTGGAATCCTTTTACTATCTCTTAGAGTAGGCAAAGAATCTTAAACATGATGCCAATGAAAGTCTCCCAGAGCCACCAAGGAACTAAGGAAGAAGCTTGAAAAAGATGGTGAAACCTTACTTAGAACAACCTTTATGAATCACTCACAACTCCCCCTCACAAGGATCACTCTCTCTCTCTCTCTCTCTCTCTCTCTCTCTCTCTCTCTCTCTCTCTCTCTCTCTCTCTCTCTCTCTCTCTCTCTCTCTCTCTCTCTCTCTCTCTCTCTCTCTCTCTCTCTCTCTCTCTTTAAAGCTTTCCTCTCTTCCTTCTCTAAGCTCTCTCCCAGGTTAACCTAATAGCAAAAGGATTTTCTAACAAGAGTATTAGGAATCCTTAAATAGTGGGCTTCAAAAAATCCAAAATTCTAAGAGATCTGTCTTATGTTCGTACAACATGATACATGTATCATATAATGCGATAAGTGTAATTTAGACTCATCCAACAAGTTCGTGTAGATGAATTGATCAACCTTTATAACATTTCATACAATATGACCAAAACATCATATAATACGAACTGTAGAAATTCCTTCTATTCATTTGGGACAATCCTTGGGACAGTTAACTTTGTAATATATCGGTCATGGATATTATACAGTAAGATCAATACAAAAATAATGGATTTTATTTAGTACGATATCTTGGATGATCAATTTCCTACATGGGGTAACCATACAGTATGAATGGTATCGTACAGTACGATCGATCATAATAATTGCCATGATTTGATTTCCTGATATTGAGAGATTAATCAAGAAAGATTATAATTAGGGTATACAGTACAAACCAAATCATACTATACGATCAGCACATAATTAGTATCATTCTTAACCTTTGGCAGCTAGGGTTTTGACAAAGCACAATATAATGCACAGACTGAAACTAAATTGTATGATACAAAATAAGGTTATACATTATGAAACTAAAATTGTACAGTACATTGTACTGAAAAAATTCTCTCAAAAATATTTTTCTCTTTCTCTCTCTCCCTGTGTTTCTACAAGGTTTCTCAGCAATGATATCCACCCAATTACATGATACGACTCAAGAAAGGATAAAATACATAATAAAATAAAAATCGATTGTAACCCTAGTCTAGCCAGTACTAAGCTGATTAGAATTACAGGAGAACAGTGGATTGATTTCCTAAAATGTTAGTACACACAAAAGCAAAACAAAATATCATAGAAACATAACAAAGCAGTTATAAGCACAATAATATTTGCTATCATCAAAATCATAGTGCTTGTGTAATATTTTTAATAATCTTCCCCTTTTTGATGATGTCAAACATTATTGTTTTTGGATTTTTAAAAAGTTGCTTTCCTCTAAACCCCCCCCCCCCCCCCCCAAGATGAAAATCAATTGAAGGAGTGTAAATTTTTTTAAATTTTAAATAATATGCAAATAATAACAACAAAAAATAACAAAACACTACTCCCTTTTGACATCAGAAAAAGAGGGAAAATAGCAGGAAGAAAAAAATAGAAAACAAAAATAAGAAATGCATAAAATAAATAGACTCAAAATGACTAATAATCTAAGGTAAAGAAAGAAACATCACAGACATGAGAACTCTCGTGGGCATTTTTCAAAATATAAAAAACATAATCTACAAACAGAATTTACCAAATAAGATAAGTGTTGTCTTTATTATAACCGAAGGATTTTGATTCTAAAGTTTGCACACCCAGCTTAACATCATCATAGGTTAAAATCCTTTGTTTAAATAAAAATATAATTCAAGAATAACAATTAGACATGAAAACTTAAATTTTTCAAATTGCTTGCTTGAAATATATCAAAATATTATTGTAAAAGTGATAAATGAAGAATTAAGATTTTCCAAAATCAAGTATAAAACTTATTATGAAACACATGAATTTGTTAAAATTTAAAGATTTACCAGAAAGAAAAGTTAACTTAAGTTGAGCTCATTTTGTCCCTCTTTTATTAGCTTTCGGTGTACATTGCACATCTTTTATTTTTGATATACTTAGTCAATCTTTTACTTTTGGTGTTATTGCACATCTTTTGATTTTGAGTTCATTTTGTATCTCTTTTGAATTTTTTGCAAATTGCTTCCTTTCTAAATCTTTAAGAATCTCAGTTGTAAAGATTATCTTTTGAATAGAAGAGAAGAGCATCTCACTCTCTTATATAGGGAGGAATAATCTATAAAGTAAACCAAGTATTTCTAATAAGAATAAATAGTCTTATTTATGAAAATAAATGAATCTCATTTATCAAATTGAACAATATATTCATGATATAAAAAAATACAGTAGAATGAAAATATTCTCCTTTCAACAATCTCAACTCCAATTCAATTTAGATTTTCAAGTTTACACAAGAAATTAACATTGTCAAGGAAATAAGAAAGGATGTGTCAATTCATGAATTTTTTTATCCTTTGAGTTTTAATCATGTTAGTGATTTCTTATCTAACCTTTAAGCAAGAGTAGAAGTAATTTTATTACAACCAGAAAATAGCATTATAGTAAGAGTTCATTCATATAGTATGATATAAGTTGTATAGTATGATTTAGTTCATATAGTACCAGTGCAATTCATTCAGTATGATCAACAGAAACAACATGTTACTTGACTGAAAATTTCTCAAGTAAAGGGCATAGAAAACATGCCAACATTAAAAGAAATACAAGAACCTACTTGAAAGAAAAATAAATACCACTTGAAAGTGAAGAAATAAACACAGAGTAATTTTATTTTTTTTTTAATTTAGAAGGATAACAACATAAGAGGTGTTGAAAAAAAAATGCGATACATAAACAACAAAACACAAAAGGAAAACAAACACATAAAAAGAATAGTGCAACATGAATAAACTAGAATAGTGGTGGATTCTGATTAAAAGGTGGGTGTGGAGTTGGTTGGAAGAAGTGGCTAAAGTTGTCATATTGCTACTGGATAGAGGTGAATTATTGTTGGATATTTCCAATTTGCTACATGAAATAACCCATATCATTATCATGTTGGGTTTGTTGTTGAACCAGGCGAGTCTCAAGTCTATCAAACTATTGAATCAACTCTTTGTATGGGTAGTGGTGAGGAGGTGGTGCAGGTGAATGATCAGTTGTAAGGGTAGCATCTCCTTCTTCATCAAATAGAAAAAGCATACTGAAGGAAGCATCCAAGAAGAAGATTAGAGTGTGGTAAGGAGAAGCAGGATATATGATGTTATATTTTAAATCCAAAAAATACCCAATCACATGTCCTAGCTAGAGTGATGTTTTGCTTTCTCTTAGTGGATGGGAGTCAAATGAAAGGGAGATTTTGGTTGTAATCAATTAATATTTGAGCTTTATCAATTTGGGTGTTTGACATTATGAAGTAGGTGACAATTAATAATAAGGAGTGATATTTATTCGATCTCAAGCTTTAGGGATGATAGATGTTCTCATAACATGCTAGATAATCCTAGCATTTTGATTAGAATGTTAACCAAGGATTAGTGGTAGTTAAGAGCAGCATTTTTTAGCAAAGTCATAGTCATATCTATGTTGAATCTAGTAATTAGGTTGTTAAGCCTAAGTAAATGTCCCACGGCTACCAAGAGGGGGGTGAATTGGTAGTTTTAAAAATTTTAAACCCTCTTAAAATTAAAGTTGAACCGAAATGAAATTCTCTTTTAAAGTTTGTAGAAAAATATTTTTCAACCACAGAGTTGTTAAAACTAAAATTTAAAATGCGGAAACGTAAAAGCAGTAAAGTAAATGACACCAGATTTATAGTGGTTCGGTCTATAACCAGACCTACATCCACTCCTCAGAGGCACCCTCTGAGTATTGCACTAATACCACAAAGTGACTCTCCTTTAGCACCCACAGCAAGGCGGAGAAGCCTATACAAAACCCTCTTTTCACCACTCCCCGGTGCGGCAGAGAACCGTCGTCCTTTTACACAAACCACAGTGCTGGCAGAGAACCGTCGTCCTTTTACACAAACCACAGTGCTGGCAGAGAACCGTCGTTCTTTCACACTCTCCTAGTGTGGGCAGAGAACCCTACGGCTGTTTACACTCTCCTAGTGTAGGCAGAGAACCTTACGGCTGTTTACACTCTCCTAGTGTAGGCAGAGAACCTTCTTCCTTTTACACTCTCCTAGTGTAGGCAGAGAACCCACGTCTGTTCACACTCTCCAAGTGTCGGCAGAGAACCGGACCTTTTTGAATGATCTTCTCACAAGAACCTAGAAGAAAGAAAGAAAAGAGTGAAGAAATCCAATTTCACAAGTAGAGATTCTTACCTTAGCAATCCAAGTGAAGCCTTCTTGCTCCAATGGTAGGAATCCTCCTTTGAATGCTCTCTTCCACTCTCCCCTTGACTATTCTCTCAATAGGCACGAAGTTCAAGTGACAAAAAGATTGGGTGGCAGTCTAATTTGAAGTATTTATACAAAAGACAAGAAAAACCGCCCAAAAACTGCAAGTTTTCAATTCTGTACGCAGTGGATCGTCCGGTACGATCGTGGATCGTCCTGGACGATTTTACTTAAATGATCTGAAACGACCTTATTTGTATATGTGTACGAAATGACTTCGTACAGCTGATCGTCATGTACGAACTAGGTTCGTCCAGTACGAACGGTTATTACAAGGTCGGTTCTAGAAACTGCTGAAAACTGTCCTAAGTCGGTTTATCGTTTGGACGAAAATATGTTCGTCTGGACGAAAATTTTCCAGAGAGCCGATCGTCCTGGACGATGATTTATTTCGTCTGGACGAAAATTTTCCAGAGCGCCCATCGCCGGGGACGATAATTTGGTTTCGTCTGGACGAAAATTTTCCAGAGAGCTGTTCGTCCGGTACGATATTTATTTTCGTCTGGACGAAAATTTTCCAGAGCGCCCATCGCCGGGGACGATATTTTGGTTTCGTCTGGACGAAAATTTTCCAGAGAGCTGTTCGTCCGGTACGATATTTATTTTCGTCTGGACGAAAATTTTCCAGAGCGCCCATCGCCGGGGACGATATAAAAATTCGTCCTGGACGAATAGGACTTAGAAAAATTTTTCGAAGCAAGTTCCTATTCGTTCCAACTGCTCTATAGGAGATAACTGACAGATCGTCCAGTACGATATATATCGTCCTGTACGATCAGTATAGAATTTCAAGATCTCCTTAGTTTGTGTGTGTGAGATTTTATTCACTCAATTACAATCACTCCCTTTCAAAATTAATTCAAAGAAAAGACACTTCAAATAAACAAAATTTCTCATGTTGAATTTGAATTGAAGTTTTCGTAGTCTGGAGTCTGATTTTCCTGAAATGTTAGTACACACAAGAGCAAGTGCAAATCTTCTGAAATTGTTAGGAGATAACTATTCATTTGAACAATAATGTTTGGAATCATCAAAACTACATAAGTTGCACAAATATAAATCATTCAAATAGCAACTATTCAAACAATCTCCCCCTTTTTGATGATGGCAAAACAATTATTATTAGTATGGTTTCAAGTTAAGACAAAATCTCTTATCTCCTAAACTCCCCCTGAATTTATGAGTACATTAAAATAAGGAGGCATTAAAGAACAAAAATTTTTGTTTTTCTAAAATTTTAACAGAAAACACAAATCATAAACAAAACAAAAACACAAACACAAACATAAATCACAAACAAAACAAAAACACAAACACAAACATAAATCACAAACAAAACAAAAACACAAACACAAACATAATAATTTCTCCCCCTTTTTGACAGCAACAAAAAGTGAAGAAGAAAAAGACAAGAAATGTAAATAATAATATGAAATTCATTGTTAAAATTTAATCTAAATTGTGATTTGACATAGAGTATGCAATTTTAAACTAAAGATATTAGGTCAATCATAGAAATTCATAAAATTTATGAAATGATATAACATTGTAAGTAAGAAGAATTTATCAAAGACATGATTCAATTTAGACATTTTGATTATTGAAAATCATTACAAGTGAGATGTAAAAAAAATTCTATATTTCAAAGTTCAATAGAATATAAATGAACATTAGATCAACTTGAATTAAGAGATTAAACGAATTTGGAAAGAAGAGAATTACCTCATGTGGTGCTTTGCACATCTTTTCAAAGTTTTGGGGCACATTTTTGTGCATTTGTCTTTGATTGGGCTTATTTTGTGCCTCTTTTTAACTTTACACAATTTTGCGAATCCCTTTTGATTTTTGTACATTTGTACAATTTTCAAGAGTAATTTGACCAATTCTTTCCAAAATCTATAATCTAACATTTCAAATATTTCTAGGTGCATAAACATCATTTGAGCATAGAAATACAAAATAAGATAACATCAAAATTGCAATAACAATATTAAATTTTATGTAGTCTAAATGAATAGACATGAACTTAAAAATTCTAACTACAACAAGTTATAAACAAATTATAAATTTAGAAAGTCTAGATTTTCTAATATAGATAATCTCATATTACAATCAAATTTGAGCACAATGTAGATTAAAAATAATATTAATGAAATTCATAAAGATTAGCCACATTTCAAAACAAATCTAAGACAAACAAACTTTCATTGATTAAAAAGAAAATTACATAAAAACATTGAACTTAAACAAAAACATAACAACAAAACAAAAAAAATACACCAGACACACATAAAAAAAAACTTCTACTGTTCTGGAGGAGGAGGTGGAGGAATGCCGCCAAAGAGATTGAAGTAGGAGGCCATAGTTGATTTGATGTAGAAAGGGATTGAAAAAGATGTTTGAAAGTGTGATTTTCAAGTTAGAAAGCCCTCATATTTAAAGAAAAACGATATGTTCGTCCTGGACGAAAATATTCGTCCTGGACGAAAAATTATTGTTCGTCTGGACGAAGTAATTTCGTACAGACGATCCAATTCGTCCAAAATGTAACGGCTTTTCGTATTCAACACAACTTACGATGCGTCCCTTCGTACAGGCTTTTTGACTTGACCGATCGTACATACGAAAATATTTCGTACAGAAGATCAAAAAGCGTTTCGTTTTAATGACTCTTGAAAACCGTCCCCTACAATGAATCGACACATGTTCGTACATACGAAAAAAAATTTCGTACAGACGAAATTCGTATTAAAAACTGTCTTATCCACTCAACCGCTGCATTCAATCGTCCCGACGTTTGAGAAAAAGAAAAAAATCGTACTGGACGATCCCAGATCGTACAGACGATCCAATAAAAAACTGCTCTCAAAACGGTTTAAATTCGCGCAAACTATTTCTTAACACATCGTCCTGTACGAAAAATTTCGTCCTGGACGATCTCCAAAAAAAAATTTTTGATTTTTAAATTTTTAAATTAACAAAAACAACAAAAATAATCAACAACACAGAAAACATAAGACAAAAACATAAATTCAAAAACAATTCATACAAAAACACAAAATTTACAAAATCACAAAAACAAAATACAACAAATATCAATGTTGCAAAGACATTTTGGTTAAGCATTCAAATCAATAACACCAAGCCTTGTTCTTAAAGTACTGAAGGTATCAAAGGCTAAAGGTTTTGTAAAAATGTCTGCAAGTTGATTTTCAGTTGAAACATGTATGAGTTCAATTTCTCCTTTGGATACATGATCCCTTATGAAATGATGCCTTATATCAATGTGTTTGGTTCTAGAATGTTGAATAGGATTTTTGGAAATGCAAATAGCACTAGTATTGTCACAATAAATTTGAATAGTGCCTATAGTTAATCCTAAGTCAATCAACTGTTGTTTTAACCAAAGTACTTGTGCCACACAACTTCCTAATGCAATGTATTCTGCTTCTGCAGTAGATAGTGCCACTGAATTTTGTTTTCTACTAGACCATGAAACTAATGAATTTCCAATGAATTGACATGTTCCAGAAGTGCTTTTCCTATCCACTCTACAGCCTGCAAAGTCAGAATCTGAGTAACCAATAATTTCAAATGAAGAGCTAAACTTAGGATACCAAATTCCTAAGTTTTGAGTTCCTAGTAGATATCTTAAAATCCTTTTCACTGCTGTCAAATGTGATTCTTTTGGATCTGATTGAAATCTAGCACATAAGCAAACACTAAACATAATATCTGGTCGGCTAGCAGTCAAGTAAAGTAAAGATCCAATTATCCCTCTAAATTTCTTTTGATCAACAGATTTTCCCTTAAGGTCTTTATCTAACTGAACTGAAGAACTCATTGGTGTACTAACAGGTTTAGCATTGTCCATTTCATATTTTTTGAGGATGTCCTTAATATATTTGGTTTGACTAAGAAAAGTACCTTCCTCAAGTTGCTTAATGCTAAAACCTAGAAAGTAATTTAAATCTCCCATTAGACTCATTTCAAATTCACTACTCATTGTTTTAGAAAAATCATCACAAAGATGTTTATTTGAAGATCCAAAGATGATGTCATCCACATAAATTTGAACAATAAGTATATCCTTTCCAATTTTCCTTAAAAAGAGAGTTGTATCTACACTTCCTTTTTCAAAAGATCTTTCAAGTAGAAAGGTGCTTAACCTCTCATACCAAGCCCTAGGTGCCTGTTTCAATCCATATAATGCCTTTTTTAATTTGAAAACATGATTTGGAAATTTAGAGTTTTCAAAACCTGGAGGTTGTTCTACAAAAACATCTTCTTCAATTACTCCATTTAAAAAGGCACTTTTGACATCCATTTGAAACAATTTAAAACCTTTAAAACAGGCAAAGGCTAGTAAAACCCTAATTGCTTCAAGTCTAGCTACAGGAGCAAAAGTTTCCTCAAAATCAATTCCTTCAATTTGATTATACCCCTTAGCTACTAATCTAGCCTTATTTCTAATGACTACTCCTGAGTCATTCATTTTATTCTTGAACACCCACTTGGTTCCAACAACACTTTGATCTTTTGGCCTTGTAGTTAGTTCCCAAACTTTATTTCTTACAAATTGATTCAACTCTTCTTGCATGGCCAATATCCAAAATTCATCTGAAAGTGCTTGATCAATGTTAGTGGGTTCAACAGTTGAAATAAAGGCTTAATGATTGACTTCCTTGTTTAATCCACGCCTAGTTCTAACACCCTCACTTGGTTCACCTATGATTAATTCCTTTGGGTGGTTTTTAGAAAATCTCAAATCTCTAGGCAAAGGGTCTTCTCTTTCTAAATTTTCTTCCACATTTTCTTCCAAATTTAATCTATCAATATTTTGGGAGTTTTCTTCAATTTCTTCTTCAACAACTTTTGGCTCTTCCAAGTTTCCATTTTCATCAAAAACAACATGTGTGGTTTCTTCAATAACTAAAGTTCTTTTGTTGAATACTCTATAAGATTTTCCAACACTTGAATATCCAACAAAAATTCCTTCATCTGATTTTGGATCAAATTTTCCTAAGGCAGATTTTCCATTATTATGTATGAACACCTTGCAACCAAATACATGCAAATGAGACAAATTTGGTGTTCTTCCTTTTAGCAATTCATAGGGTGTTTTATTCAAATTTGATCTCACATTCACCCTATTCAGAACATAGCATGCAGTGCTAACCGCCTCAGCCCAAAAATATCTAGGAAGTGAGTATTCTGCTAACATTGCTCGGGCGGCTTCTATTAATGTTCTGTTCTTTCTTTCAACTACTCCATTTTGTTGAGGAGTTCTAGGTGCAGAAAAATTGTGATCAATCCCATTTTCTTTACAGAAATTTTCAAATCTTTCATTTTCAAATTCTCCTCCATGATCACTTTGTATAGAAATTATTTCACATCCTAGTTTTCTTTGTATCCAAGTTGAAAAATTTCTGAATTCCTCAAATGATTCACTCTTATGAAAAAGAAATTTAACCCAGGTGAATCTTGAAAAATCATCTACTATAACAAATCCATATACCTTTCCTCCTAGACTAACAGTGCTTACTGGTCCAAAAAGATCCATGTGTAGTATTTCTAAAGGTTTACTGGTCCTAAGATCTTTAATGGACTTAAAAGAGGACTTCACTTGTTTTCCTAATTGACATGCATCACACAAATGGTCCTTAGTAAAGTCTAGTTTAGGTATTCCTCTCACCAAATTCTTTTGGGTAATTTTTCTAAGATTTTTCATACTAGAATGACAAAGTCTCCTATGCCAAAGCCATGATTCATCAGAAACAGTTTTCAAACAAAAAGCAGTAGGAGATTGAATATAATTTAAATCTAGCATGTAAACATTGTTCACCCTTTTTCCATTTAAAACAATTTTCCCATTTAGGCTAATTATGCAGCTAGTAGGTAAAAATTTTACATTATAGCCCTTATCACATAGCTGACTTATGCTAAGCAAATTATGTTTTAAGCCTTCAACTAATAAAACATTGTCTATAAAAAAGTTTTTCAAGTTTCCAATCATACCTGATCCAACCACTTTCTTTGTGGTATTATCTCCAAGTGTAACCTTGTCTCCACTCCTGGCTTCCAGCGTTATGAATTGAGCAGTATCTCCAGTCATGTGCTTAGAACATCCGCTGTCCAGGTACCATATACTCTCACGAGGTCTTGTGTGAGAGTATCCCTGTAAAATTCTCAAATGTTAGACCTGGGAACCCAAACTAGTTTGGGTTCACCTTTACGAAATTTATAATCAGATGCATGTGTGATATGTCTAGGTTTATGCATCTTAATTCTCCACACCAAATTAGATTTAACCTTTAAAGTGCAGGTGTGAGATATATGTCCCAAAAATCCACAATTGTTACATTTAACATTAGGAAAAATATTCCTATGTTTTCTCTCATATGATTGTCTTCTAAGGGATTTCATGAATTTAGGATAATATTTAGGATTTGTAAAATCTTCAAGTTTAGGGGGGTTCCTATTATCCTCGAGAGCTCTTATAGTAAGTTTGTAAAATGAATTCATTTCCTCCAAGATTCGATTTGTATAACTTACTCTATATGTCTTGTGCTCAGATTCATCCTTAAATTTCTCAAATTCTTTTTCAAGTTCAGCATAGGATGATTTTAAATTCTCAAAATTTTTATTCAAGTCATCATATTCATCAAGTAGTTTCATGTGGTTGCTATCAATTAAAGCATGATCTTTCCTAAGGATTTCGTGTTCCTTATTAAGCTCTTCTAATTCTAAGACTAAACTAGCATGCATCTTTTTCGTTTTCCTATATGCATCATGCATGTGTTCAGAAACTTCAAACAATTCATTATAAGTTAAATCACATACCTCTTCTTGATCTGATTGTTCAGCTTTATCTGCCATCAAGCAAAGGTTGGTGACTTCTTCTTCTTTTTCAGTCTCAGATGAGTCTGAAGCTGAGTCCGCCCAAAAAGCCTTTTGAAACTTCTTCTTGCCCTTCTTTACCATTGGTTTCTCCTCTACCTTCTCCTTGCTAGGAGAGGCTTTGAGTTTTGGACAGTCAGTCTTTATATGACCTGGTTTCCTGCATTCATAACAAATTACTTCATTAGAAACCTTGCCATTTCTATTATACTTACCTCTATTCCATTGCTGGCGTCTCTTCTGCTTCCTCTTTAAAAAGCTTTTGAATTGTCTAGTCATCAGTGCTATATCATCTTCATCCTCAGGTTGTGAGTGTTCACTTTCTGACTCTTCCACATTTAGTGCAATATTCTTGTCCTTTCTTGGTTCACCTGCATCAATCTTTCTTTGACTTACTCCTTGCTCGTAAGCAATGAGTGAACCAAGAAGATTGTCAATAGAATAAATGTTCAGATCTTTTGACTCTGTAATTGCAGTAATTTTAGCATCGTATGCAGTAGGTAAACAACGAAGAATCTTATTAACCATTTCAGCATTAGTTAATTCCCTACCAAGAGCATGCAAAGAGGTGACAATTTGAGTGAATCTTGTGTACATGTCAGATATAGATTCATTAGGTTTCATTCGAAATAGTTCGTAGTCATGTAACAAGATATTGAGCCTTGATTGCTTAACCTCATTTGTCCCTTCATAAGTAATACAAAGTCTATCCCATATGTCTTTTCCGCTTTTACAAGTGGAAACTCGCATGTAGTCTTCAGATTTTAAAGCACAAAAGAAACTATTTAAACATTTCGCATTTAATTGTGCTAAGTCACGTTCTTCTATAGTCCAATCTGCATAGGGTGTATCTACCCTAATTCCATCAACTAATCTAGTTGGTTTTGTGTAACCTTCCTGGACTAACATCCACATGCGATAATCAAGTGACTGTAAGAAAGTAGACATGCGTGTTTTCCAAAAATCAAAAGGAATATTGTCAAACAGTGGAGGTCTAGTGATAGAGTAACCCTCAGGTGTGTTTCGGTTTCCAAATGTAGCCATCTACGTTAATCAAAAAGTAGTTCAAACTTATGATTTTGAAACTATGCTCTGATACCACTTGTTGAATCTAGTAATTAGGTTGTTAAGCCTAAGTAAATGTCCCACGGCTACCAAGAGGGGGGTGAATTGGTAGTTTTAAAAATTTTAAACCCTCTTAAAATTAAAGTTGAACCGAAATGAAATTCTCTTTTAAAGTTTGTAGAAAAATATTTTTCAACCACAGAGTTGTTAAAACTAAAATTTAAAATGCGGAAACGTAAAAGCAGTAAAGTAAATGACACCAGATTTATAGTGGTTCGGTCTATAACCAGACCTACATCCACTCCTCAGAGGCACCCTCTGAGTATTGCACTAATACCACAAAGTGACTCTCCTTTAGCACCCACAGCAAGGCGGAGAAGCCTATACAAAACCCTCTTTTCACCACTCCCCGGTGCGGCAGAGAACCGTCGTCCTTTTACACAAACCACAGTGCTGGCAGAGAACCGTCGTCCTTTTACACAAACCACAGTGCTGGCAGAGAACCGTCGTTCTTTCACACTCTCCTAGTGTGGGCAGAGAACCCTACGGCTGTTTACACTCTCCTAGTGTAGGCAGAGAACCTTACGGCTGTTTACACTCTCCTAGTGTAGGCAGAGAACCTTCTTCCTTTTACACTCTCCTAGTGTAGGCAGAGAACCCACGTCTGTTCACACTCTCCAAGTGTCGGCAGAGAACCGGACCTTTTTGAATGATCTTCTCACAAGAACCTAGAAGAAAGAAAGAAAAGAGTGAAGAAATCCAATTTCACAAGTAGAGATTCTTACCTTAGCAATCCAAGTGAAGCCTTCTTGCTCCAATGGTAGGAATCCTCCTTTGAATGCTCTCTTCCACTCTCCCCTTGACTATTCTCTCAATAGGCACGAAGTTCAAGTGACAAAAAGATTGGGTGGCAGTCTAATTTGAAGTATTTATACAAAAGACAAGAAAAACCGCCCAAAAACTGCAAGTTTTCAATTCTGTACGCAGTGGATCGTCCGGTACGATCGTGGATCGTCCTGGACGATTTTACTTAAATGATCTGAAACGACCTTATTTGTATATGTGTACGAAATGACTTCGTACAGCTGATCGTCCTGTACGAACTAGGTTCGTCCAGTACGAACGGTTATTACAAGGTCGGTTCTAGAAACTGCTGAAAACTGTCCTAAGTCGGTTTATCGTTTGGACGAAAATATGTTCGTCTGGACGAAAATTTTCCAGAGAGCCGATCGTCCTGGACGATGATTTATTTCGTCTGGACGAAAATTTTCCAGAGCGCCCATCGCCGGGGACGATAATTTGGTTTCGTCTGGACGAAAATTTTCCAGAGAGCTGTTCGTCCGGTACGATATTTATTTTCGTCTGGACGAAAATTTTCCAGAGCGCCCATCGCCGGGGACGATATTTTGGTTTCGTCTTGACGAAAATTTTCCAGAGAGCTGTTCGTCCGGTACGATATTTATTTTCGTCTGGACGAAAATTTTCCAGAGCGCCCATCGCCGGGGACGATATAAAAATTCGTCCTGGACGAATAGGACTTAGAAAAATTTTTCGAAGCAAGTTCCTATTCGTTCCAACTGCTCTATAGGAGATAACTGACAGATCGTCCAGTACGATATATATCGTCCTGTACGATCAGTATAGAATTTCAAGATCTCCTTAGTTTGTGTGTGTGAGATTTTATTCACTCAATTACAATCACTCCCTTTCAAAATTAATTCAAAGAAAAGACACTTCAAATAAACAAAATTTCTCATGTTGAATTTGAATTGAAGTTTTCGTAGTCTGGAGTCTGATTTTCCTGAAATGTTAGTACACACAAGAGCAAGTGCAAATCTTCTGAAATTGTTAGGAGATAACTATTCATTTGAACAATAATGTTTGGAATCATCAAAACTACATAAGTTGCACAAATATAAATCATTCAAATAGCAACTATTCAAACAATCTAGAGGCCATAGTAATGGGTATATTTCCTTGGGTTTTTAAGTGAAGATGGATTCCTATGTCCTCCTTGGTTATTATAACATTCTGACAACAAATACGATAAGATATTACAGAGGCATCCCCACTTATCCTAAGATTTGCAAGGAACTCATAAAATATTTTAGAGTGGTAAGGATAGGCTAAAGTCAAAAGAAATTCAAGTGTAATGGAATTGAAGAGGTTAATTACCAAAAAGTTTAAAGGCCTGTTGATTAAGAAGCATGGAAGGTATAATCTTGGCTTCTTTAAATTTGTGGTAGGCAGCGTCATCAGAAGACGTCAAAAAAGTGATCGTGGTAAGGTTGCGAGAGGAGGAAGCACCCTAGATTTGGCGACTACGCTTTCCACCGCCAGCCATTGCACAAATTGGGATTGCAATGAGGATTATAATGATTAAGTGGAGAATTTGAATAGATTGAGGCTATTTAAATAAAATTCGAATGGATCATATAGTATCATTATAAGATCATACGGGATAATTGTGAGCACTCAATTCAGTAAGATAATCAGTCCAAAAGGTTATCTGATTGTATAGTGCAATCAAATATCATATGTGATGATTAAAGACAGGGAGATCACCCTGAAGAGTTAGGCAGTATGATTTTTTGCTGAATGGTTTGTACAAGATGAACAAGTATTTGTACAATATGATCAATAATAAATATCATACCAACCAAAATGAATTCATCCCAATCTTGACTGACTTATTGATCATCCAGACAAATAGGTGTTCGTATAGTATGATTTGTCAATTATAGAGTAAATATGGTTAATAAATGGAGTCAAGGGTTGTGATCAAAGCAGTGTTGTGTAGATCTTATAATATGAAGGTGGTTCATACAGTACGATAAAGGATAAAAATTATTTATTTTACATGAAAAATCAGTGAAGTTCAGAGAAGTTGTTTGTGAGATGATCAGGATACAATCATAAAAAATAATAATTCATAAAAATAAATTCAAAAGGACAAAAAAAAAAACAAAAAATAATAAAAATATAAATACCAAATAATAAAATGAAAAATAAAATCACAAAACATATAAGACAATGAAAACAAAATCATAAAATACATAAACATAAATAGGCATAACAAAAATAAAAAGAACAGAAATAGAAAGTGTCAATTTCAAGCAAGAATATCGATCACATGGTGTAGCTGTACGTATCCTTTTGTAATATGGTCCCTAATGAAATGGTGTTTTATATCTATATGATTGGTCTTGGAGTATTGGATTGGATTTTTTAAAATGTAGATAATACTAGTATTATCACATAGATTGGAATTAAGCCAACATGTAGTCCTAAATCTAGATTTTGTTGCTTTCACTAAAGGACCTATGCCACACAACTTCATAAGGCTATGTACTCAACTTCAGCAGTGGATAGGGAAATTGAGTTATGATTTCTATTGGACTAGGAGACTAAATACTACCTTATAAATTAACATGTTCCAAAAGTGTTTTTCCTATCAACTCAGTATATTGCAAATCTAAATCAGAATATCCTATGATTTTAAAGGAGGTGTTATACCTAGTATAATATATTTCTAAGTCTTGGGTTCTTAAGAGATATTTAAGAATTCTCTTAACAATAGTTAAGTGGGACTCTTTTAGATTAGCCTAAAATTTAGCCTAGAGATAAATATTAAACATAACATCATGTCTGCTAGCAGTCAAGTAAAGAAGTAATCTAATTATTCTTCTATATTTATTTCGATCAACATTTTTTCTATTTGAATATTTATCTAACTTAACATGTGGAACTATTGGACCTAGCTTTATCCATTTCATATTTTTTAAGGATGTCCTTAATATATTTTGATTGACTAAGGAAAGTTTCATCAACCTTCTTTCTTATGGTAAATCTAAAAAAGTATGTCAGTTATCTTATCATACTCATCTCAAACTCCTTATTCATTATTTGTGAATATTCATCACAAAAGTTTTTTATCAGAGGATCCAAATAAAATATCATAAACATAAATTTGGATAATGAGTAGTTCATCTCTTACCTTTTTCAAAAATAGGGTAGCGTCTACGCTCTCCTTAACAAAGGTTCTTTATAGTATGAATGTGCTTAACCTTCATACCATGCACTGGGTGCTTATTTTAGTCCATATAATGCCTTTTTTAGTTTGAACACATGGTTAGAAAATTATGAATATTTAAAGCTTGGGGGTTGTTCAACATACACATCTTCCTTTATCACACCATTCAGAAAGACACTTTTGACATCTATTTGGTACAGTTTGAATCCCTTAAAATAAGCAAAGGCTAGTAGCACCTTAATGGCTTCCAATCTAGCTACAAAGGTAAAGGTCTCCTGAAAGTCAGCCCCTTCTATTTGGTTATACCCCTTAGCCACTTATCTTGCTTTATTTCGCACCACTACACTAGAATCATTCATTTTATTTTTGAAAACCCATTTAGTTACAACAACACTCTGGTCCTTAGGTCTTTCAACTAATTCCCAAATATCATTTTTCATAAATTAATTTAACTCTTCTTGAATGGCTAAGATCCAAAATTCATTAGATATGGCTTATTTATGTTGCTGTGTTCAGTCATTGAGATGAAAAAAGAGTGGTTTACTTCTTTTTTAAGTCCATGCCTAATTCTAACAACTTTAGATGAGTCTCTTAATATCAATTCTTTAGGATGACTTGAAGAATATCTTCATTCTCTATACAGTGTGTTTTCAAGTTCTACCATTTCCTCCAAATTTGTAGATTCTAATCCTTAGGTAATTTCTACAACCTCTTCTTCTATCTTAGACCTTCCAAAATTATCAGATTCATCAAATACAATATGAGTGGTCTCCTCTACTATTAATATTTTTTTATTGAAACCTCTATAGGATTTCCCAACATTTGAGTAACCTAGGAACTTTCATTAATCAGATTTGGGGTCAAACTTTCCTAGTAAAGAATTTTCATTATTTAAAATGAATACTTTACATCTAAAGACATGAAGGTGTGAGAGTTTGGGTGTCCTACCCTTAAGGATTTCATATGGTGTCTTGTTCATATTGGATCTAACATTAATCTTATTCAGAATATAGTAAGTTGTATTCATTTCTTATGCCAAAAAATATTTAGGAAGTGAGTATTCAACTAACATGGCTCTAGCATCTTCTACCATGTCTTATTCTTTTTTTCAGCAACCCCATTATACTGAGGGATTCTAGGAGCTCAAAATTTATGATCTATCCCTTCCTTCTTATAGTAAGTTTCAAATATTTCATTATCAAATTCTCCACTATGATCACTATGAATTATCAGAATTTCACAACCTAGCTTTTTCTAAATCTAAGTGGAAAATGATCTAAATTCCTTAAATGATTCACTTGTATGAGATAGGAATCTAACCCAAGTAAACCTTAAATAATTATCAATAATTACACACCTAAATACTTTCCCTCCTATGCTTGCAGTGATAAAAGGTCCAAAGAGATCCATAAGAAGGACTTCTAAAGGTTTGCTAGTGTAAATATCTATAATTGAGTAGAAGGAGGATTTGACTTATTTTCTAATTGACAGGTATCACATAAGTGGTCATTAATGAACTCTAGTTTGGAAATTCCTCTAACTAAATCTTTTTGGATAATTTTCCTAAAACTTTTCATGCTTGATGACACAATCTCCTATGTCATAACCAGGATTTATAAACAATAATTTTTAAGCAAAAAGAAACAAATTCAACATGATTTAAATCAAGCATGTAAACATATTTAATTTTATTTCCTTGTAACACAATGTTTCCATTAAAGCTAATCATGCAACTGTTATATAAAAATTTAATGCAAAATCCTTTATCACAAAGCTGGCATATGCTAAGCAAGTTATATTTTAAGATATTTACCAGTAAAACATTTTCAATAATGATATTTTTTTAGTTGCCAATTATACTTGATCCCACCACTCTCTTGGTGGTGTTATTTATAAGTGTCACATTGCCTCGTGCCTTGAACTCTAGCAAAATAAATTGATTTGTATTTCCAATAATGTTCCTTGAACATCCACTGTCCAAGTACCACATGCTCTCATGAGACCATTTGTGAGAGTACCCCTATAAAATCACAAGATGTTAAATTTGGGAACCTAAATAATTTTGGGTCTCATTTTATGGAAAGAGAATAAAATGCTTACATATTATGCTATGAATTATGAAATTTTGGTCTCCACATAAAATGTGTCCTACAGTAATGCAAGTGTGAGAGATATATCCTAGTATGCTACAAAAAAATCATCTGATACTAAAAAAAGAATTTACTAATCTATTTGGATTATGGTGCCTCTTCTTAGATTTAAATGATGCATGTTTTGATAAAGATTTTTTTAAATTCTTCAAATGAAAGTGATTTATTATTCTCTAATGCAATGACTTTTGTTCTTAAAAACTTATTAGCTTATACATAGCTTGAAACATCTAATTTTAATGTATGCTCACTACTATCTAATTGACATGTAAGAGTTTTTAATTTCTTGAATGTGAAAGTTCATTAGGGATGTTAAGCCCTTAAGAACTAGCCCAAGGCTAACCAAAAGGGGGGATGAATTTGTATCTTAAAAAATCTTTCTTATAATCAAAGAACAAAACTTAAAACCAAAATCACCACATAAATCAAAGTACGGAAAAATAAGCGTAAATCAAAACAAAGAAAGATCACACCAGATTTATAGTGGTTCGGTCAACTTGACCTACGTCCACTCCCCGGAGGCGCCCTCGGAGTATTGCACTATAAAAGTGACTCCCCTTTTACTCTCACAACAAGGCGAAGAAGCCCTCACAAAAACTCCTTTCCGCCAACCCCAGTGAGGCAGAGAACCCAACCCCTTATGCTTCCTCCTTAAGAAGGTAGAGAACCTCAACTCCTTTTGCTTCCTCCTCAAGTAGGAAGAGAACATCGACTCCTTTTTCTACCTCCTGAAGTAGGCAGAGAACCTCGACCAATTATTGAAGCTTACCTCCCTTGAACCCCCAAGGACGAAGGACGAAGACTGGAGAAGACGCCTTGGAACCTTGCTTGGAGCAACCTTTGTGAATCCCTCTCATAAACTCCCCCTCACACGTTTCTTCCTCTCTCTCCCTCTCTCTCCCTCTCCTCTTGGCTCTCTCAGGTCGGGACAGCAGCTAAAGGTCACTTTGTATGAGAAAATTTGATTCCTTTAAATCGAATTTCAAGAACCGACATTATCGTCCAGAATAATAGGAATATCATCATGGCCGATCAGTATAAAGTAAGCTTAAATAGCCGGGACAATTTGGGACGATGAGAAAAAAATTGATTACATCGTCCAAGCCGATACAATATTGTCATGGCCAATTAGTTCAAATATGAGTACAATCATCCTGAACATCGCCCGAAATAGATGCTGACCGATGTCAATCGTCCAGGACATCGTCCCTTCCAATCCTGCAATTGGCCCAGCCAATGTGATCATATCAATCAGCCTTAATTGCTTTCCATAATTACCAAATTAATTTAGGCATAATTGTGCTGCATCGTCTAGGCCAATATTGAGATCATCCTGGTCGATGTACTAAAATAAAGAATACCAAAATTGATCATGGCGGCTCATTCTTTCTAATTTAAGCCTATCATCCTAGCCGATACAAGGATCATTCAGGATGATTTGCTTAATGACGGCTGCTTAACTAGGATGCCCTAATTAGGGTTTCTTTTTTTAGTCGAATCGTCCTGGCCGATATGCACATTGTACAGGCCAATGTACTCGAAACAGAAAAACTCAAAAAAAACCCTCAAGTAAGTGTGTAAGGTTACTTAGCATTAGGAACCACTTTTATAATTGACTCAAGAAAAAAAATATTACAGACTGACTCAACCTAAATCTACCCAATCTTGAGCTAGCTTGAGTTGCATTTGATAATGTGGACCTGAAAAGTTAGTAGGCAATGCAGTCTTAGAAAATCATGAATGTTTGCTATCATCAAAAGTCTAATCCATAAACTTAGATTTACAACAATCTCCCCCTTTTTTATGATGGAAAACACAACCAAAAAAAATTTATTCAGTTATGGTAGTTTAATAAAAAATAGTGTGACAAAAAAGTAATTCACTAAGTTCCAGAATCAAATTATAAGATACATCAGACTACTCCCCCTTTTGACATAACAAAAAGGAGGAGGGAACTAAAAAACTAAAACAATCATAAGAAAAACAAAAAATAGAAACTAAAACAACCATAAAATAATAAACTATAGAAAAATAGTATAAAAAAGAACACTAAAGAAAGAAGGTACCCTGATCATCAGACGGAGGAGGTGGTGGTGAAAAGTAACTGGTCAAAGTGGCAAATGAGATCCAAACCAGGCAATGTCTTGGTCATGTTGGTGCTGCATGCGGATGATTTCCTCAGTATGTTGCTGCTCGTGTGCAACAACGTAGGCCTCAAAGCGTGTCTCTCACTGATCAAATCTCTCCACCAATTGATCCAGTTGAGAGAGCTGGCAGAGAGGAACAGGTTCAGGAACAGGAGCAGGAGCCTCCTCCTCCTCGGCCCCCTGAGCTTTCCCATCTCCTAGGTGGAGACGAGTACTGTGAATGACATTGAAGGAATTGTTTGAGTGGAAGGGTGGCTGAAGGTTGGGAGGAGCAGGATAATGAAGGTTATATTTGGATTCTAGAACATATGCAATGATGTGTTCTAGAGCAAGATTAAGCTTCCTTCTATGACCTGGATCTCGAATTGTAGTCAAATGTTCGATATAGATAAAGATCAGGTCGGTTGCATTGAATTCACGATTGGCCATTATGTAAAAAGTAGTAAGTGAAAGAATGGGAGTGATATAGAGACGGTCGACGGCTTTGGGAATCACAGAGGTGCGAAGGACATACTGGATCGTCCTAGCATCTTTAAGTAAAGAGCTAGTCTCTCCAACATCAAAGAGGGAGTTGTTGTGGCAAAGAAAGTGATTGGCCGTAGCCCAATTAAAATTAGGATCATAAATGAAGGTATGCAGCTTATCCCCAGTGGTGGACAACTACAACAGTTCGGCACAATCCTGATATGTGATCTCGACTGGATGTCGATTCACATACGAGGTCAGAGCAGTGTAGGAAGAATTGAAGTGAAGGTTGGCATAAAATTCAAAAAGAAGTTGAGAATTAAAGAGGACTGGAAGGGTGAGAATAAAGCACAGAGTGGTTTGAGAAAAAAGATCGAGTACTGGATAGGAGAGGTGGACTGGATTGATTATTCGGGAGAGATAAATGTTGCATTCTTTGTTACAGTAGTAGGAAGCCTGATCGTCTGCTTTCCGAAAGTGAGGGTCCAGTGTGCCCCTCGAGGAGCTTACAAATGTGTGTCAAGAACGCTTCTCGCCAGCCATTAGCAAGAAAAAGTATGGATCATGAAGTATAAAGCCAAAGGGAAGGAGAGGTGTGAAGAAAACTTGCTGGACGGCTCAAAATTTAAATGATCGGCCAGATCGTCTAGGCCGATCGCAAGATCGTCCAGGATGATCCGGTATAATTATTGTGTACAGGACGATTGGTCAAAAAGGCAGTCTGATTGTCCGGGATGATCAGATATTGTTCGGGACGATTAGACATAGTCGATCGTCCCGAGGAGTCAGGCTGGACGACGGTTGAAAAAGCATATCGTCCAAGCTAATTATGTGGATCGTCCAGGATGATGCTCAATAATGGATCATATCGGCTGAATTTAAAATATTTTAAATCATGCACCACGTGTATCGTCCAGGCCGAACAGCAGATCGTCTAGGATGACTGTCCAAAAATGGATCTTCCCAGGCAAAATTATAAATTTTAAACATGCCGACACGTGTATTGTCCAGGACGAACAGGTGTATCGAGCAGGACAATAACCAATAAATGCATTGTCCAGGATGAAAAATATATCGAACAGGATGATCAAGATGATTATATCATAGGACGATCATATCATCCAAGATGATAAAGGATCATCCAGAACGATGAGAGCAGAAAAGTCAGAATATTCAGTAGATGGAGTTTTTTATGAAAAAAGAACATATCATCCAGAACAATAAAGGTATTGGCCAGGACAATGTGAAAAAATTTTGAACTCAAAGGAAGGATGGAGATGATCAGATAAGGTCCAAAAAATAATAAAATCAACTAAGAACAACAACGCTAAAACATGAAAAAGGCATAAAAACTAACAATGAAAAAAGTTTTTTTTATTTAGCAAGGCATGTATATGATAAATGCTCCAAATAATTAAATTTTAAAGATTTGTAGGATCAATGAGTTAATAAAGTCGAAATCTGAAAATGGTAGAATATCCGATCCTGCTAACCCTAGCTTGGACTTCTTTCAGGGCAAAATCATCTTTTGAAAATAAAAGACCTAACTCAGAACAAACTAATTGGGTAAAAACAGATCCGTTCAAAACTTGCTCCAAAGATAATATCTTATAGAATAATATACCAAAGTAATTTGTCTCAATCATGAAATTTGAAATCAAGCCTTTGAAAATATCAAGTAACCCATAAATTCTTCTAAAATTTTAAAAGTTTGAAAGAGGGGTAAGCTTGTCTTTTGTGGGCTCATTTTATGCCTCTTGTCAATTTGAATGGCGCTTTTTACGCATCTTTTGATTTTTGATACACTTTTTGTGTATATTTTTCAATTTGGCGTCATTGTGTATCTTTTTATTTTTTATTCTTGCAAGCTATATCCCTTTTCAAAAACTCTTAAAATATTTTTAGTTGTGAGTAGATCTTCTAGATATTAGAGAAGAGAAACTCACTCTTTAATATAAGGAAAAATAGACCATAAAGCAGACTTTAGTAATCATATGATAAATGCAATGGCAAGATTTCAATTAACGTGAAAGATATGTAAAAAACATTGAATATTATAAATATAAGGTAGATTATTGTAGCAAAATAGAAAAGATCTTAATTTCAAAAACCAGTTGTTAATTTGAGATAGACTTTTATTTAGAAAAGAAAATTATACCACTAAAAGAGGTAAGGGGAGGGAAACCATCAACGGTGTTTCTCCCTTTAACTGATTTAGAGATGTTAAAATATTGACTATAAATCTAAAAAAATAAAAATAAGGAGAAAATATCAATTCAGTGATGATCCAAAAAGAACCGTGCTAAATCAACAAAAGTAAAAATGACAAAAAATAGAGAAAGAAACCAACTAAATAAAAAGGAAAGAAAAGAAGTTAACAATAAGTAATTGATCAAAAAATCATGTAACTCAAATTTAATTAAGCAGCTGAAATAAGCAATTAAGAGTCGTGATCCTCCACATTCTAAGTACCATATGCTCTCATGAGGTCTTTGGGTGATAGCACACCTGTAAAATCATCAAATGTCGGATTTAGGAACTCAAACAGGTTTGGATTCCTTCTTATGAAAAGAAGAATGTGATGCATGAGTGTTATGCAGTGAATTATGCAATTTGGGTATCCATACCCAATGTGTACTATGGTGAATGGTGCAAGTATGTGCTATGTGTCCTAACATGCCACATGAAAAACATCTAACTCCAGGAAAAATATTTCTTAATCGGTACGGGTTATAAGCCTTATTCCTAGTTATTGGTTTTGGATCAAATGTGGATGTCATCCAATTTTTCTTACATGCATCCAATTCGACTTTAAACCTCAAGTGAGCATTTTCTAAATCAATCTCCAAACAGTGCTTTCTATGCTCATATTCTTTAGTAGAAGCTTTAAAATCAGATTCAAGCGAGGTGTAGAAAGCTTTCAAAGAATCATGCTCAATTACTAATTCATAATGCTTTTTATTTAAATCATCAAATTCATCAAGTAGAGACATGTGATTGCTATCAATTTGAAAGTGATCTTTACTAAAAATTTCATGCTCTTTTTATAAATTCAAAAACTCCAATTTCAAACTAGCATGAGTTTTCTTAGGTTTCTCCTCATTCTTTTCTTTGCTTGAGTGATCCTGAAGTGTAGGACAATCAGCTCTGACTTGTCTAAGCTTCCTGCATTCAAAATAAACAACATCAAAAGAACCTTTAAAATTTTTGTTATCCTTTCCTTTTCTTTAATTTTGATGATGCTTGTGACTCTTACTTAGAAAGCTCTTAAATTGCCTCGTGATTAGGGCAATATCATCATTTTTTGACCCAGAGGAGTCAGTGTCCGAGTTGTTCGCCTTAAGGGCCACCGTTTTCTACTTCTTCCTCTCACCTACATCAAGATTTCTTTGGTTCACCCCTTATTCGTAAACAATGAGTGAACCAAGTAAGTTATCAATCGAATAGGTATTTAAATCTTTAGATTCAGAAATTGCAGTGATTTTAGCATAAAAATAGGAAGGCAAACATCTTAAAATTTGGTTTGCTTTTTCATAGTTAAAAAGTTCTCTTCATAAGGCATACAACGAAATAATAATCTGAGTAAATCTCGTATACATATCAGAAATAGTTTCATTATGTTTCATATAAAAAAGTTTGTAATCATGCAATAAAATATTCAAGCGAGATTGCTTAACTTCATTAGTGCCTTCATAGGTGATATACAATTTATCCTAAATTTCTTTTCCAGTAGAGCAAGTAGAAACACACATCTAATCTTCAGATTCTAAAGCACAAAAAAAAATAGTTCAAACACTTTGCATTAAGTTATGCAAAATCTCTTTCATCAAAAGTCCATTTAGTAAACGGTACTTCAGTTTTAATTCCATTAAGTTCATGAGAAGGTGGAGAATATCCTTCTTTAATAAGCATCCATATATGATAGTCAATCGATTGTAAAAAAATAGATATGCGAGTTTTCCAAAATCAAAAGGAAGATTATCAAACAAAGGTGGTTGTGTTATAGAATATACTTTCGTTGATTACCATTACCATTGTTAGCCATGGATCAAAATTTTAAAAAGTTTTCAAACTTAATTTTTATGAATCCTGCTCTGATACCACTTGAAAGTTTGTTAGAGATGTTAAGCCCTTAAGAACTAGCCCAGGGCTAACCAAGAAGGGGTGAATTTGTATTTTAAAAAATCTTTCTTATAATCAAAGAACAAAACTTAAAACCAAAATCACCACAGAAATCAAAGAGCGGAAAAATAAATATGTGGAAATCAAAACAAAGAAAGATCACACCAGATTTATAGTGGTTCATTCAATTTGACCTATGTCCACTCTCTAGAGGCGCCCTCCGAGTATTGCACTACAAAAGTGACTCTCCTTTTGCTCCCACAGCAAGGCGGAGAAGCTCTCACAAAAACTCCTTTTCGCCAACCCCAATGAGGTAGAGAACCCAACTCCTTTTGCTTTCTTTTAAAGCAGGCAGAGAATGCAACTTCTTTTGCTTCCTCCTAAAGCAGGCAGAGAACCTCAACTCCTTTTACTTCCTTCTGAAGCAGGCATAGAACCTTGACTCCTTTTGCTTCCTCTTGAACAGATAGAGAATTGTGACCAATTGCTCAAGCTTACCTCCTTTGAACCCCCAAGGATGAAGGACGAAGACTGGAGAAGACGCCTTGGAACCTTGCTTGTAGCAACCTTTATGAATCCCTCTCACAAACGCCCCCTCACAAGTTCCTCCCTCTCTCTCCCTCTCCTCTTGGCTCTCTCAGGTCAAGATAGTAGCCAAAGGTCACTTTGCATGAGAAAATTTGGGTCCTTTAAATAGAATTTCAAGAACCAACATTATCGTCCAGGATGATGGGAATATCGTCCTGGCTGATCAGTACAAAGTAAGCTCAATCAGCCGGGATGATTTGGGATGATCAGAAGAAAATTGGTTACATCGTTCAGGCCGATACAATATCGTCCTGGCCGATTAGTTCAAATCCGAGTACAATCATCCTGAACATCGCCCGGAATAGATGCTGGCCGATGTCAATCATCCAGGACATCATCCTGACCGATCCTATGATCGGCCCGGCCGATGTGATCTTATCAATCAGCCTTAATTACTTTCCATAATTATCAGATTAATTTAGGCATAATTGTGCTGCATCATCCAGGCCGATATTGAGATCGTCCTAGCTGATGTACTAAAATAAAGAATACCTAAATTGATCATGGTGGCTGATTCTTTTTTATTTGAGCCTATTATCCTAGCTGATACAAGGATCGTCCAGGATGATTTGCTTAATGATGGCTGCTTAACCAGGATGCCCTAGTTAGGGTTTCTATTTTCAGTCGGATCGTCCTGGCCGATATGCACATCGTCCAGGCCGATGTACTCGAAACAGAAAAACTTAGAAACCCCCTCAAGTGTGTGTGTGTGTGTGTGTTAGGTTACTTAGCATCAGGAACCAATTTTACAATTATCTAAAGAAAAAGAAAAATATAATAGACTGACTCAACCTAAATCTACCCAATCTTGTGATGGCTTGTTTGCATTCGATCATGTTAAATTCAAACGTTAGTAGGCAATGCAGTCTAAGAAAATCTTGAATGTTTGCTATAATCAAAAGTCTAATCCATAAACTTAGATTTGCAACAGAATGCATTTTCTAATTCAACATGTGATATTTTTAAGGAATCATTCTTAAAAGTTAATTTAAAATGTTTTTTGTTTGAAATATCAAATTCATTTAACAAAGTCATATGATTACTATCCAAAGTGGAATAATCTTTCCTTAGGCATTCATGCTCTCTCAACAGAATTGAAAAGTTAGATTTAAGGCTGGCATGTGATTTTTTAAGCTTCTTATATGCATTATGAAATTTTTCAGAAACTTTAAATAATAAATCATATGTAAGCTCACATATCTCCTCTTGATCAAAATGATAAAGATGATTATCTACCATTAAGCATAGGTTAGTTACCTCCTCTTTTGCTTTAATTTCAGAAGAGTCTAATATTGAGTATGCCTAAAAAGCTTTTTGAGTCATTTACTTACCATTCTTGAATTTAGGTTTTTTTCACCCTTCTCCTTGCTTGGGTGAGCTTTAAGAGTTGGGCAATAATACTTCAGGTGCCCTAGCTTCTTATATTCAAAGCATATAACATTAGAAGAAATTTTAGAATTTTTATCATTCTTACTTTTATTCCATTGTTGATGACAGTTTTACTTTTTCTTTAATAAGTTCTTGAATTTCCTAGTCATCAGTGCAATATCATCATCATCTTGTCCAGAGGAGTCACTATCATAATCATTAGCCTTTAAGGCTATAATTTTTTCTTTTCTCTTTTCACCAGCATCAAGCTACGCTCTTTTCTCGTAGGAAATGAGTGACCCAAGTAAGTTATCAAAGGAATAAACATTTAGATCTTTAGATTCAGTAAAGGCAATGATTTTTGCATCATAGGAAGAAGGTAAATAATTAAAATTTTCTGTTAACTTTTTTATAATTTGTAAGTTCTCTTCCTAAGGGATGTAAGGAAGTAACAATTTGAGTAAACCTAGTATATTTCAGAAATAGATTCACTAGGTTTCATGGGAAAAAGTTCATAATCATGAAAAAAAATGTTTAAACTAAATTGTTTCACTTCCTTTGTTCCTTCATATGTTATATAGAGTTTATACCAAATCTCCTTAGCAATAGTGCAAGTTAAAACACATGTAATTTAAAAATTTTAAAGCACAGAAAAATAGTTCAAACATTTGGCATTCAGTTGGACTAAATCTCTATTATTTGTACTCCATCAAAAAAATGAATTTAAGTTTTAAAGCCATTTACTAAACATAAAGGTGAAGAATATCTTTCCTAAACTAACATCCACATGTGATAATCAATTGATTATAAAAGGTTGACATGCTATTTTTTAAAAAATCAAAAGGAATATTATCAAATAGAGGGGGTCGAGTGATTAGATATTCTTCTGCAGTATTACGATTATCTAAGTTAGTCATAGATCTTTTTTCAAAAGTTTTCTAAAACTTAATTTATGAATTTCGCTTAGATACCACTTGAAATTTCGTAAGGCTTGTTAAACCCTTATGAACTAGTTCGAGGCTAATCAACTAAAGGTGAATTAGTTAGTTTAAAAACATTTCTTAACGAAAAAGAAAATCTTTTTGATTATTTTAAAATAAACAATTTTATCCCATAATGCGGAAGTAAAACCAATTTCACAATAACTAAAAATAGAGATTTCAAACACTTAATAAATCATAGATAAATATGAAAATTAAATGCAAAAAAGTAAATAGAAAGAACACACTAGAAATATAGTGGTTCATGCAACATGATCTATGTTCACTCCTTGGAAACCTCCTTTCCAAGTATTGCACTAAAATTAGTGTCTCTCTTTTTACCCTTTTAGTAAGGCGGAGAAGCCCTTATAATATCCTTCCACCGACCCAGTGAGGCAGAGTATCTTGAATTCTTTTACTCCCTCTTAGAGTAGGCAGAGAACCTAAAAATCATTTTACTCCTTCCTAGAGCAGGCAGAGAACCTTGGAGTCCTTTTACTATCTCCTAGAGTAGCAAAAAACCTTGGACATGATGCCAATGAATGTCTCCCCAGAGCCACCAAGGAACTAAAAAAGAAGCTTGAAGAAGATGGTGAAAATCTTACTTTGAGCAACCTTTATGAATCCCTCACAAGGATCTCTCTCTCTCAGGTCAAGATAGTAGCCAAAGGTCACTTTGCATGAGAAAATTTGGGTCCTTTAAATAGAATTTCAAGAACCAACATTATCGTCCAGGATGATGGGAATATCGTCCTAGCTGATCAGTACAAAGTAAGCTCAATCAGCCGGGATGATTTGGGATGATCAGAAGAAAATTGGTTACATCGTTCAGGCCGATACAATATCGTCCTGGCCGATTAGTTCAAATCCGAGTACAATCATCCTGAACATCGCCCGGAATAGATGCTGGCCGATGTCAATCATCCAGGACATCATCCTGGCCAATCCTATGATCGGCCCGGCCGATGTGATCTTATCAATCAGCCTTAATTACTTTCCATAATTATCAGATTAATTTAGGCATAATTGTGCTGCATCATCCAGGCCGATATTGAGATCGTCCTAGCTTATGTACTAAAATAAAGAATACCTAAATTGATCATGGTGGCTGATTCTTTTTTATTTGAGCCTATTATCCTAGCTGATACAAGGATCGTCCAGGATGATTTGCTTAATGATGGCTGCTTAACCAGGATGCCCTAGTTAGGGTTTCTATTTTCAGTCGGATCGTCCTGGCCGATATGCACATCGTCCAGGCCGATGTACTCGAAACAGAAAAACTTAGAAAACCCCTCAAGTGTGTGTGTGTGTGTTAGGTTACTTAGCATCACGAACCAATTTTACAATTATCTAAAGAAAAAGAAAAATATAATAGACTGACTCAACCTAAATCTACCCAATCTTGTGCTGGCTTGTTTGCATTCGATCATGTTGACTTCAAACATTAGTAGGCAATGCAGTCTTAGAAAATCTTGAATGTTTGCTATAATCAAAAGTCTAATCCATAAACTTAGATTTGCAACAGAATGCATTTTCTAATTCAACATGTGATATTTTTAAGGAATCATTCTTAAAAGTTAATTTAAAATGTTTTTTGTTTGAAATATCAAATTCATTTAACAAAGTCATATGATTACTATCCAAAGTGGAATAATCTTTCCTTAGGCATTCATGCTCTCTCAACAGAATTGAAAAGTTAGATTTAAGGCTGGCATGTGATTTTTTAAGCTTCTTATATGCATTATGAAATTTTTCAGAAACTTTAAATAATAAATCATATGTAAGCTCACATATCTCCTCTTGATCAAAATGATAAAGATGATTATCTTCCATTAAGCATAGGTTAGTTACCTCCTCTTTTGCTTTAATTTCAGAAGAGTCTAATATTGAGTATGCCTAAAAAGCTTTTTGAGTCATTTACTTACCATTCTTGAATTTAGGTTTTTTTCACCCTTCTCCTTGCTTGGGTGAGCTTTAAGAGTTGGGCAATAATACTTCAGGTGCCCTAGCTTCTTATATTCAAAGCATATAACATTAGAAGAAATTTTAGAATTTTTATCATTCTTACTTTTATTGCATTGTTGATGACAGTTTTACTTTTTCTTTAATAAGTTCTTGAATTTCCTAGTCATCAGTGCAATATCATCATCATCTTGTCCAGAGGAGTCACTATCATAATCATTAGCCTTTAAGGCTATAATTTTTTCTTTTCTCTTTTCACCAGCATCAAGCTACGCTCTTTTCTCGTAGGAAATGAGTGACCCAAGTAAGTTATCAAAGGAATAAACATTTAGATCTTTAGATTCAGTAAAGGCAATGATTTTTGCATCATAGGAAGAAGGTAAATAATTAAAATTTTCTGTTAACTTTTTTATAATTTGTAAGTTCTCTTCCTAAGGGATGTAAGGAAGTAACAATTTGAGTAAACCTAGTATATTTCAGAAATAGATTCACAAGGTTTCATGGAAAAAGTTCATAATCATGAAAAAAAATGTTTAAACTAAATTGTTTCACTTCCTTTGTTCCTTCATATGTTATATAGAGTTTATACCAAATCTCCTTAGCAATAGTGCAAGTTAAAACACATGTAATTTAAAAATTTTAAAGCACAGAAAAATAGTTCAAACATTTGGCATTCAGTTGGACTAAATCTCTATTATTTGTACTCCATCAAAAAAATGAATTTAAGTTTTAAAGCCATTTACTAAACATAAAGGTGAAGAATATCTTTCCTAAACTAACATCCGCATGTGATAATCAATTGATTATAAAAGGTTGACATGCTATTTTTTAAAAAATCAAAAGGAATATTATCAAATAGAGGGGGTCGAGTGATTAGATATTCTTCTGCAGTATTACGATTATCTAAGTTAGTCATAGATCTTTTTTCAAAAGTTTTCTAAAACTTAATTTATGAATTTCTCTTAGATACCACTTGAAATTTTGTAAGGCTTGTTAAACCCTTATGAACTAGTTCGAGGCTAATCAACTAAAGGTGAATTAGTTAGTTTAAAAACATTTCTTAACGAAAAAGAAAATCTTTTTGATTATTTTAAAATAAACAATTTTATCCCATAATGCGGAAGTAAAACCAATTTCACAATAACTAAAAATAGAGATTTCAAACACTTAATAAATCATAGATAAATATGAAAATTAAATGCAAAAAAGTAAATAGAAAGAACACACTAGAAATATAGTGGTTCATGCAACATGATCTATGTTCACTCCTTGGAAACCTCCTTTCCAAGTATTGCACTAAAATTAGTGTCTCTCTTTTTACCCCCTTAGTAAGGCGGAGAAGCCCTTATAATATCCTTCCACCGACCCAGTGAGGCAGAGTATCTTGAATCCTTTTACTCCCTCTTAGAGTAGGCAGAGAACCTAAAAATCATTTTACTCCTTCCTAGAGCAGGTAGAGAACCTTGGAGTCCTTTTACTATCTCCTAGAGTAGCAAAAAACCTTGGACATGATGCCAATGAATGTCTCCCCAGAGCCACCAAGGAACTAAAAAAGAAGCTTGAAGAAGATGGTGAAAATCTTACTTTGAGCAACCTTTATGAATCCCTCACAAGGATCTCTCTCTCTCTCTCTCTCTCTCTCTCTCTCTCTCTCTCTCTCTCTCTCTCTCTCTCTCTCTCTCTCTCTCTCTCTCTCTCTCTCTCTCTCTCTCTCTCTCTCTCTCAAAGCTCTCCTTCTTTCTTCTCTAAGCTCTCTCTTAGGTCAACCTAACATCAAAAGGATTTTCTAATAAGAGTATTAGAAATCCTTATATATTGGGCTTCAAAAAATCCTACATTCAAGAGATATGTCTACAATTTGTACAATATAATACACATCTTATGTAGTAAGATCTGTGTAATTTAAACTCATCAAACAAGTTAGTATAGACGAACTGTTCAACTTTTATAATATTTCATACAGTACGATCAAAATATCGTACGATACAAACTTTAAAAATTCCTTTTGTTTGTTTGGGACGATCAATGGGATGGCCAACTTTGTACATTTTAGATTGTGGACATCATACATTAAGATCAGTACAAAAAATATGGATTTTATTTGGTACAATCTCTAGGAAAACCAATTTCATACAGAGGTAATAGTATAGTATGAACGATATTGTACAGTATAATCAGTCATAATAAATGTCCATGATTTGATTGCCTGATATCGAGGGATTAATCAAGAAATCTTTTAATTAGGGTATATAGTACGAACTGAATTGTACTATATAATCAGTATAAAATTAGTATCTTTATTAACCTTTGGTGGCTAAGATTTTGACATATCACAATAGATTGTGCAGTACGAAACAAAATTGTATAATATAAAATAAGGTCATGCAGTATGAAAACAAAATCATATAATATGATGTACTTAAAAAAAACTATCTAAAAACATTATTCTCTCTCTCCCCCTTATATGTGTGCAATGATTCTCAACAATGATATCCACCCAATTACATGATACGACTCAAGAAAGGAGAAAATATATAATAAAATGAAAACTAACTATAACCCTAGTCTACTAAGTCTCGAGTTGATCAGAATTGCTAGTGAATGGTGGACTAATTTTCTGAAATGTTAGTACACACAAAAATAAAATAAAATATCATAGAAATAGGAGAAAGTAGTAACATACACAACAATATTTATTATCATCAAAATCATAGTGCTTGGATAAGGTTTGCACTAGAATGTTGCTCCAAAGATTAAGAAATCATCCATGAAATCTTAATGTCCTACTCTATTAAACATGAAAGATCAACATCATACACCTTTAAAATGTTGCAAATACATGCAAAAACCAAAGGGCAAACTTGTAAATGTAAAGGTTCCATAAGGATTTGTGAATAAAGTTTTATCATGATCTTCTAGGGTTATGAAAAACTAGTGGTTAGCAAAGTAGCGATCTAAGAAATAGTAAAAATTATGCCCATCTAATATATCTAGCATTTGATCAATAAGGGCAATGAGAAATGATCCTTCATAGTGGTTTTGTTAAGCTTTTGATAATCAATACAAATCCTCCATCAAGTCATAGAACTAGTAGGAATAAGTTCATTATTTTAATTTATAATGATAGTTAACCCTCATTTCTTAGGGATATAGTGAATTGGGTTAACCCAATCAATGTCAGAAATATGATAAATAATACCTTCATCTTACCATTATAGTATTTCTTATTAACCCTTCTTTTATAGTCAGATTCAATCTCCTTTGTGAGTTAGCTTAAGGTTAACATGCTTCTTCCAATGTAATTTGTTTACATACAAATGGACAAATTAATCCCTCAAATGTCAACAATAGACTATCCAAAAGTTTTCTTACACAAACTAAAGACTTAATTAACATACCTTTTGAATTTTTCAATCTTAATAGAGATAATGATAGGTAAAGTTTGCTTCTTTCCAAATAAGACTTATTTTAAGTGAGCAAGCAACTCTTTTAGTTTTAACTTAGGCTACAAAGGGTTTTAAAGGTTTTCCTAAGAGTGATGTGTCTAGGATTTCAAGTCTTTCTCTATATATCCTTGAGATTTCACTAATGAATTAAATAGAATATCCCTCTATCTCACATAAATCATCCTCACTCAAAGACACATCCAATAGCCTTATTGACAGAAAATAATGTAATAGCCTATCCGTTGATCTTGTTATGAGATTTACTCATCTCGTTGTAGGAAACTATTACCCTATTTCTTATTTTAATGTTTTCGTGTTTTTGATATTTTTTTGATCAATTTTATATTTATATAATAAAAAATAAGAATGATATTATATTGATAAAACTTTCACCACATAACTTTTTATATATTATAAAGATTAAGATTATGAAAGTTTTGGATATTCATTTGAGATTTTTCATCGGGTGATTTAAAAAAAAACAATTTTTACCTATTCAAAAATTTATTTTGAGATCTAAATATAATGATTTAGTTCAATTAAAGCTTCATAATGTTGTTTTATATGGTCTCCCATAATTTGGATAATTTTTTAAAGAGTGAATTTTTATTCAATAAAGTTTTCTATTGCTTATCGTTAGGATATGTTGACACTTTTTAAATTAAGCTTAATTATGCTTTATTTACTATAATGTATTAAAAATAAATATGGGTATGTGATTGAGTAATAAATGGTTGTTATTATTATTATAGTAGTATGATAATAATATGTGTGTGTTGGAAAAAATAAGTAAAGACTAGTTATTCACTAACTTTGGTTAGATATTGATTGACTTGAATAGGATGGTGAGCCAACGGGCTTTTCTTTAAATAATATATTTTAGTGTTATCCTTTACTAATTTAGGGGATACTGATTGATAGTTATAAGGAGTTATTATAGTGCCGACAGGCAAGGAGTGATGACTGTTTACTATGTCAATGGTTACCGATTACTGATTATTAAAAAATACTATGATAATTAGAATTTCTTACTTGTTTAGTATGACTTCTAAAATGCATATTATTGAGGAATTGATACTAATTTTACTATTATCGATATGGACATCGATACTATTTGACACTATTAATTCATTATACTAATACTAAATATATTGAGCCTATGACATATTGGATAACATGCGTACATAGTTATAGGATTTTACTATATTGATTTAAGTTTGATGGTTCTTTACTAATGTTTTAATTTTACTACTTTATATAATTTTTTTTAACTAATTTATAGTACTGATATGACAACTACTTTAATGATTTAACAACGGTACTGGTTTACTGCTTTCCCTATCATACTATTTTATTGGATTTTATAATGTACAATTTTACTATTTATAAATTATATTGCTATCGCATATAAGCTCATTTGCCTTGTGTTGTTGTTATTTTAGTTATTCTACACATATTCATGATTATATAAATGTTACAGTTATAATTTGACTATTGACATGTATATTTCTCTTTTGTCTTGCACTGAGTTTAGTTATAGAATTTGGTTACTACTGGGCTCTTGAGCTTATTGTATGCGATTAAATGATTTTAGGTATGGGCAAGGGAGTAGGTGTGAGAGATTGATCAGGATCATTTAGTCTCAGATTATTATTATTTTAGCTATTCTTTTATGGTCAAAAAAGAGTAGTTGTGGTATGATTGTATACATCCAAGTAGTGTATATAATTTTTTAGAAAATAAATACATAAGTATATATTGATATTTTGATCGATTGTTTATTTTGGTTGCTATTTGTATTAATAAAAGAAATTAGGTATCTATAATTATGTAAATTAAAAGATTAAAAAAAATTCTTTCAAATTAGATTATAAGACATCCCAAATAACTATATATATATATATATATATATATATATATATATATATATATATATATATATATATATATATATATATATATATATATATATATATATATATATATATATATATATATATATATGATGTGTATTTCCATGTATTCCTCCATGTAAAATTTACAGGGAAAATGAAATTATTAACCTTCATGAAAGCATCCTCAATTACCCCCTTTAGATAGGTGAATGAATGGTCAACTAACTGCAGTGTAACAGTGATAGGCTGGACTTCTCCTAGGTTTAATATTTTAAAGATAGAAAAAGGCCTAAGATTTATATTAGCACCAAAATCACAAAGCACTTTCTCACAATTTTTTTTTTTAATCCATCGAGATTGTGAAATTACCAAGGTCCTTAAGCTTTTGCATATATTTTTTATAATAATGGCATTACACTCTTCAGTAAGAGCTAAAGTTTTAAAGTCTTCTAATGTTCTCTTTTTACATAAAATAACTTTCATAAAATTTGTAAAAGTATGCATTTGTTTTAGGTCTTCAACAAAGGTCTATTAATTATGAGCTTTTTAAATATTTTTAAAAATTTAGAAAACTATCTATCCAAATTTTGTTTTAATAATCTCTGACAAAAAGGTGGTGTTGGTCTCTCAATAACCTTCCTAATAGATTTTTCTATTTCTTTAAAGGGATGAGATGGTTCCTCAGACTTAGTGGGTTCTAATAGGGCTTCCTCTAGAATTTCATCTACTAGCTTCACCTCCATCCTAACTACTTCATATACTTCTTTTCCACTCCTTAATTGAATAACTTTAAATGGTTCCTTACCTTTTTCTTTTAGATTTATTTCAATTTTTCTAGGCAAGATTCTTTAGGGTCTACTACTTAAATATCCAGCTAGATGCCCTAATTAATTTCTAATATTTCTAATAATAGCAACCTGACTTTGCAATTATGTACCTATTTATAAAACCAACTCTTCTAATGAAGGCTTTCTATCCTTATTTTACTTATGTAAATTAAATCTAGGGGATAATTAGGGTTTGGGTTTGCAAAATTTTGAGGAGGGTGGTTTTAGTTTTCTACTTGATTTGACTGGTTAGAGTTCCAATTATTAATAGAATTTTGATTTTACTCCAATTAAAATTAGGGTGATCTCTCCAACCAAGATTATAAGTGTTTGAAAAGGATTTATTAGTTCTATTATTGATGACATAAAGGGACTCTATACCTACTGCATTTGGGTCACTAAAGGGTCCAAAAATATTCTCTTCTATAAGTAAAGATGGATTTTGGGGTGAATTAACTCCAAGATTTTCTAACTTTCTAGATATAATAGCTACATGTGCAGCTAAAATAGATTAAGCATCCAATTCATACATACTAACTACCTTCCTATAGTTAAATCTTTTAGATGGCTATTGAAAATTATTAGTAGCCATTTTTTTTAATCAAAGCATAAGCTTCATTGAATGGTTTGGATATCAATGATCCACTAGCAACGACATCTAATGGATCTAAGAGAGTTTATCAAATCATTATAGAAAGTTTGAATAATGAGCCAATCAGGTAATGTATGATGAGGATAATTTCTAAATAATTATTTAAATCATTCCCAAGCCTCATAAATAGATTCACCTTCTAACTAGCTAAATGAGGTTATATCATTCTATGTTTAGCAATTTTTTTTATGGGGGAAAGTACTTAGCTAAAAAATTATGTTAGCTAAAAAATTATGAGTTAAGTCATTCCATGAAGTGATTAAGCTTAGGGTAATGAATTTAACCACATTTGAGCTTTGTCTGTCAATAAAAATTGAAATAACTTAAGTTTAATGACATCATTAAATACACTCATATTTAAAGGAGGCACACATTTCAAGAAAATTAACTATATGCAAATTAATATCTTTTATTGATGCTTTCTTAAACTAAGAATTTTGTACAATTTGAATTTTTGCAAGTTTTCACTTATTGTTAAAGTGAATGCTAAGTCTATTAATGCTTTGATTAATTACTTCAACCATATGATTAACATGTTCTCTAGGTGATCTAGGTTGATTATTCTCTAGAATTTTTTCATCCATTTTTAAATCTTTTAAAATAATTGAGCTTTTCTAATTTTTTAAGTGTAGTTTTAATTTCAACATCAAACAAGATTTCTACTGATTATTTATTACTATGCAAGTAGTAACACAATAGAAAATTTGTAAAACATTGAAAATTTAATAATTAACAAAATAACAATAAGTTGTGGAAACATAGAGCAGGTTAAATAAAAATAAAGACTAGATTGACAAATTGTTCAGTAATATAAAATGAAAGATAAGACAATTAATTTAAAATCTTCGGCAACAATGTCAAAAACTTGATTAACACTTTTCCCTCATTTCTTTGTCTTTTTAATTATGGTTTACTTAATTCTATGATGTAACTCATATTCTACGTAAGTATATGTATCATGCCAATTAATAAAGTGATGAGAAGAGTTCGTTCCTATGATAACTGAAATTTCCTAAAATTATTTTAGTATTGTTTAATAAACTACTCTATTTATCCAGTCAGTCGATTCACATAAGGTTAGGCAATTCAAAGTCAAAAAGCTATAGTTGTAATAGATAAACTCACTAATTTTAAATCTATGAACATATGATATTTAAAAATATATACTTACATAAGAGTGTTTTCTCCTAATGTTTCTGTGAATCAGAGCATGAGTACTTGTTTCTATTGAACTCGTAGGAGTATTATCTAGGATTTCTCTGAACTATACTTTTACTACCTTTCTAAGATCCCATAACCCTAGCCACCATATGTCTATGCATGTAAAGATTACATTTTAAAAATCTCTAATTGTTATTCTTCTCCCCAGCCGAGGCTTTAGATCTCACTAGGTTTTAAGTTTATGCACGACATGTACATAAACTAAATAAACCTTAAAGGAATTAAAAACATCATTAAATAATTTATAAAATAACATATATATTCTATACAATACATAGTTCTTAAATTATTATAGATTCAAATAAAAGAGTTTAGACACACACAAAAATATAATTAAAAAGAACAAAAAATTTCATTTCACTAAATAAATTAAAAGTACAAACTAGAGAATAATGATAACAAAGACTCCGATAAGTAGTATAAACTCCTTTTGCACTCCTTGTCTTAGTCCACAATTGTACAAGATTCACATAGGCACAAAAGAGCTATCCACCTCCACATCCTCTCACTCACACACACACACACACGTCTCTCCAACTTTTTTTTTTTTATTGAATTGAAAATTAACTAAACTTGGGCCATGGAGCTGGTTTGGTGGAGTTGCGACATTACTGAACTGTTGTGTTTGTTTACCACTCATTGCATTGATTCCTGCTTCAGCCATCTCCAACTGTCTACTACTACGGTGCTAGGGTGATTTGGCACTACGAGACTCCTTGGGTAGTGTCTCAGTGCTAAGCTCTCCAGCAATCTTGTCAGACCTCTCTGCTGCATCGCCGAACTAATTGCGCTGTGACGCTGGGGAAAATTGTAGCACTGTGACATTGGATTTATAGCACCGTAGTGCTGAGTCAAAGTTGATAAAATTTAACCTATACATCAAAAGATAGATTTAGCTAGCACTTTATAACAAGTACATGCAATTTGGAGTATGCAATTTTTCCACTTATCACCTGAGCGTTGTGGTGGCTAAGCTGTGTGGCATTGCAATGCCTTATTGAATTTCTTTACATTTGACTATCTTTTGAGAAATTTCTGCACAAAACAATAAGTTTTATATTAAAATTTAATGGCTTCTTCTTCAAATCAATCAAAATCGTTTAATATGTGTAACATTACCTTTAATATTATATTTCATATCATTTAATCATCAATCAAATGCATCAAAATGTTTATTAAGGGTAATTCATATTACATAATGAGATAATTATAATTTAAAGTGTAAAAATATTTATTTTCCTATATTTGATGAATAGTTTAATCATCATAAGAATTAATAGTATTTAATCCATATAATTTTTATATGATATATCATAATTAATATTTTGATATTGAGTTTAAAGATAACAATACATGATAAATAAAAAATACAATTAAGAATTAAAAAAAATTATAAAATTATTAAAAATATATTTATAAAAATATTAAATTGAATAGAATAAGTCTGTATATCTTGATTTTTTGATTGAGTGTCTTAAATTTAAATTTTAAATATGCGATGTGTGCATAAATTAACTTAATATTCTTAAAAAAATTTTAAAAATTCAATTTAAGTATAATAATTAATAACTTCAATTCAAGACATCAACTTCATCATCATTCTCTCAACATCCCAAGCCGTCCAAGCGAGTCTGCATCCACACTCGCCTACTCCTACCATCTGAAACTAAGCCCGACCCTTCGATCCGCATACATTTGTCCTCCAACGGCAGATCATCCACCCTAGCTCTACTTATATATAGCCAGCTAGCGGTCTCGAGGATAATTTGGTAATTTCGTAACCGGCAATCATCATTTTGAGAGCCGAAATAATTTCCGGCCTCGAGTCCGCAGATAAACAACGTGGTGCCGGGCGCATAAAGTGGTACAGAGCAGAGTGAATTGAGAGAGAGAGTGTGTGAGAGAGAAAAGGTACAGCTGAAAAAAAGGGTAAAGGAGAAGGGGAAAAGGAGGGTATAGGAATCGACGAGGCGATTCTGTCTTTCACGGGCGGCGGGTTTGATCCGCTGGGAACATCGGTAAAGGAGGTATTCCTTTGATGCTCTTGTTGCGAGAACACTTGAAATTTGTGGACAAATTATCTTATTCTCCTTGTCTAAATGAGCTTGGAGTCTTTTCTGCTGTAATGCAGTGGAAAAGTTAAGCATTTTGTTCTTTGGTAGTGATGCTGTTTTAAATGCTTAGAGTATTAGGTGTTTTGATTTTCTTTTGTTGTATTGATTTTCTTTTGTTGTATTGATTTCAGCCATTTGGCAATGTGTATTTCATTCTACCCGTTGCATTACATTGGTAAGAGTTGGGCTTTTGGCTTGTGCCTGAGCATACTTTTCATTTACTTGTAAATGGATTTGCTGTTTTTCTTTTGTGGCTTGTTACTTCTGTTTTGTCTGTCTCCTGATACTTCGCCTAAGTTATGACATTGCTAAGGCGGAGAAAAATCAAATCAGGAGGCATTTTTATGGAAGATAAGAAGGCTTTTCGCATTTCATAGAATAATAGGCATATATTTGAGTTAGCCGGACTGGGTATAGTTTGCCTTGCTTCAGCAAGACGAGGGAAGACCTAGAAGAGTTGATGCTGTAATATTATGCCTGATCTGCAAGTTCTGATCTTGTACTGATTTTTGACATTCCCAAAGAAAATTTTCTATGATGAGGAAGATTAGAGTTTATTTTATGTTTTCTTTGTGCATTTCATTTTGTTGGCTTTTACTACAGGAGTACAATTTATTCTGAAAGAAGAATGTGGCTTGATCTTTATGGAAATGGGAAGAGAGAAATTCTGTTTTCTTTTTTTGCTGTTTACTAATTTTTTTTGTAGCATTCCGTTTTCTCATTTATGTCGGTATCTGCAAGTCCTTGCAATTATCTATGAATGAATATGAATTTCACTTGTTTTGTCTGATATGTCAGTTCATTTCCACGCTATGATGGGCTCAATGTGTTATAATTGTTTTTTAGTGTTGTATGCAATGTTATTGATTAAAATATGACCTACTTTTGCTTTACATTTTAATGTTTTGAAGGAAGATAAAGGCTGTTTTGGTTGAATAATTATGAGTTTCCTTTCAGCTAAAGAGTATCATCATACTGGATGGTACTAAGAGCTTTTACACGGTTTACTTTATAGTTAATTTAAAAATCCTACATATTGGTGCTTAAGTTTTTCAAGTATCACTTTCCTGTGGCCTGCATGAGTCCATTCCTTTTGAAGGTTGCCTTCACATTCTTCTTTTCAATTTCAGATCTTCAATACGGGTGCTTTTGTGTCCAACTCCGTCCAATTCTTTTGCAACCACCTGAATTACTTGGAGCACTTCATACATTGGGTACCAATGTGTTCTATGGGTTAAAGGATATGGAGCATCTTCCTATTATGCAGGGTGAGTAAATGATAAAGATTTGATGATTCTGCCCTTCACTCTTTCGTATCCCAATTACCTATTTTTATGCCAACTTTTCTCATTTGACCAGTGGTTTGCCTGGAATTGGTATTAGTATGGGTATAATATATTTCATACTAAATAATTTTGTTTGACTTGGCTAGAAAATATTAGAAATGACCTTTCTTTATTAGATTTAATTGAGAATTTGACTCTTAACATAGCACAATGGAGAAAAAAGATTCATCTAGCCGACCTCACATAGTGGGATAAATGCTTGTTGTTGTTGTTGTTTGAACTTTGAATAATACTTTAGTTTTGGATGTTCTTATTAGAAATTTGTACCTTTGTGTATGCTTTTTGCTAATGATATTCTTCTTGTTGACAAGATTAGAGAGGGAGCTGAAGAAGAACTTGAATTATGGAAATTAACCTTGGAGTTTAAAGGTTTTCGTTTGAGTAGATCTAAAACCAAAAACATTGAGTGTAATTTTAATAGTAATTGATCTAGTGGGAGGATTGTGACTTTGGGCAATAAAATCATTAAAAGAGTACATATTTATTTTATCTTTGGTTAATTGTTCAAAGTGATGGTGAAATAGATGGGATATTATTAGTAGAATTCAAGTTGGATGGTTGAAGTAGAGGAATGCATTGGACTTGTTGTGTGATAGAAAAGTATCCCTCAAACTTTAGAGAAAATTTTATAAGATCATGGTGAGACTTGCAATGCTTTATGACGTAGAATGCTGGTCATTAAAAGAGAAGCATAATATTAAGTGTTGTATATATGAGGATGCTTAGGTGGATGAGTGTTTTTATGCTTAGAGACAAAATGCAAAATGAGTATATATGAAAAACGGTTGGAGTAGCTTCAGTGGAATATAAGATTATAGAGAATCGTCTTAGATGGTTTAGTCACATAAAACATTGGCCTTACGATGTGCTAGTTAGGAGAGTGGATGTATTAGATCTAGCATATGTTAAGAAAGGTAGAGAGAGACCTAAAAAAGATTGGGTTAGAAAGTATTAAAAATGGTATTTTTTATTAGATTAAAATGAGAATTTGACTCTTAATAGAACATATTGGAGAAAAAAGATTCATGTAGCCGACACCACATGGTGGGATAAAGGCTTGATGTTATTGTTGTGTTGTTGTTGTTGTAGCAATACTTATTGTATGATCAATGGTTTTTCTGGTCTTGGTGATGTTTTATGTCTATACACAATGTGATAGAGCGTAAACATGGTTTTACTTGGTATTCCTAGATTTTGTAAGAAAACCTATTAATCATATATTTGTTTACTGTTGTATTGGTTGCTCTACTTTCTGGTTTTTTTTATTTAGTTACAAATAGTGATACTGTTTCTTTTTTCTTTTGCAGGTTCTCTATACAATTATTTTCTGATTTCTATATTCTTGTTTTGTGGTTTCCAAGAAGCAGAATCTCAGAAAACTGTACTTCAACCTAGATCACATGTTCCTGACAAGTTTGTTTTGTCTGATCCTCCAATTGGTCTTTTTGGCCCTATTGAAATTTCACCTTCTGTGGTTCCAAGAAATCCATATCCTGTTGAACCCCTATCACCAATGTATCCTTCCTTTCCTAGAACGTACGAACCTGTCTTAACTGGAAAGTGCCCTGTTAACTTCTCATCTATTTTAAATATTGTGGACAAGACTGCATCTGACTGTTCTGCACCTTTAGCAGCATTAGTTGGGAATGTTATTTGTTGTCCCCAGGTGCATAGTCTTTTGCACATTTTCCAAGGCGCTTACAGCAGTGAGACTGATATGCTTGTGCTACACCAAACTGAAGCTGATGATTGCTTTTCAGATATCATTAGTATATTGACAAGCAGAGGAGCAAACAGTACAATACCTGAGCTTTGCTCAGTAAAGCCATCAAATCTCACTGATGGCTCTTGTCCTGTAAAGGATGTTAAGTCATTTGAAAAAGTGGTCAATTCAAGCAAGTTAATAGATGCATGCAATACCATTGATCCACTTACAGAATGCTGTAGGCCAGCTTGTCAACCTGCAATCATGCAAGCTGCATTTTCCATCTCACAAAGTAGGAACACTAATCCTGAAAATTCTGCTATTCCTGGGAGTTCTACTAGTGTTGATGTCGTTAACGACTGCAAGGAGGTTGTGTATGCTTGGCTTTCTAGAAAGCTGCCATTAGAAGCTGCCGACACAGCATTTAGGATGCTTTCTAGTTGCAGGGTCAACAAAAGTAAGTACACTGATCTTTTCATAAAGGATCAATTTGTCATAATTGCATGCAAGGGCATGATAGCTTATTTTCTTTTGTGCCAGAATCTTTTGATAATTACAAAATATTGTTTTTTTTTCTTGTTGCACTGATTCAATTTGTGATGCCTATAATGTATACCAGAAAACAAAATTTGAGGAAAAGTGAATTTTCAAATATTTAACAATTATGTCTATTAGAATATTAAGTACATGAGTATCAATGCTTGCATTGCTTGACTGTGAACGAAAGAAAATTAAAGTTCCCTTTCTTTAATATTTTTCTTTCTTTAATATGTACATTGGTGATGTTGGTGGAAGCTCCTGTGCTTTCTTCACATATGGCTCCTCTTGCAATTTCTTTTTTTTGTTCTTTTGGGACTGTATCTTGTGATTCCCGAGGAAGCAGATTGTAGTTGTGCTTCTATTTTGATTCCTAAAGGAGTGGTGAGATTTTAAGCATCTTTAGCTAGGCTTCTGTTTGAAGATTTTGTGGTTTCTTCTGTCGGTGGCTTTCTAGTCGCCTTTGCAACTTATGTTGTTGCTAGGACTGTTCTGTTGTAATGCTGCCCTTGGATTCCTCTTCTGATATTGGCGGGTCAACCCTTCATGGTGTTTTTTTAACCTTGTGATTATAAATAGGGACCTAGGATATGTAAAGAAGCTAATGTGTGTGTTGATTAGTCAATGTTTAAGAAAAAAATAGAAAAACTCATGAAGGTTCTTTGTCCCTATGACTATATATTATATAAACACATTTGATTAGGTGATGCAAATTGAGATTTTTGGTTGCCCTTAGTTGATCTAACAATTTGAGGTGGTATATTTGCCTAAAATGGATTTAAGCACTAATTGATTCAAGTGTTGTTGTATCAATTTGTATGCCAACATGATAACAACTTGGATGTGACAATGTTGTTAAAAAATATGACCTTGGATTGTCCATAATGAATTAGAGCAACAAAAGTAAATCTAATTTATCCTCAATAGAGCTAACAAGTTATATCTACACATGGAGTTTGCTCCATGCTTTGCATTGAAAAATATGCCGAAGCATCAAGAGCTCACCACCCGCTTTCGAGAATGTGCTTAGGTGTTCCCTAAAGGTATCCTGATAATTTTGTGGAACTAGGGGTGTAAACGAGTCGAGTCGAATTTTGGCACTATCGAGCTCAGCTCTCAACTTATCAGTCGGAAAGCAAGCTCGAGTCGAGCTCGATTCACGTCATTGTGCTAGGCTCATCGAGCCGCTCGATTTCCCACATGCGTCGGTTTCACACCCGCCTATTTTAGAGCAACAAAAGTAAATCTAATTTATCCCCAATAGAGCTAACAAGTTATATCTACACATGGAGTTTGATCCATGCTTTGCATTGAAAAATATGCCGAAGCATCAAGAGCTCACCACCCGCTTTCGAGAATGTGCTTAGGTGTTCCCTAAAGGTGTCCTGATAATTTTGTGGAACTAGGGGTGTAAACGAGTCGAGTCGAATTTTGGCACTATCGAGCTTAGCTCTCAGCTCGTCAGTCGGAAAGCGAGCTCGATTCACATCACTGTGCTAGGCTCATTGAGCCGCTCGATTTCTCACATGCGTCAGTTTCACACCCGCCTAATTTAGTTTTCCCGCACAATTTTCCCGCTTGATTTTCGCACAGCTTCCATGCCTTGCAATTTTATTCGTATTGAAATTTTCATTGTTTAATAATAAGTAAAGCTTTGAAATGAAAGCCTAGCCGCAACATTTATTTGGAAATTCATTGTTTAATAATAAGTAAAGTTGCAACATTTATTAGCATTGATATTTGAGACTTTTTTTATTAATTATGATGTTGTTGAAGATTTGAATTTAATTTTTTTTAAGCTTTTAAATGTAACAAAAACATTTTAAAAAAAATCAAACAGTAATTCAAGCCGGCTTGCGAGCTCACGAGCCGAGCCTCATCGAGCTCGAACTCCAGCCTGTTCTTGAACTTGAGCTTGAGTTCAAGCTCGAGCTCGATAAGCTTGGCTTGCGAACCTATAAATGAGTCGAGCTCGAGCTCACGAGCCAGCTCGGCTCACTTACACCCTTACGGGGAGAACAATAGTCCCCGGTCAACATCCAATTTCAAAACTCTAATGTCATTAATATGCTTCAACAGGCATGCTAAGTTAGTGCATATTAAGATGGTCATAAAGAATGCCAAGTTAGATCCCAAGATCACTTGTGAGATAAAAAATATGAAAAATAACTAAAGTAAAATAAAAGAATAAGATAACAATGGTTTCTCCCTTCTATGAATTAAAACCAAAATTTCCCATCCATATAGAACATGTTAAGGGTATCATAGGAAAAATAAACATAAGGTTCACTAAAAAAGAATGCTTTATCAATACGGTTAAGTCAATCATGCTTTTAGCCTCTGAGCCATCTCAAACATTGTATTGCAAAGCCTTTGAGCTACTTGATTCATGTGCTAGCAAAAAACGTTAAGCCAATATGTGTCTAAAAATTGAACCCTTTGTCATATTTTGCATCTTCGAATTTTTTGAGGACTCCTCGAATGAGGAGCCTATGGCTTTGTATGAGGAACACAATACTCAGACAAAGTATCGAAGGCAAAAGGCCAAGATGCAATTTCCCTCACTCCTTTGTTTGAGAACTAGGCGATAAAACCTATGGATGACAGAACCATTGGACCTCGATGGATTGTCCCACCATCATTGCTTCCTCTTAAGCATGAAACAATTTACAATAAGAGGTTGGAACACCATTTGTGGAAGTTAAATGTAGTGTCTTATAACATCTTTGATTGAGAGTTTTCCTATGAAGGGGAGGTAATTAATCATAAGAGGTTGAACCCATGAGAAGCCTCTAGCCAAAACATATAAATCCTAAGAATGTAAATCTTTTAATGAGAGTGAAACCTTGAAGAATGCTTATTTACTCTTATTATTTACCTCTTGAGAAATTCATCTATTTGTCCAAACCCTACTTTGAACTTTTCAGAGACCACAATAAGCTTCATTGCACATTAGTTAGTGTTATATTGATCCGAGAACTGATGAGATCAATGGGATGATCTTCTTGACTATATACAATTGGATTCAAAGATGAGTGAACAAGCAAATCATATTCAACCATATTGGATGGAAGGATGGTTCTGGATCTGTTGTTATTCTAATCAGTTTAAGTGTGCCATATCCAGCACATGTACATATGATGTTCTTGTTTCATGAAAACTGTCTAGGTCTCAAGTAAGTGCCATCATAATTTGTTATGATCATTTTTCTAGGAGTGAATTTGTGATTTTTTACACTTGCTTTGATTACTTGATCCAGTTGTTTGCTTTAATATGCAAATATCTTTGTGATCTAGCTCAAATGACCAAAATGATATTATATCTGGATTATCTACATGTGATTTGATTATCATTTGCTTGAGTAAACTATGAATGTAATGTTAGAGTATGAATTTTTCTGCTTTCTTCATCTGGGTGGGTAGCTTTTCACTGTTTATGTCTGATCATGTCTCTTCTATTCTGCAGATTGCCCATTGAAGTTTCAAGAGCCCTCAAATGTAATTAAGCAATGCCGTGATTTGGCGTCGCCAAATCCAACCTGCTGTGCTTCATTAAATACTTATATTGGAACCCTCCAAAAGCAAATGCTTATAACAAATAAACAGGCCATCAATTGTGCGGCATTTTTTGGATCCATGTTGCAAAAAGGTGGTGTTATGACAAACATTTACGAGCTTTGTGATGTTGACTTAAAGGACTTTAGCCTTCAAGGTATGTTGTTATCTGCTGACTTGTTGTCTGGTAATCTTATGTATTTTATTTTTATCTTTTAAACGACTAATTGGCTGTTTTTATTGTCTTTTTGTATTGGGAAGCCTATGGACAACAAGGTGTGTGGTGCATTTCCTTTTGTTTTTTGTACAAAGTTGTCCGACTCTTTCATGCATAGTATACGAATATGCAGTCATCTCATACATATATGATCGATGTCTAGGGTGTCTACTTCGGAGTTTACCAGCAGATGTTATATTTGATAACACCACTGGGGTTAGTTTCACCTGTGACTTGAGTGATAACATTGCTGCTCCATGGCCTTCATCGTCTTCCTTTTCATCCATGTCCTTTTGCGCACCCGGTAAGTTGATCTCAAAAAATATAATTCATTGACAAGTGTGCAACCCCTTAAAGATGCATGCATCGCTTGGGATGTTGTGTTAAGCAATTGGATTGATGTTTTCTCATGGCATATGCAATTTTGCAGAGATGTCTTTGCCTGCATTGCCCGTGTCACCAATCTCCGGCAACTTAGGTATGCATTTCTTGCAAATACACATCCTTATATATCTTGGTTTGAAATACAAAGTCTAAAAGCCTTTTTGCAGATGTTTGAGTGTGATATTTAGTGGTTGATATAGTTGAAATTGATGGAAAATTTGTTTCCATCTGTTAAAACAAGTAGAAAATTAGAACATTGGAAAAATGTTTAGAATATAGTGGGCTCAGATTTGCATAATGAGTAAATTCAAATTTTGAAAAAGTAAACAAGATACTACGTTGCCTACCTGATTCTTTTGATGCCAAAGTCACTGCTGTTTCTAAATCAAAAGATTTAAATGTATATTCTATTGATAACTTATTGGGCTTTCTCATTGCTTATGAGCAAAATGTGAGCAAAAACATTTTTAGATGCAGGTGACAGGAAAAAAGGAAAGTTTGATTCTAAGGCAGATGGAGTTTTTTTAGGTTATTCTTCAGTAGGTAATTCCTATATGGTCTTCAATAAAAGAACCTTAGTTGTAGAGGAATCCATCCATATGGTATTTGATGAGTCAGATATATTAGTTTAGCCTAGGATAGATGATGGTGAGGTTGAGATTATTCATGGTGTGGAAAGTATAGACCTATGAAACAGAGAATAACCACAGAATCCTTTGCCTAGAGATTGAAAATATTCTTCTAGTCACCAAAGATTGCTTATTGTTAACCTCTAACTGCTATATAACTGGCTCCCACTGCCCATCTCAACACTCCTACGATCCCACGTTTCGGCAACTGCTCCCCATGTTCGCTCCTTATGAAAAAAATCGAAGGCACGGGCATCCAAAGAGAGATACATGCAGAAACAAAAAAAAAATGAAATTGGGGGACTTGCCATCTCTCTCTCTCTCTCTCTCTCTCTCTCTCTCTCTCTCTCTCTCTCTCTCTCTCTCTCTCTCTGTGTGTTTGCATGCCCTAGGAAGCTCCGGACGGAGTCAACCTTCCTCTGTTCGTCCAAGCTGGAGGTCGAAGTCGCACGACCGGCCACCTCTTCTGATGCCCTCCGTCGAGCAAGCCGAGCCGCCAACCCAACCATCAGTCCACTTCCATCTCCTGCCGCAGTGCCCGTACCCGACCTCCCTGTCGTCTGCGATCGACGCCCGCACACATCGTACCTTAGAACAGACTGCACCAACCTCATCTCTGTTTTCCCTAGTCGACCTCGTCGACCTTGCCCCCCGCCGCCTCATACCTGATGCCGACCCGTCATCTGTCCCCGTGCATGGCTCCGCCTCCTTGCCCGATCAAGCTCCTTCCCTCCCTCTTTATGTTATATGTTTATATATATACATATACATATATGTATATATATATATATATACATATATGTATATATATATATATATATATATATATATATATATATATATATATATATATATATATAATGTAATGTAAAAAAAGAGGCAGATAACACTGTAGTCAAGAAGTTAAAGAATTGAAGTCTCAGGGTTGATTCGGTCCCCTGAAGCCCTCGGTTGATGATCTGATTTGGCCGAGTGGAGTGGATTGAAGACTTTTTTCGTGTTTGATTCGGTCCCCAATACTCCTTGTTGATTTGATCCGGTCGAGTTGAGCCAAAAAGGCAAGTGCCCTCCCTAACCTCCCCTCGCGGGGAGGGGGTGTCGAAAGGTTGTCGGATTTTCGAGGGGAATAAAAAAATATTTTTAAAATAAAATTAAATAACTTAATCAAATAATATCACAATGGGAAAAGATTTGAAGGAAGTCCCAAGGTTGATTCGGTACCCGGAAGCCCTTGGCCGTCGATCCGATCCAACAAAGTGGATTGAAGACTTGAAGACATTTATGGGGTCGATTCGCTCCCCCAAATCCCTCATCGTTGATTCGACCCGGTCGAGTCAAGCCAAAAGGGCAAGTGCCCTCCCCAACCACCCCTCGCGGGGAGGGGACTTGGGAAGGCTGCTGAAATTTCAAATGACACAAAGAACCCTTATAATTAATTTCAAAACAAAATCTGTTATTTTAACAAAAAAAACATAGATATATATAACTAATATTTGTGTCATTTCAATTAATAAAAAGGGGAAAACTGTGTACTACTTTATTAAGCTAGTATATTTAGGATGTTAAAAGTGGAGGAAATGACGACTGATAAAAGGAATAAGACTTTCATCATACTTATTTCAACATATCTGAGATGTTTTACAACACTTTGGAAAAATTATAGTTGATTGAAGTTCACAAATCTACATTATAGTCTTTGATATCCATGAACTTTGTTTGGGCTAAACTATTTGCAAATGTATGCGAAGTATTGGATGATGAATATAACTCAAATAGACATGGATTTTTTGATATACTAGCTGATGTTAGATTGAGTGGTCCTACTTTTAACCATTGTTTGGGAAATGATAGATCGCTTGTTGGATCCATTTTGGTAAACCAATGAAAACGCAATAGATGGAAGGCATTTGTATACTATTTCTTTTGTTGAGATTCTTATAGAGTTAACCAAAACACTGCAAGTGGTCAACCAAACAAATTCGCAAGAAACCTTTTTTAGCTCTCTTTGTGATTTGCTTTGGCACTCGTACAACAAGACTATGAACATTGGGAAGGATTGATATCCCACCTTGACACTCAATTATGCATGTTTTTATCAATTGTTTTCCCTGACAATTGTTGCGACTATGAAATAAGAAATTCATAACCCTTATCCTAGTAGTTGTTATGAATATGGCATAGGGACAAATAAGCTAACTCCTATGAGAGGAGAGTGGACTAATTTCTTCCCTTTAGTTATTGGAGAGTTTATTCACTTTTAAATTCATTTTCATCAGTTATAAATGATGCAAATAATGTTGCTTCAAAAGCAGAGAGCTTGTTAACCTAAAAAGTCAAAAGTTATGAAATGATGGCTAGGAGTTTGATGATCACTTGTTGATTCAGGAAATTTATAGATATAATGAGGCTATGATCCATTTGACCATGTGCAAATGTACTAAAGTCCGGACTTAATTGTGAGCCGCTAAAATATTTCACTTCAAGAAACATCACGAATTCAAATGCCACCTGATCTGCAACAGATGTACGAGCAGATAAAAGGTGATACTCCTATAATAACTTCAAATTATATATTAAAACAAAACCCTACACGTGCTCCGACAAATGTGTTAAAGTTATAAATACAAATGTCCAAGAATGCTACACAGGGTCAAATGTTCATTAATATAGCATTCTATTTTCAAACTGAACAAAATCTCGCATGTGCTCCGGTCGTCACATATGATTCATAAATCCAACGGTCCGAGAATGTTGCGTGGGTCAAATATTCAAATTTCATCATCCAACACGAAAGGACTGGAGTCAACTGGACTTTAATCATAAAATGCTTTTCAAATTCCTACGAAAATATAAGTGACTTTAACGTCACCTTGATGATTGCCGTGTTGACGCAAAATTCAGTCGGAGGGGTCAAATTTCAAATCAAATAAAGTCTAAATCCCAAAAATGAAATCTATCACTTGAAAAAATTAAAACTAAAATTCATCCACCTCCCAGAACCATTTGTCGGAGGTGATAAATTTAAAATTAACCTCAGCTCACAAAGAGCGATTGCATATTGGGTGTATCGCTAAGATTCATCTTCAAATAATTATTTGCCAGCAGGGATGTGACACACTTCTTTTGGAGTGATTTTGCTGCAAAATGACATCATTATATTACGATTACGGCCAAAGCCTGTATATTCCCTAAAGGCTTTAAACCCTTGACTAATGAATCATAGGGTATATTCTATATGCATAAATCCCTCTGCTAAGGTGGATTCAGATTTATCCTCTTAGACAAATACCAACCCAGGACTACAAGGTATTCTTAAATGAAGCAACCCATGTCTACCAATAAGGTGTGTTCTGTAAGGTTGGGTCAACTATCTCCTCTGACTAAGTAGACCAGGGAACATGATGGCCCGGATCGTCTTCATTCCCCCTATCACCAATTTTAAGTTTATGGTGATAAATTTTAAGTCTCAAATTACAGAATTCATATCCAAATTTCAAACCCTAAAACTGTTGTTATTGTACACTGGATTTACAATCTATGCAACCTCTTTAATAACTAGCCTTAATCGAAAGTTCTCTCTTGTTATCAGGAGGGATAATTAACTATAGGGGCTTGCGTTTATAGAAAACCAGAACTCAGATCATAAAGTCCTCACAAAATGAGGGAGAAATATCAAGGTAGTGTATTATTGAAAACCCAATATGCCTTCTGAAAAGTCATGTGGAACCTAAACTCGTTAAAACTCTTCATTGTCATAAACGAAAAAGAAAAGAGACTGGTGCAGAGAGGCTAGGGCGCGAATGTCGAATTTTCGGAGCCCACACTTATCTTAGGAGATCCATCTGTAGGGGTTAAAACCAGACAATGTCTTAGGAAACAAGTCAATCATACTGCTTTCATTTTCATGATAGAATCAACTAGTGTAGATCAAGCCTTGAATGATGAATTATGGATCTTAGCCATGCAAGAAGAATTGAATCAATTTATTAGAAATAATGTATGAGAGTTGATTAACAGATCCAAGGATTAATGTATAGTTGACACCATGATTTAAAATTGCGCAATTGGGTATTGAGAAGATTTTTATTCATGAGGTAATGCGTAAGTCTCAAGGCGTTTTGAGGCATAAGTTTCAAAATAAAAAAAAATATGTTAAGTCAAAATAAATGTTAAAAGTGATCTTTTATATAATACTCAAATAATATGTTAAAGGATGACAAGTTAACTTTCTATTGAATTATAAAATAATAAATTGACAAACAGATAAAATAAAAAATTGTACAAGAAATAAAGTGACATGTGATAAATTATATAAAATATAATTGAAATACAAATATTATGAGAGCAAAATAATACTAAATATAGGAATGACATAAAAGTATCATATAATATCAAGTTCAACTCTAAATTTGTTATTTCTCAATTTTCTAATTCACATTTAATTTCTAAAGAAAATTAAAATAGTTGACAAAAACTTAAAAATCATCTACACATCATCACTAAGGGGTTTTTTATTTGAGTTGTCATAAATTGGTTTCTCCCCTGTCTCATCCTATGGAGTTCAATGCCTCCCAAATTGCTTCTTTTTCATTTATTTTTGTTATCTTTCTCTTTCATAAATATTTTCATTAACATAAATATGAAATTAATACACTAAAAATTTTAAAAGTGGTGGTGGTGATGTGCGAGCTTCAAGTGACCCCTTACAGCAATTATGACGGTGGTGACTATGAAAAAAATAGAGGGTTGGAGGTCAAGGCAGTCGAGATAAAGTTGTTACAGTTTGAGTGTGCATTAAAGCATGGTTTGTTCGGAACTTTAGTTTAGAATTTAGGTAAGTTTTAATAAAAATATATATAAATTGGGTGAGGCTTAAGCTTCATGCCAGTGAGGCATAACGTGCCTCAAGGTGGACGTTAGCCATGCTGACGCGCAAGCCTCTTTAAAAAAAGTTTGTGGCGTAAGCCTTGATGCATTTTTCATTGGAATTACGTTGAGGCGAGTTGTATATTACGTAGTTTTAAACAATTGTTGGCACCAAATGGATATTTAATAATAAGTTGAATAACTCTGGGTTGGTGATTAGAAATAAATTCAGATTAGTAGCTAAGGGATATAATTAGATAAAGAGTATTGATTTGATGAGACTTTTGACTCGGTAGCTAGTTAGAAGCCATTAGACTCCTATTAGCATTTGCATATTTTAAAGGTTTCAAATTATATCAAATGAATGTCAAGAGTGACTTCCTAAATGGAATTATCAAAGAAGTTGCCTATGTAGAACAACCCCCAGGCTTTGAAAATTCCTCATTCTTAAATCATGTTTATAAACTGAAGAAAGTTTTATATGGGTTGAAACAATCACATATGGAATGGTACGAAAACCTTAACAACTTTCTTCTGGATAAATTATTTGTTAAGGTTAGTGTAAATTCCAACTTATTCCTTAAAAAAAATTGAGGTGACATATTTATAGTTCAAATTTATGTTGATGATATACTATTTGGATACATAAATGAAAATCTACACAATGTGTTTTCTGTCACTATGAGTAGTTTGAAATGAGCATGATAGGCGAGCTAGCCTATTTTCTTGAATTTAGTATTAAAAAATAGATGTTACATTCCTTAGTCAGACTAAATACATTAAAGAGATTTTGAATAAAATTTGATATGGAAGATTCTAAAAGCATAAATACATCAATGATCTCTACCATCCAGCTATATAAAGATATAAATGGAAAACCAATTGATTAAAAGAAATATAGAGGGATCATAGGATCACTGGTTTATTTGTATACTATTAGGCTAAATATCATGTTTACTGTTTGTTTATGTAATAGGTTTCAAACTAATCATAAGGAATTGTGTATGATTGTAGTTAAGAGAATTCTAAGGTATTTGATAGACACCCAAAATTTAGGCGTTTGATATCCTAGGCATAACATCACCTTGGACATTATATGATATTCAAAATCAGACTTTGTTGGGTGTAAAGTAGATAGAAAAAGTACATCTAAAACTTATTAATTTATAGGACAACCCTTAATTTTCTAATCTAGTAGAAAACATATTTTATAGCCCTATTCACCGCGGAAGTAGTATACATAGTTTTAGGAAGTTGTGTTGCCCAAGTTTTATGACTAAAGCAATAAATCCTTTATTTTTTTTATTTTCTGTAGGCACAAATCCTGTTATGTATGACAAAACTAATGCGATTTTTATTTTCAAAAATCTAATTCGACATTCATGCATTAAAAACTTAGATATCATACATCATTTCATTAGGGATCATGCAAAAAAGGATAATATAAAATTAAAGCATGTAGATATTGAAAATCAATTGATAGATATATTTACCAAACCTTTTAATTATGACACATTTAGTACACTTAAGGATTAGATTAGGTGTCATTGATATTCATACCTAAAAAAAGAATTTTAGTTAGTGATATCTTAAGTTGTGAGTGTGTTATTTTTGTATTTGTTGCTTGCTTTTTTTTTGTTTATATTCTATTTGGGATTTGTTGTATATTTATTTGTTTGTAAAAATTGCTTGTAAAATTTTTCTTGATCATCACACAAATAATTTTTTTGCTCACATCGTACTGTACGATTCATTCTCATACTATATGATCTATGCAAGTCATCACATCAACATCATTTTGTAAATCCAACTACCCAGATTTATAAAATTATTGGAGATGGTACTGTATGAACACATCCTTCATACTATACGATCCACGTGGCAGTGAATGTTAGATGATTTAAATTCAACTGGTACGATCCATTAATGCATATCATGTTGTACGAACATCTGTTCATACTAGATAATATATTTTGTCAACATTTGTACCCCTAACCCCTAGGGACGAACAGAAAAGTCAAAGAACGTCCAATGCGGTACCGATTATACTATACAATTTGATAACCTTTTTGAACTGATCGGCTAAAACCAATTGAATTCTTCTGATTGTATTGTATGATTTGTATCGTATTGTACGAATCGTACAATACAATAGTCGGGGTCCTATTTAAGAAGCTTGTCTAAGGGTTTAAGCACATCAATCTTCTAACCCTTTCTTCTTCCTATCTTTCAGTCCTTGCAATCCCTGTCCTTAGTGTCTCGATTGTCGACAGAAAGCATTCCTGAGCTTTAATAGGTTGTTCTTCTCGTCATCCTGTAGACAATAGGTTCCAAACTATAGAGGATGAGTTGACTTATCACAGTTATAGGGCAGCCCCAAATTACCCCTTTTAGATTCCTAAACCAAGAAATTCTCAATTATTAAGTATTGAATTTATTCGTTGCATCACTTTGCAATTCATCCTTATCCTGGCCTTCCCTTTCAATTCTGATTTGTTATTTGAATTTTTTGTGCGTCTCAAAATTAATGCTGAAAGAACAACAATGCAATCTTTTTGTCTTTAGGCGTTCAGTAAAAATTAATTATCAGGGCCTTGATGAAATATTACATTTTTCTACCACAGGCATAACACCACATAGTGTCAGCTCTAAGGGAGATTAAGTAAACCTTATCATTAGAAATGCACCTATTAGTCAGCGCCTACCCTTAGTGAAACTCTTACCCAAAATGCACGAATCATCTCACATGTCCTTAAAACTTCTATTTTATCTAAAGCTAGATAGAGGATAAATATTACCCTTCTGTTGTCTATAGTTACTTCATTGTGTCTAGCACAAAATTTAATGCAGTGTATATGATTATTCGTTACATTGACAATCTGACATCTATTAGAAATTCATGAGTCCGACAATGCATAAAAAATGCTAAATTTTTATTTTCTGCTTTTTATAGAAAAATAAATATTTTAGTTTTTTTTAATTTTCTAAATTTTTATTTCTTTTTCTAAAAAAGATTAAACTCAATCAATCACACGTTGCAATAATTACCAAACTCAAACTAGAAAGCAAAGTTATTATGTATTTTCATGTAGAGCTTACCCTGGTTCTACAGCACATAAGATCATAGTTGAAGCAAAATTTTTTAGCTTACATATAAGGAAATAAAGTTATCCCATTACATAACTATCATAGAGCATGATCATTGAGATATATTCCCAACAAGTAGAGGTACAATAAAACTACAAAATTTGGCTAGCTAGCAAAGAGGAGGTTAAGGCATGCCAATAGAAGACATTGATTCGCTTGTGAAGTCAGTGACCAATGAATGAAGCCCTGAAGATCGCGATGTTTGGATCTTTGTCATTGACTTGTCAAATGGGAGGTGTAGGTGACAATAAAAAAAATACTTGAATTGAAGGCTTGAGCATTTATTGAAGTTGATGCCTACTCGCTTTGTCTCGATCGGGAAATATGTGGAGAGATCGCTAGGGCACCAGGAGACTTTGACATTGTGGGGTGAGGAATGGCGGAACATTTTCACTGTGTTGCACGTGGCATCTTATGCATTTTTTTCTATTCCACATGCTTGTCTTGTTGTGCAATCGCATGCCTATTTTTAGCTCCTCTTTGGCCCATTTTGGACATTAATTCCTTTTGAAAAGACTTCAAAACAATTTTGAAAATGCCATATATGTGTTGGGGTAGGTTGGAGCTGAGTTTGTGTCCTACACAGACTCATTTTACATTTAGAATTACCTATGCTTCATTATATATCATTCATAAAGGCATTTGAAGGACTTAATGGGTTGCTTGGTAGCATGTATTTAAAACATGTATTTTTTTAATTTGATGTACAACAAATACCTATACTCGATTTTTTTAATTGGGTGTAATAGAAATCCAATGAGATTATTCATTTTGTTTTAGTTGAATGCATGCGGAATACAATATTTACATAAAAGAAAACAAAATGATTAGTGATTATAATTAATGGTCATATGGTGTGGTGGGGGGACGATAACATGCTGCAATAAAGTGAGATGATGATAGGGTGAGATACAAATGAGGGGCTATGAGGGCAAAGCAATGATAGATGACAAATTCAAGATGGCGAGGAGCAATGATAGCTAGAGGCACCAACTCGGGTGTTGATGGTATTATAGCTATCTTAGTAGGTGGTGATGGCAGGGCAACAATTCCAATGAGATAGTGAGAAGACAACAAAAACGCACAAGAATTCAATGTTGATTGAATCAAATAGATTTGAAATGTGAGGAAATTACTCTTTTGGGGCATATTTTCTAATACCTTCAAACTTTTGTAATTTTTCCTTAAATGTTAATGACACACCAACATTGGCATTTGATCATTTGACAGAACTTTGCCAATATCAATAATCTATTGCCCATAAAAAATGCTGAAATAAAAGTATGTAATCTTTAAAATATCCAAAAAAAAAAAAAATAAGTGAACTCATTGATGTACCATTAATTTATGCATCATGCTCACATCACAATCATCATCATCATCATCATTATTACCAATGGCCTCTTTAGAACCTTCGCCATAATCTATGGAAAATATACTTTATTAAATTGGCTCATAAAAAAAAAAAACGCTAATCAATTATGGTGTCCCAACCTTTCCCAACTCTAATTTCAGAAAACATATACTTGACATGATTTTTCAACGTGTCAAATAGATGCAGGGTGCCTCGAGGTGCGTTCATATTTGGCATAGAGATGAGGCTTGTTGAAGTGTTCATGCTTCATAGGTCCTTATAGTCCAACATGTTATTGGACCTTCAATATAAGCCCCAATATTATGCTACACTAGTCACAATTTCTTTTGGAGGCTTCAGATGAATCCTTCATCAAGATTTTCTCTCTCTAACTATTTGACAATGATATCAAATATCATGCCATGGGTCTCTTGAACATAGTTTGATTTTGATGATAGCCTTTAGAAAGTCTCGACTACTGCTCTTAATGCTGATTTGGTATATCACCAATTTATCGGATTGCTAGAGCATTAGTGGTGATGATAAGCACCACACCGTCAACCATTGCCATTTTGCATGCCAACTTTTAATAATTTTTTCTATAAGATATACAATAAAGTATGCTTAAATTTAGATCAAGAAATTTCCGGCAAGGAAAAGCTTGAGATGGTTTTGCACTTCAATGTGAATGTGCCTTTCCCTTCACTTGATTTGTCATCATGTTGATTTCATCATGACTTTGAAATAATTGTGAAAAGTCGAAAAATACAAATCCTAAAAGGCCCATGGAATCAGACAGGATGTTCTTTCTTCGATGAAGCTAAACACGTTAGAAACTGGATTATTTGGCCGTCCATTGAAATTTTCTTTGGAAACATGATACTGTCGGAATTTTTTTAGGAAAAGATTCAAAGAGAAAAATCATAATTTTGTGTTATAATTATTTCAAGATTTTTTTATGAGCAATTCTACAAAATACAAAGGAGTGTTCCAAAAAAAGTGGCAATTTTTGTTACGCTAAACAATGAAATATCGATTTTCTGAAGTCTTGGTTTGAGATATTTTCCCCCTAACCGAATGAGGTAATTTTGGCAAGAAATGTTTTGGAAGTGAAAGTTTCCCCAATGATATTGCAGAAAAAAATTTTGAATTTTTGGATTTCAGTAAAAAATCCAAAAATCGAAAATCTACCAAAATTCATCCATAGTATTTTACATCAAGAAAATTTTGGAGGACTTAAGCTTAACTTACAACGTAAAATTTGGTTAAAAGTTATCAACATCAAAAAAATCAATAAAAACAGCGTTGAAACACTCAAAACTGCCAAAATCTTATTTTCTTGTTGGATTCCCGATTTTCTTTTTGACCATTTATTCTTCTACATCTATACACCACATTGGGTGTGATGCCACCTCAGGATGAGCAAATCTTTCCTGAAACTAAGGCCAACAAAATAGGGCTATCAAGCTGGACCAAGACCTTATTCTCTCAGTCTAAATCCATCCTATTTAGGGCGAGCAACCCCTTTTTTACAGTATTGCACCTAGAGTTAGTTATTACGAGCCTAGTGTTTGTTCATAGTCGGGCCTACAGGTGTAAGTGTGCCTAGTCGGCTTGAACTCAACTCGCTAAAGAGTTCACGAGTCGAGCTTAAGCCTGTAATCAATCTCGTTTACTAAACGAGCTCGGGCTTGAGTTTGAGCTTAGTCCGACTCAATTCGTTAGCTTGTCGAGCTATTCGATTTTAAAATATATATTTAAAAATTTGTAATATACCCTTTTCTTTATAATTTTATAAGATAACAAAAATTCGAGCTTCATAAACGAGTCTAGTTTAAGCTTTTCAATCGAGTTGAGCTCAAACTTTTTAATTGAGCTCGAGTTTGATTTTTATACAGTGAGTTGAGTTCGAGCTTATTAAACGACAGTGTGAGCTAAACGAGCTCAGCTTGATAATGCCGCTGCTCGACTCGGTTACACCTTTAGTTTGGTCCTTTAAAGGACGGTTTTCAGTATCTTTCTAGAGGGAAAAATGGGAGATAAGAGTGCGAGCATAACTATCATGTCACATCCTCAGAAGATTTTTATTAGAGGATTGCAAGGGAAAAGATATTTCACACTTTATTGAGAATTTTTTGGAATTTTTTGAGATCCTAAAAGGAATTTCTTTATTTTTCTTCATATTTTTTCTTTTAAAAAAAAAATCAACTGGTTTGAGGCAGCATGAGTGGGCAGTGCATTACATCGCTAGCAGTGGCAACACCACAGATAGTCGAGCCTCGTCAACCATTCCTGTCCCCTTTTTCTTTTCAGGATAGACCATCGTATAGGGTCGAGCATTGTTGATCTTGTTCGATCAAGTCAATTTGAAGCTAGGAATCCAACTGATGTTCAGATCAGATTGCAGGCAATCAGTTTTTCCTTATCATGATTCGGGCAATGGGATATAATGTTTTTTATTGATCAATGTTATATTCTTAGGCTTCATTTCTGACGGCTTTATTATTGATTTTAAAGCAGCTTTCTGATAAAAAAATTAAAATTTTTATATTAGAAAGATGCTTTAAAAAGCAGAAGACTTAGAATTGCATTAGCTGAATGTAAGGATAGTCGATTACAATGATGCCTAACTTGAATACTGCTCGTCTAGTTCACTTTTGTAGTCATTTCATTGTTCTTCATATGCATACACAGTCTGTTGCACAAAAAAAAAAAAAATGCTGACTCTCCTTTGTTTAATTTCCCAGGTAATCATGCCAGGAGATTGAGTATTTTTGCACACTTATCTTTTTATTTGGTCTACGGAATTTTGTTATGAGGGGATGATGGTCTGGCTAGCAGTTATTTATATATTGAGCGATTCATTTTCCTGTACAGCATGCTTTGTGTTGTTTGCACAACAATCTGAAAACACAGTAATTTCAACGAGATTTTGAACGCACCTCATGATCCTGAAGCTTTGTGAATGTGAATATGGATTGTAGAAGAATGCTTTTAGAATGTCTTGCTTTCCTCAAACCTTACCTCGTTCATGGCTTGCTGTATTGCTAAAAATTTGGTGGGCTGTGAAATCTGCAAGGGGGATCATGTGAAGCTATAAAGATTATACCGGGATTATCATGGTAAGAAAAAGTTTTGTATTGTTGTTAAAAAATCACCTTTTTAAAATATTATTTGATTCTTTTTTAGTAGAGAGAATGCTGGAGATCGTGTGAGAGAATAATATAAAAAGAACTAGAAAATAAGAGATTCAAGTCTCAAAGTATCTAAAAGATTTATTATAATGATTCTCAAGATCTGGAGCATGTCTTTTTCATCCTTTATTTTTAGGATTTGGAGGGTTATGAGAAAGATTATATTTAAGAAAAAAAAAATAGTGTAAAGCATAATAAATGATGTAACTCATTATAGGCTGTCATTAATAGGAATGTTTGTGGATGAACGGCTCTTTATGATAAGTGACATTTATGGCTCGAACAAATCCTGATGAATCTCTTTATAAGATTTAGGTTTAGTTTGGGATGGTTTTTTTATTGCTTCTTAAAGTAGATTTCTAATACAAAAATTAAAATTTTCATATTAAAAAGTTGCTTTAAGAATCAATAAGAAAGCTATCTTAAATGAAACCTTAGAAGTGTGACTATTCGGGCCAAGATTTCTTGAAGGACCTGCTAGATACTTTTATAGTACTTACATAGGCATATATTAGCATATAAATATATTTTGTAGGTGTATCGATTCTGATTTTTGTGAAGGTGGCATTGGATCATCCATTTTACAATCATAACAAAGCTTATGCGATAATCAATTGTCACTCAATGATAACTGTTAAGTGGTTGAAAGGCACAATTCTTCATTTGGCATATATTGATATTGAATATAAATATTTTTTTCTCAACACATTAAAATCTTGTTTATTTTGATGCAATTAAATTTAGTATATGTGATAAAATGATAAGAATCCAAATAGGGAAATTTGACTTGACATGATTCATAGCACACATAAGTGGAGAAATATCCTTGTTGTTTATTGTCTTGGAGAAATATGACTTAGAGTTCATTTTGGATGAAATTACTTACTCTTTTATTTGTGGAATGCTTATCAAAGTATGTTGCGAACGAGTTTGGTTTAACCTTTTGATTTCATACTATTAATCAAACCTTGCTCAAATGGTTCAAACCTTGTTTCACATGCATCGGTCCAAAGAGCTCGTTGTAGACCACCAATCTTAGGATGTTAGGCATAGCATGCCTCCTCATCTCATATTATTGGTTTTGTCATTATCTTTCCAACCTGTCACGAAATCAATATTTCCTTGCACGTTGTTCTTGTTGAAGCCTACGCCCATTAAGATCCTTGTTGCAAAATTCTCTTCTCTTCATACTTTGTCAGTACCTTTGGCAAACCTATAGTAAGCTTATCATTACGTAGCCTGGAGGCTCGAATTAACAAGGCAAGAATAAACAGACTGAAAGAGCAACTAAAACTTCAAAATTTAAAAATAGCAAATAATATAATTACATTTCTACTAGTGCGTCATATCTACAATATATATTTTCTTATCTTCTACTCATATTAATTAAATCAAATTATACTTGAAAATGTTTTTCAAATAAAAAGGCTGAGTCATAATATAGCTTTGTGAGTAAATCATACTTCTAAATTACTATAATACGATATATTATGAACAATATGTAGGATCTTTCAAAAACATTATTTATTCTATTTAAGATTCATATCCAAACATGATCATGAGTCACAATCTAAACTCTAAATCCTAAACCCTAAAAGTACCAATAAAGGTACTCTTTTTCAATTTTATTTCCTTTTACATTTCCTTTTTTACTTATATGCATAGGTACATCATGTCTCCAGTCAATACCACAAGATGTGTGTTTCATCTGTCAATATGTACATGCAAGCATATCTATCTTTAACTATTTCATTCATATATCATTCATTAACCTTATATAAAATATAACATGCTAATTATCATTGAATTTGAAATGATTAATCATTTGATATGTGAAAGATAAATCATCTACTATGTATTCTGAAGCAATAATAATTAAATGCAATTAGAAGTAATACAATTACTATAATATAGGAACATGAATACTCACATCAAAATCTGATGCCCGAACAATCCACCTTAATTATTATTTTGTTTACCCAAGCTTAACACCTAGATAAAGATGTTAAAAATTAATAAACAAATTGTTTTTAACTTCTAAAACTTGTTATTATTAATTAATTAATATAATTTCAATTTTAAAAATTATTTATTAAAATCGCTCTCTCTCATTAACTAATTAATTCCTCTTAATAATTCCCGTAATCCATTTTAAAATTGATTATCCTCACTTTATAAATTTATTGCTAATAATTTAAAACTAATAATTTTATTATTATATAAAAAATGAAATTTCAACATTATTATAATTTATTTCATTAATACCTTTCTTTAATTTTTTTAATTAACTTCTACAAATGATTATTGACATATAAATATGTTATTCTTATATATCTAAATTATAAAATAAATTACATTTTAAAATCTAATATACTTTAAATAGGCTCTATTTATATTTACATATTATCATTTATTATAAATTCCAAATTTAATATTTTTAAATTGAATAACAAATTGTCTCATTCTCTTTAAACATAAAAATATAATTTCATAAATGAATGGAAAAGAAAAACATAATCTATAAAATCTTATTTATTAGGATATTTTATAAAAAATATTTCTTCAACCTTAATAATTAATAAAAAAGGTATTTAATCTATTAAATAAGTATTTTTTAAATCAAAATATAACTTAAATTTTAGAAAAAGATAAACTTTACCTTCTTTCCCTTCTCTGAGCCCTAACCAGCACGCATACGACTCCTTCCCGTCGAAATAACTTCCTCCTGGTTGCTCGCTCTCTAGTCTCGTCTCCCTTGCTCTCTTACGTTATCTTGGTCAGCCTTTCAGAGTCTCTTCTATTAGTGCGCTTCAAATGAAGTGAGCAAATCAGAGTTATCTCCCACGAGGAGTCACAACCTTCCGCATTCGAATGTCTTTCCTTGCACCTTTGCAAGGTTTGATCCCGCCAGCTGCTCCTGCGCCCATGATTTTTCCGCTCGACTTGCTTGCTTCGTTCGCTGCTTCGCTCGCTTTTTGATTAGGGTCGGTTCAATTGAACCGGCCAAGCGCGGTTCTTACAAAACTCTCATTAAAAAATCCTCCTCACATATTCATACTGTCGGTCCCTTCATCGAGAGCTCCCAATAAGCTCCCATCACAAAAAACTACTCTCTTCACACAACGCTGCCCCGCAATATTTGCTTTAGCTAGCTATGTCATCAAGCAATCATTCGAATTTGTACAAGGTTTAAATCATTATTTTAATTCAAATCAATTTCTCTCATGACAGACTTCAATAAGAATTTACTAATATAAGAAGGGTAATTTCATTCGAAATAAATTTTCAAATGTATTTCTTTAAAAAAAAATAGTGATATTTCATTAATTATATATACTACTAGGCATAGAAACTCAAATTTTATCATAAAAATTAGCTGGGAATTCGAAAGCATCTTTGTAATAATATATTTGCAAGTAGGAGGAGAAGCACGAGCAGATCACAAATCATTTCAAAAGAACTGTTATTTGTTTAATTGAATTTCTATTGGGGACATTTCTAATTGGGTGGTCTTAGCCTTTGTTGGGATAATTCTTTTTGAATTTGTTCCCCTTTCCAATTCCAATGAATATTATTAAGTAAAATATAACAAAAAAATTTACAGCTACAAACATCAAATTTTTAAACAAATTGGACTGAAGCATTATGAAAAATTAAATTATTTAACTATTTAAAAACAAACAATGCAAACCTCTTCTTCTAAGATATTATAAAAATACTCAAATTCATTGGTGGTTGTTTTGCTTAAAAAAGGAATAAATCACTATAAAAATTAATGTAACATATTTAAAATATCTGAAGTTATTCAGATGAGTGTAAAATAAATGCATGTAATTTTTATTTTACTTAAAGAAAAATCAATGTAACGTGAAGCCCAAAATGCACCAATGGAAGGCGACAAGCGGTGGCTATAGGTACGTAGTAGGCGATAGTGACGAATACCAACCAATGGTAATAGACAGAGTGGCAATAGGCAGAACTTAAAACTCTCACCGAAAATTAAAACACTCGACCCCCTTGCCTGTAACATATAATAATAAAATTTTTATTTTATTTTTTATGCTTTAATTTGATATACATTTGATTTTGCATTATTTATTCTTATATTTTATAATGTTGGTAAAGTTTAGTTATTTGTAGGTAGAAACTTTATTTTATATATTTTTTTATTTCATGTACTTATATTAAAATTAAAAAAAGATATAGTTTTAAACTCCATAATCTTCTAAAAATACTAATTGTATTTTAAATATTATAAATGAATATATGTCTATTTATTTTTTATACACATATTATTAAATCACAATGAAAGAGAAAGTTTCCTAAAAATTTCAAACTAATAAGGGCTTTATTTTGAAATAAAATTCTCTCAAATTTTAGAATTTACATTTTTAGCAGAGGAAATATTTTATTTAGTTAAATCTTAATAAAAATTTTAAATCAAAATTGTCCCATCGATTTAATATCTAATTTTATATATTACTTACTCTTATTATATATAGGGGTCTTTTAAAGCCTAGCAAGATGTGGTAGCATAATTTCAAAATAAGTTTCTTTTGATTTTTAAATTTTTTTAATATATCTAATATATGTGCATATGGTTTTCTATGTTTATAATTTATTTTTTCCTAAGTTTATATAAAGAATAAATTTAAAAATATTTTTTCTACTTATCAAAAAGATTAAATATTATAAGCACAAATATTTCAGTTTAAAAAAAAAGCTTAAACTAATATTATTTAAAGATATTTTGGCCGCCTAATTTTCCTATTGTTAAAATCACATAATATTTAATAATTTATTCTTTAAATTATACTAAAAGATTAATGATTCCCTAAAAAAATAGATTTTTTTTCATCATATTTGAATTAGGTTGAGATTAGGTCAAATTAGCTCAAGCAAATCTTGAGTGAGATAGAATTAGGTTGAGATCGAACTCTTAACAACCTATGAGAAAGTAAACTATACAGTTATGAAAAAAGAAAAGTTTATATATATATATATATATATATATATATATATATATATATATATATATATATATATATATATATAAAAGACAAATTATAAAAAGAATAATGGTTTGGATTGCTCTATTTTAAAATAATATTTTCTACTAAAAATTAAAATTATTGAATATTATGTTTTTATTCTCTTTATAATTTTCTATATCATAAAAATGATGTAGAAAATATTTTTTATAAAACCTAAAGCATAGTATTTGTTGTGTGCTAAAATATTTGTGGTAGTAGAATGAGGTTCATTCTCTGAGCTTGTCATGAAGTTCACCCACAATCCTGAATCATATGAGAGATGTAGCATTTGTATGTAAAAAAATAGATAAGAAATGATAAATTTAGCCTACCCAGTTAAAATAGTTATATTATATATGTTGAAGATCATGATGATTCACCCATCTCTATTCTTGAAAGAGGTAGGACTATGAATTCAATGATATGACTTATTGTGAGCTATTTCATGAGTTTAGATAACATTTATTGATCATACCACTCTAGATCTCTTTTCTTATATCTTCTTGCTAAATCTCCTATATGAGAATGACACCTCAATATATTTCTCCCCTCAACAATAATCTTCCTCCCTCTCACCTCATAATTGACATTAGCTAGAAAGTTGAACTACATACCATAATCTTCATATGTCACTATATCTATCTCTATTCTTCTTTTCTCCTAAACACCTTACCACTCTTCTAAAGCTCATTATTTGTACCATTTATGGCTATAGCAATATGAATAGGTATGAACCTAATATGATAAGTCATGTGCATTTTGAATTTATGTATTTCTATTTTGTGTAATCTGTGAATGTCTTTGCATGCTTAGGAATGTATCATTTCTATTCTAGAGTGTGTCCCAAGGGTTTGTGTGTAAAAATTTTGAATTCTGAAAAATTTTCTTGGGAGCTTCTTAGCATTGTGATGTTAAATTTTCTATATTTCTAGAATTTAATTAAGTTGTTGTAGCATAGAACGATATAGCGTTATGGCACTAGATCTAGTCTAGGGCATTGTGGCATGGGGCCTGGGAACTACGGAGTTCTGCTCTTTGTTTGGTTAGGGTTTTGAAGTGTAAGCTGCAATGTTGGTTTTTTGAGCACGATGATGTTGAGGTAGAATATTTTATAGCTATCAAAATCTACTAAAAATAACTAAATAATAATAATAATTTCCCTAATATAAACAAGCTAGAGAGTGAGAAGAAATCAATTTCGGACGGCTTTGAGTCATTTTTATCTATTGAAATAATTCATGGCAGAGATAATTGCATTATGTCTATCTCATTTTTTAATAATTCAATGTTTTCAAATTTTGTGACATTTTAATTAAAATTTGATATAAAATTTGGTGTATTCGATCACTCGACAAACTTCACTACGTAACTTTTGACATGTAGTTATCAATATTCAGCACATTTTAGTATTTTATTTATGAATTTTCACCAAAAAGGCTAAAAATACATCATTGTAATGATCTAAAAAGTATTTTGACACCAATAAATAGTGTCATAGTACAAAAAAAAATCTTTGACATATAACTAAAACTAATTTGTGATAAGTTGGTAAATTTTTATATTGTCAAATTTTGTGTGCAAGGTTCTCTTGTATTCCTATCTATTTTGCTACCAATAAAATTGTTTGAAACTCTTTGATAATTTTGATATTATGTACTATATTTGAAATTACATATATTTTAGACAATTGAAATGTGTGGATCTAGAGAAGTTTTAATGATTGGTGGTGATTATGATGCATTGTCTGATAGGAGTTATAAGGGCCTAAAATCTATGAATGTTCGTGATGCTATACATTGAAAGATTTAAGAGCGTATTATATGACATGCTAGTATAGGGAGTTATAAGAGCTTGAATTTTAAATTTAATATATATTGGGAGGAATAAATGCCTGATGGAAATGATATATCCTAAGAATGGGTGTGATGTGTTTACTATTATGCTACTTTATTGTTTTACTACTTATGATTGGTAAGATAGAGTCACTATTTGCTATTACGTAGATGCCTGATATTTTGTTATTCTAAGCAGTCTATTTATACTTGTGTATGAATTAATTGAGTTTATAACTTTAATTTTTTCATTATTAATTAGTATTAAAGAGTTTGGTTGGTTGAATGTGACCTGTTGAGCTATGATTGCTCATGCCTTTTTTCTACATCTATTTTAAGTCAAGAAAAGGGGAAATTGACAAGATGAGTAGAGAAATGTTGCAAGATCTAAGATATATGTATGTATCGATATGTTTAGTTATATTTTAATAAGCATAGCTTTTATATTCTATTTTGGATGTTCATGCCATCTACTATTTTTCAATAATTATTTTGATTGTAAACATTTCTAAGATGAATAAAAAAGATTTTGATCGTGAGTATTTATAAGTTAATTAGAAGTTTTAGTTGATCTGTAATCTATAAATTATTTTAGAAATTTTGTGATTTTCTCTAATTAGGTATTATGATTTTCATCTTATCATGATTTGATATGGTATGACCTATTTTGTCTAGGTGTTATATTTAGTTCAGTTATGATTGAAATAATTTGACATCAAAGTAATGGTTTGGAGGAATTAATTATAATATAACCATAAGATTGATCTATAGATAATGAGGGAGTGTTATGGAAAGTAATAAGTATTCAATTTGTTTTTTTTTTCATATGAATGTGTCATTCAGTTGTATACATTTTGTGTTTATCTTTGATGGATCCCCAAGAATTAGGTATGAATGATGAGTAGAGCTCTAGTCAGACTTTGATGATATATAGTACAATAGAATATGTCAATTTTAATTATATTTCTCAATTTGTTGGGTTAGTAGCACAGTTGATGGGAAACGTTGTGAGATCTAATGAGGAAGATAAACATCTTCCTATATTTTTGATATTGAAATCTTTGAAATTTGTGGTTGATGTGAAATATAGAGTGGTGGAGGATTGGCTTATGAGGTTTGAGAAGGCTTTTGTTGTAATACAGTTCCTAGTTAATAGAAAAGTTCTAAGGAAGGTTGAATGCTCTAATAACCCAAAAGGAGTTCATTGAGATATTTAATGCTGGTAGTATCTTCTTCTATCAGGTAATGAATGAAGGAGACATTTTTAAGATTATTACATGAAAGTCTGACTATGATATAGTTTAAGGAAATATTTATTGCACTAGCTAGGTATGCTCCACAACTTATTAGTACATCCTGTTATAAGTGTTATTGATTTTAGAGAGGACTCCAAGATAGTCTGAGGTAGCCATTAGTGTCATTATGTATTACTAACTTCTTAGAGATGGTGTAGATGGCCTAATTAATAGAGTAATCATACAGCTACTCAATAATAGTTATCTACTAGTAGGAAGAGGATTAAAGGAGAGACTTTTGGTAGTTGTTATACTGAGAAGAGGAGAAGGTTTAAACTTAGAGATTGTAGTAGTGGCATATATATATGCGGGAGGTAATGGATCAGGTTCTCTATGTTTTATCAAAAGTGTACCAATTTATCAAAGTTGTGGGAGTAGACATATGAGTCAATGTTACCAGAAAACCAAATAGTGTTCCTGATGTGTCCATATTGGGCATCGAGTTGCTAATTGTCCAAAGACACTATGTTGATGTGTGAGTTGATAACTATATGCAAGTGTATAGATCGTGAGCAGTTCCACCCCAGGTGTTTCTGAAGAATCTTCTAACATATATGGTTGTCCATCTATAAGGAGATAGATTTTTAGTAGCTATAGAGATTTTAGTTTATCTATTATAGAGTGTATAGTTTGACTCAGTATGAGTCTAGGGATTGTCACGACCCAACCCGATCGGAACGAATCCCATCGCGTTGAGCCGCGACGGATTAATCCAGGATCTAGCTTTAGAATTTATTTTCAGACTTTCTTCCAATGTATTCAGGACTACATAAACACAGATTTACTACAAACATCCAAATATACAAAAAAGCTCATCCAATATTTTCTTATTTCTTTCATCAAAATAATTATATACATTACATTACATGGTTATAAACAGAAAGTACAGAACAAAACAGAAAAGCAGAATAGCCATGACCATACAAAAATCAAAAGTACAAATATCTAATCTCATATTAGATACAGAACGGCTAGTCCAAAACCTCCTTCCCTTTCCCAGAACCTAAAAACCATGAAGATAACCACAATGAGCTAACAGCTCAGCAAGACTACACTAGCCGATCAAAATCTCCAGAAACTCTCACATCAAAATACTCACAAAAACTTTAAAAATAGTTTATTCAAATAGTTATATAGAATTCAGACAATCATATATAAATCATATAATCATACAGAATGCAGATATTCATACACAACAGATAAACAAACATACTTCAGATATTCACACAGAACATATAATCAGATGAAAATCAAATAACAGATACAGAAGAACTGAATCAAATTCGTATCACATAATCGTATAAATCAAAAATCACATTTTTTAAATCAAATATCAAATCACATATCAAATCACATATCAAGTCATATATCAAATCATATATCATATCACAAATCCCTGACACAAACATAATCTCAAAGGATTATGGTCCCTTATGCCTCCCTTCCTTGATATAAACATAATCTCAAAGGATTCTGGCCCCTTATGCCTCCCTTTGTGCTTACAGTACAAGAATATATCATATATATAGAATTATCATATCAGAATTTATTTTCATATTTCCTGACACAGACATAATCTCAAAGGATTCTGGCCCCTTATGCCTCCCTTCCCTGGCATAGAAAGAATCTCAAAGGATTCTTTCCCCTTATAACTCCCTTCTAATATCATTCACATCACATCAAACATTAAATCGTATCAGATTCAGAGAAATTAGATTCGTATCAGAAAATCATCAGAGAGTATAACGGCAAACAACACAAATTCAATGGATCCAAAATTCATAATTTCAGAAAATTACCAAATTACAAAGATAGTGTAAAACATCATTTCAAGACTTTCATAGTACTGAAGCAATATTTTTTAACATCCAGATAATTTTCTATTCGATAAAAACTCCACATAATTCAAAATACCCGGTGAAAAACTTTCAGAAAATACTCAAAACGTGCAAAATTACAATCTCTACAACATACCAAAAGTTACGCGGTAAAATTTTATCGGTGCAAAGATATACCCGTTTTTCACTAACGGAAATAAAATTTTAAACAAAAAATCTATCAAAAATCATATTTCTGAAAATTGAGAACATCATAATGTGTCTTACCTCGAGTCGATCAACTTTCCCAACTACGGTGACGGACGAAAACGGACCGAAGACGCCCAAAATGCGAATTCCGCATTTACCCTTCGTTTTATCTCTCCAGACCTTTCTCTCTCTTTTAAATATCTTATTTCGGATACTTAAAGAACTCGATCGATCATTTGGATGATTTCCATGGTTCATCCCGGGACGATCTCCTCGGTAGGTTGATCTTACAGACGATAATTAATTTCGTCCTTAGACGGTGCCCTCGGGTTGCCTTCGTACGAACGATAGTTATTTTTGTCCTGGGAAGATGCTCTTGGGTTGCCAATGTTTCAACTGTTCATCCCGGACGATCCCAACTTCGTCCGAACAAACCTGAAAGGAAATCTTAAGTTAAACCAAAACATACAAGAAAAGAAAAAGAAGGCTTTCATAATCTCCCTACCTTAGAAAAATGTCGTCCTCGACATTCCCAAAACAAAACTGAGTCAAAACAGACTAGGATACAACTGTCTCATATCCAATTCCTTTTCCCAAGTAGCCTCTCTGGCTATTCTGAACTTCCACTGAACCTTAACCATAGGAATCTGTTTACTTCTCAGCTTCCTTACATCAAATGCCAAAATCTTTTCAGGTTCTTCTTTGTACTGTAGATTCACCTGAACCTCAATATCATTAGCAAAAAGTTTCTTTCTAGAATCAGATATTCATTTTCTCAAAGAGGATACGTGAAACACATTGTGTATATCAGACATCTGATCAAGCAATAATAACCTGTAAGCAGAATTTCCAACCCTTTCAATGATTTCAAAAGGTCTGACATACCTTGGACTGAGCTTACTCACTCTTCCAAATCTTCTAACACCTTTCATAGGACTGACTTTGACATACACAAAGTCACCAATCTGAAATTCAACCAGTCTATGCTTCTGATTGTAATACTTCTGTTATCTGTCTTGTGCAGATTTCAACCTTTTTTTAATCAGATTGATCTTCATTACAGTATCATCTACAAAAGTTAAACCCATCACTTATCTATCTCTCACCTCAGTCAAAGTCAAAGGAGTTCTACACTTTCTGCCATACAGAGCTTCGTACGATGCCATACCAATACTTGACTAATAACTATTATTATATGCAAATTCTATCAGTGGGATATGATCTTCCCAACTGCCTCCAAAATCCAGAACACATAATCTCAAAAGATCTTCCAGTACCTGAATAGTCCTCTCAGACTGTCCATCAGTCTGCGGATGAAAAGTTGTACTGAAATGCAACTTCGTACCCAATCCTTACTGAATATCTCTCCAAAGTCTAGAAGTAAACCTTCCATCTCGATCAGATACAATCACTTTCGGCACACCGTGTAATATGATAATTTCATTAACATAAATCTGAGCTAACTTATCCACCGGATCAGTCTGTCTAATCAGAAGAAAATATGCGGACTTTGTTAATCGATCAACAATCACCCAAATAGCTTCATGCCCTTGCCTCGATCTGGGGAAACCCATATCAAAATCCATTGTCACCTCTTCCCATTTCCACTCAGGGATAGGCAACGACTACAGAAGACCCGGTTGATAATGTTCTGCCTTCACTAACTGGCAGGCTTCATATTTTGAAACAAATTCAGCTATATCCTTTTTCATTCCAGGCCATCAAAACAACCTTTTCATATCTTCATTCATTTTACCACTTCCTGGATGAATATCATAGCCTGAATAATGAGATTCGTACAGAATTTCTTTTCTCAGATCTTCAGATATAGGAATCTATAGCTTATTCTTTCCAAAAATAATACCATAATCAAAAATTCGTAATTCAGGTTTTTTACCATATTCGATCTGATCAATCAACTTCAAATATTCAGCACTTGACTTCTGAGCTTCATGAATCTTCTCTTTCAAAGAGGGATGAATACTCATATGAGTTATTATTCCAAAATCAGTAGGAGATAATACCTCAAACTATAATCTTTCCATATCTCGTATCAGATACTCATTAGAAGTGAGATGTACACATGATAATCTAGAAGATTTCCTACTCAGAGCATCTTCCACCACATTAGCCTTACTAGGCTGGTACTTAATAGTCAAATCATAGTCCTTGATCAACTCAAGCCATCTTCTTTATCTTAAATTCAGATCCTTCTGAGTGAATATATACTTCAAACTCTTATGATCCGTAAAGATCTCACACCTGACGCCATACAAGTAATGATGCCAAATCTTCAAAGCAAACACAATAGCAGCCAATTCCAAATCATGCGTCGGGTAGTTCTTTTCATGTGATTTCAACTATCTCAAAGCATAAGCTATTACCCGACCATGCTGCATCAAAACACATTCCAAACCTTTCAGTGAAGCGTCACTGAAGACTTGAAATCCTTCTGTACTAGAGGGAAGTACTAACACTGGAGCAGAAGTCAAACAATCCTTCAACTTCTGAAAACTAGCTTCACACTCCAGTGTCCAAATAAAAGCTACTGACTTCTGAGTCAGTCTCGTTAGAGGTGCAGAAATCCGAGAATATGCCTTCACAAACTTTCTATAATATCCAGCCATGCTCATTAAACTACATATCTCAAACACCATAGTAGGCTTTAGACAATTAGCAACTGCTTAAATTTTTTGGGGATCGATAAAAATACCTTCATCGCTTACTACATGTCCCAGAAAAGAAACGCTTTTCAGCTAGAATTCACACTTGGAGAATTTTGCATACAACTGGTGTCGTCTCAGAGTTTCCAACACACTTCTCAAATGTCTGGCATACTCTTCATCAGAAGTAGAATATACCAGAATGTCATCTATGAAGATGATCACAAACTGATCCAGATAATATTTGAATACTCTATTCATCAGGTCCATAAAAATAGCTAGTGCGTTGGTTACCCCAAATGGCATAACCAAAAACTCGTAGTGCCCGTACCGAGTACTGAAAGCTGTTTTCATTGCATCAGCTTCTCTCACCTTCACCTGATAGTAACCAGATCTCAAATTAATCTTTGAGAATACAGAAGATCCAACAAGCTGATCAAACAAATCATCAATCCTCGATAATGGATACTTATTCTTGATTGTAACTTTATTCAATTCTCTGTAATCAACACACATACACATTGTATTGTCCTTCTTCTTCACAAACAGAACAGGTGCTCCCCAAGGAGAGACACTCGAACGGATAAGTCCTCTATCCACCAACTCCTGGAGTTGAACTTTCAACTCTGTGAGTTCTTTGGGGGCCATCCTGTACAGAGTTTTAGATATTGGAGCGGTACCAGGAAATACATCAATACAAAACTCAAAATCTCTATCCGGAGGTAAACCAACCAACTCCTCAGGAAATACATCTAAAAATCTCGTATAATCGGAATATCAAAAATAGAACCTGCATCTATATTCATATCCCATACTGAAGCCAGAAATACCATGCAGCCCTTCTTTCATAATCTTATTACTTCCAACACAAAAATTAAATATGATAAAACACCTCTTAATCCTTGAAATATGCACCTTTCAAAAATATAACTTGCTTCTTTAGACAATCAATCTGAGTCTCATATAGACTCAGCCAATTCATACCCAAAATAACATCATACGAAGAAATCGGCAGCAAAATCAAACATGTTTTCCACTTCTTTCCAGAAATTTCAATCTTACATAAATAAAACTCCCTAGCTATCAAATTATTTCCAGCCGGCAAAATAATAAAAAGTGAAACAGGTAACGTAATGGAAGCCAGTTGCAAAGCATCAAAACATTGCTAAAAATAAATGAATGGCTAGCTCCAGAATCAAACAAAATATGACAGAAATATCCAGAAATGTAAACCGTACATGTCACCACATCCGGAGAATCTCAAGCCTCTTGCTGATTCAAACTGTACATATGTGGCTGAACTAGAGCTGGAGCTACAAAACTACTAGACTCCCTCAGATTACCATTACCTGAACCACTAGCTCTACCAGAAGATCCTTCAGAAATAGTACAGGGAGGAACTACCCTCAGTCTTCCTGCTGGCCTGACAAAGCTCTCTGATCTGGACTCAAATCATCGATTTAATCTAGCTTGTGGACACTCTGCTATCTGATGTCCTAGCTAACCACATCTAATACACTGACCAATCATCCTGTAACACTTGCCAAAATGTCATCGTCCATAATTCTGGCACGCCGGTGCCCCATTGACTGAACCAGAACTGGCCACACTGCCACTACCAAAAACTGTAGCAGATGCTGACTGTCCACTCCTTTTGGAATCTCCAAATACAAATATGTTCTTCTTTCTAGAGAAACTACTTCCAGGTACATCTCCACTGAATCTTTTTCTACTAGCAGTCCACTGTTGCTGAGTAGCCATCAAATCATTCTCTATCAGTTGAGCTCTCTCCACAAGCTCAGAGAAATTAGATATATGAAATGGTACCAGGGACTGCCTCAGACTATCACGTAGTCCCCTCAAAAATCTATAGCACTTCTCAGCAGAAGTACTGACCAATTAAGGAACATATCTTGCCAAAGCAGTAAACTCTACCTCATACTGCATAACTATCTTGCTCCCCTAAACCAATCTCAAAAAAATCTCCTGTATTTACTGTCTCACAGAAGAGGGACAAACCAAGATCTGAACACTTCAGAAAATTCTTCCTAAGAAATCAAGGAGTTTAGTTTACCTTGGAATTTCTCCTCCTACTGGCCCATCCACCAGCACTCTGATTCACCATCCAACAGAAAAACTGAAAATGGTACCTTTCTATCAAGAGGATATTGCATGTCATCAAAAGTCTTCTCCACTTCTCAACCAATCCTCTACTACTCTGGGCTCAACAGTGCCCTCAAACCTCGCAGGCATCAATCTCAAAAATATTTGTAGATTTCTATCTACATCTTCAGATCTAATAGCAGAAACTCTATTATGCGTCTCGCTCATCATCTGAGCAACCAACGTAGCAAATTGTGAAACTGTATTTGAACCAACTACTAGGGCAGAACTATTCACAGGAGCTGTCTGACTAGCACTCTGCCCATCACTCATATTTGGATATAGCAGATCTATAATCACACAAAAAGAAACTATGCATATAAAATGAAAATAATAAAAACTCAGACAGACTGAAACTACCCCACCAAACTTACAGATCAATTCCTATAGCTCTGTTTTACAATCCAAATTCCAAAATTATAGCTCAGATACCACTATAATTGTTATGACCCAACCCGATCGGAACGAATCTCTTCGTGTCGAGTCACGACAGATAAATCCAGGATCTAGCTTTGAAATTTATTTTCATACTTTCTTCCAATATACACAGGACTACAGAAATGCATAGCTACTACAAACATCCAAATATATAAAAAAGCTCATCCAACATTTTCTTCTTTCTTTCATCAAAATAATCATATACATTATAGTACATAACAGAACAGAAATGCAGAATAGCAATGACCGTACAAAAATTAAAAGTACAAAATACCTAATCTCATATCAGATACATAACGGCTAGTTCAAAACCTCCTTCCCCTTCCTAGAACCTGAAAACCATGAAGATAACCATAGTGAGCTAACAGCTCAGCAAGACTACACTAGCCGATCAAAATCTTTAAAAACTCTCACATCAAAATACTCATAAAAATTTTAAAAATAGTTTATTAAAATAGCCATATAAAATTCAGACAATCGTATAGAAATCATATAATCAAATAGAATGCAGATATTCGTACATAACATATAAATAAATAGACTTCAGATATTCACACAGAACAGATAATCAGATGAATATCAAATAATAGATATAGAAGAACTGAATCAAATTCGTATTACAGAATCGTATAAATCACAAATCATATTTTTTTCAAATCATATATCAAATCACATATCAGATCACATATCAAGTCATATATCAAATTATATATCAGATCACAAATCCCTAATACAGACAGAATTTCAAAAGATTCTGACTCCTTATGCCTTCCTTCCCTGACATAGAAAGAATCTCATAGGATTCTTTCCCCTTATGCCTCCATTTATGCTAACAGCACCAGAATATATCAGATATATAGAATTATCATATCAGAATTTATTTTCATATTTTTTGATACAGACAGAATCTCAAAGGATTCTGGTCCCTTATGCCTCCCTTCCATGACACAGACAGAATCTTAAAGGATTCTGGTCCCTTATAACTCCTTTCTGATATCATTCACATCATATCAAACATTAAATCGTATCAGATTTAGAAAAATCAGGTTCGTATTAAAAAATTGTCAGAGAGTATAACGGTAGACAACAGAAATTCAACGGATCAAAAATTCACAATTTCAAAAATTACCAAATTACTATAGATAGTGTAAAACATCATTTCAAGACTTTCATTGTACTAAAGCAATATTTTTCAACATCCAGATAATTTTCTATTCAATGAAAACTCCACAGAATTCAAAATACCTGATGAAAAACTTCCAGAAAATACTCAAAACGTGCAAAATTACAATCTCTTCAATATACCAAAAGTTACGCGGTAAAAGTTTTATCGGTGCAAAGATATACCCATTTTTCGCTAACGGAAACAAAATTTTAAACAGAAAATCCCTCAAAAATCACATTTCTGAAAATTGAGAAAGGCATAATGTGCCTTACCTCGAGTCGATCAACTTTACCAACTACAGTGATGGACGAAGACGGACCGAAGATGCCCAAAATGTGAATTCCTCCTTTACCCTTTATTTTCTCTCTCATGCACTTTCTCTTTCTTCAAAATATCTTATTTCGGATACTTAAAGAACTCGATCGTCCGGACGATTTTCATGGTTCGTCCCGGGACGATCTCCTTGGTAGGTTGATCTTACAAACAATAATTAATTTCGTCTCTGGACAGTGCCCACAGGTTGCCTTCATACGAATGATAGTTATTTTCATCCTAGGACGATGCTCTCAGGTTGCCAAAGTTTCATATGTTCATTCCGGATGATCCCAACTTCGTCCGGATGAACTTGGAACGAAATCTCAAGTCAGACCAAAACATATAAGAAAATAAAAAGAAGGCTTTCACTGGGTTCCACCTGATGTGGTCATACGTACCACTTATATTTCAGCTATTCCATGTCAGATTTTATTTGATTCAAAAGCTAGCCATTCTATTTTTTGGAAGCATTTTACTTTGCTCCATTTATCTTTTATATTATTGCACTCTTCTTTATCGATTACTCTACCTCCTAGTAGTGGCTATTCACATTTATTTGTATGAAATAAAGATTTTTGATAGAAATTTGAAGTCTAATTTAATCGTATTACCTGTGTCTGAATTTGATGTTGTTTTAGGTATAAATTTTTTGAGTCAGTATACCACTCAAATTGATTATTTGAAAAAGATGGTAACTTTATTTCTAAGAAATGAGAGTATTATTTTTGAGCTTGAGGTTTGTTGTCCTGCTTGATATCTACTTTAGTTAAGTAGAAAAGCTTAAAAGGAAGGGTAATATGGTATTTATAGCTCATGTGAAAGATAGGAAAATGTTTCTTAAAATTCTTGAGAAGGTTCCTGTGGTGAAGGAGCTTTCTTATTTATCTTTTGAAGAGTTGGTGAGTCTATCACATGATAAGGAGGCAGAATTTTGTATCGAGGTTCTATCTTGTATCGCTCCAATTTTTAATAATACAAATAGTATAGTTTCAAAGGAGTTACAATAATTGAACGTATAATTGCATGAATTAATGAATAAAGGGTTTATTGGATCAAGTTTATCCCTATGGGGTGCACCTGTTCTATTTGTAAAGAAGAAGAATGTCACAATAAGGATGTGTATAGACTATGGGGAGATAAAAAGGTAATAATTAAAAAAAAAAATCCCCTTCCTAGGATTGCTGATCTATTTAATCAACTGGTAGGTGTTTATGTTTTTTTTTTTTTTTTTTTTTTTTTAATATTCTTATATCTGGTTATCACGAGTTGAAGGTTAAGGAGAAAAATATAGCAAAAACTACATTCAATACTAGGTATGGTCATTATGAGTTTTTAGTCATGACTTTTGGGGTGACTAATATACCTATAATTTTTATGGATTAATGAATAGATTATTAAAAAATTATTTGAACAAATTTTTTTATATTTATTAATAATATTTTGATATTATCTAAATTTGAGGAAATCATACAATTTATATAAGAATCATTCTAGAGACTCTTATGAATCATAGGTTGTATGCTAAGTTTTTTTTAATATGAATTTAGCAAAAGAGCATTTCATTTTTGGGGCACTTGGTAAATAGTGAAGGAAACTTTATAGACCCCTAAAAAATGCAAGCAATTTACAATTAGCTAAGACCTACTACCATATCAAAGGTACATAATTTTCCAAGAATTGATGAATATTATAAAAAAATTGTAAAAGGATTTTCTCAAATTACTATTCCTCTGAAAAAATTTACACACAAGGTGGTGCCTTATGAATGGATAGTAGATTGTGAGAACAATTTTTAGAAATTAATAAATGTTTAACATCAGTTCCTATCGTCCACCTCATTTGGAATCAAAGGATTTCAAGTATTCAATGATTGTTCATTATACGGTTTGGGGTATTTTCTAATATAGAATGAAAATGTGATAGCTTATGCTTCAACATAATTAAACCCATATGAATAGAACTATATGATGCGCAATATGTAGTTAACATTTATTATGTTTGCTCTAAAAATTTAGAGGCACTATTTGTATGAGGTCAGATATGAAATTTTTATAAATTATCAGAGGTTTAAATACATTTTCACCCAGAAAAAAAAAATTAAGGTTGAGAAGGTGGCTTAAGTTAATAAAAGAGTATGATGTGAGTATTCAGTATTAGCTTGTTAAGGCTAATATTGTAGCAAATACTCTGAGTAAAAAATCTTATGGATTGGTAAGTTATTTTCGTACTTCTAATGATTTTTTTATTCGTGATATGAAAAGGTTAGAGTTGGAGTTAGATAAGTTTATTGCACTAAATTATGGCAGGCTTTCTAAGATGGTTGCGTAACCTACTCTAAAGAAAAGAATATTGGATCCTTAAAATATTTGATGCAAAATACTCCACGTTGATTGATCATATTTAATATGGTAAGAAACCTAAACTATAAATAAATGATTCTAGTGTGATATTCTACAAAGATAGGTGTTAAGTGTAAATTTTGTACTATTTTATTATCATTAAATTTAGTGAAAATATGATATTTTAATTGTTGTTGTGTTGAAAAATCTCAGGAAAAAGTAAGTTCTCAAGTTTTGATCCAGCATCGCAATTTTATCATCCACAATGCCCCAACGCCATATTCAAACATTATAGCATCAATTGCTCTAAACTTTTTAGGAAAATCAACACCCCAACAAAACCAAGATCAACGTCACAAGCCCATGAAGCTACAGTGCATGAAATTGACATTGCAGTGCTCTCTGCTTGACTTTGGAGCATCGAAGCACCAATCCATATAATGCCACGGTGTTGAGGAGCATGTATAACACCACAATGTTAAACTTGTCAAGCATTACAATGGAGCATTTACTAATTTGAAGAGCCACACTGATTCAATTAAAAATTACATTGATTTAGCCAAAAGACACGTCGGGTCAACTCTGTGCTACAGGGAAGCAAATATTTCAAAACTAAGGTTCTAGTTCATTTATTGACGTCGCAGTGCTACCATGATGAGCACAATGGGGCATGAGGCCATTTTTTAATTTAGTATAATAGTTTTTCAATTCATTTGCATTGGAGAGTGATATATACATTAGAGTTCTATTTATTTTAAGTCTTATATTATATTTTTCTTTAGTGCCCCCTTCGAGTCAAGTGTAAGGGAGGCTAGAGAAGAGTAAGATAATATCTTTGAAGATCTTAGCCTATCTTGTTGTAAGCAATCTTACATTTAGAGTAGAAAGGAGTGTGGAGAGTGCATTTGTACTATCCGAGTGATATTTTACTTTTCTTTTTCTCCTGTATCTTCTCATATGCAAGAAATAAAGATTAGTTTGCTTTATATATTTATCATATTTATCTAATTTTTAAGATTTAGGCTAATGATGTGAACTCATTGCAAGTATTAATATACACTTCTTGTGCCATGAATGAATTATGGGTGTTTTCAATGTCTCTCATTCTTAATTTTATACATGCAATATCCATGTGTGTAGTTGATATCTAATGTGTTATATATATATTACTTGGATGCAGGAGTATTGAAATAAATAGGAGTATTGGAATGGAATATTAACAAGCCTAGATATAAGATGTTTAATCTTTTAGGTTTTATGGAGATATTAATATTATAGGAAGGCCATAATCTCACTTTTCACCCCTACAACCTCGACAGATATCTAGGTATGCATGTCTTATAATCCATATCAATATTTAAGAGTTTCATTAGGAAAACTTTGTTATTTTACATTCATTAGTCCAAAATATTTTTAATATCTTGTATCTTAGTTATCCTTTATGTTTTTTATAAGTGGAATAACCCAAAAACCTCTTATTTTCATTTAGTGTGATAAATCTTATATCTTTAGTAGATAATGCTATTTTAATTGCATCTTAGCAGAACACTTCCTCATGGAATCAACACTATCTCAATCACTTTTTATTACTTGACCCAGAGCATATTTAAATTCACACATACACTGTACTTCAGAGCCACATAGGCCACACCATCAAGTTTTTTGGGTCATTTCTAGGGAAATAATGTGTGCATTATAATTTTAAATTATATTACTAAACTAGTTTCTTATTTAGTACTACTTAGATCATGTCCTATATATTTTATTTTACATGTGTTTAAAATTTTGAAAAGAAAGCTTATTATTTATTTAGTTTTTATTATTTACTTTTTAGTGCATTGTTATTGCATGTAAAAGAGATCTAGCAAGGTGCCCCCATTTTTTTAGTCAGAAAATGAACGGGCCCTTACAAAAATTAGAAAAACTAAAAAAAATTAGCTTTAGAGATAGCTAAACTAGTTCAAGATCATGCCCATCCTAGACCTCTGAGGGAGTATGCCAAACCCATATTAGATTGAATCCACCAGTGTATTAATAGACCTACTATCTAAAAAAAAACTTTGAGCTGAAACCCACCATCATTCAGATGGTTCAAAATTCTTAGTTTAGGAAAACTCCTATTGAGGATCCCAACCTTCACTTAGCTATCTTCTCAGAAATCTGTGCATCATTCAAGTACAATAGTATCAGTAATGATATTATTAGGCTTCACTCATTTCCATTTTCATTATGGGGCAAAGGTAAGATTTATTAGATTCTTTACCCCCATGCTCTATAACCACTTGGGATGAGTTGGTACACAAATTCTTAGCTAAGTATTTCACGCATTCTAAAATTGTAAAAATTGGAGATGATATTACGTCCTTTACCTAATTTAAAGGAATGTCAATTTATAAAAGTTAGTAAATATTCAAGGCGATTCTAAGGAAATGTTCTCACCATGTCCTATTTGATTGGTTGGTTATTCAGACCTTTAAAATGGATTTGTAGGATCCCTTAGGTCAATCTTTGATTGAGAAAATGACAACAAATAATTTTCAATGGACTTTTGATAGGATAAATCCTAAGAGAGTAGCTAGTGTTTATGAATCTAGGCATTTATTTATTTTGATTAGTAAGGTAGCTAGAATTTCAAAAAGTTAAATAATTTTGGAGTCCGAACAAGATCACCTACGCATAGAATTTACACCACTCCTATAGTAAATCTTAGACATTCAAGCGCCACAATACTTAACATCTTAGTGTCGTAGTGTTACCCCTCAGGTTTTGATCAAAATAATCAGTTCATAAGTAGGAAGACACCTTTGGAAGTGATAGCAATTCAAACAAAAAATTAATTACAAGATCAATCTATATCTCTTAGAAATATAAAAATTTAGATAGGGCAACTTTCTAGTTTGATTAACAACTAGAAATTAGAAGAGCAATGCAATAAGATCCAGCTTTAGAGTGGGATTGATTTTGGAGACCCTTAAAAGGACAAAGATCAACCTCAAAAGAATGTGGTATAGAAGAACATTTAGAAGTTGAATCTCATACTCAACAACCTGAACCAATCAAAAAATTTGTGAAGCTTATTAGGAAGGTTGTAGAGAGACGACCACCACCCTTTCCCTAAAGATTGAACAACTAAAACTAGGATAAAAGCAATTCTTGAAGTTCTTAGAAGTATTTAAAAAGTTAACCATAAACATATCCTTCTCTGAAGCCTAGAGTATATGCCTACATATGCTAAGTTCATAAAGAATATTATGAATAAGAAATTGAAGTTATGAGAGTTTGAAATAGTAGCTTTAACTAAGAAGTGCAGTGCTATCATTCAAAAGAAACTTCTAGAAATGAAAGGCCCTAATAGCTTCACCATTTAGAAGTTGAATCTCATACTCAACAACCTGAACCAATCAAAAAATTTGTGAAACTTATTAGGAAGGTTGTAGAGAGACGACCACCACCCTTTCCCTAAAGATTGAACAACTAAAACTAGGATAAAATCAATTCTTGAAGTTCTTAGAAGTATTTAAAAAGTTAACCATAAACATATCCTTCTCTGAAGCCTAGAGTATATGCCTACATATGCTAAGTTCATAAAGAATATTATGAATAAGAAATTGAAGTTATGAGAGTTTGAAATAGTAGCTTTAACTAAGAAGTGCAGTGCTATCATTCAAAAGAAACTTCTAGAAATGAAAGGCCCTAATAGCTTCACCATTCCTATGATTATAGGAGATAAATTCTATAGTAAATTTCTTAATGAAAAGAATAGATATTATTTTAGAGTTGATTTTTAAGAAACCATAGTGGAGAGATTCAAAGAAGATTTGATAGAGGAAAAATCTTTGGAGAAAGATTTGGAGAGAAAATATGAGGGCTTAGGTGAATCTGTTCAATCCAATGAAGATACTACTGTGATATTTAGGAAAATGTTTGAGGCTTTAGATATATTATATTTGGGTAAAACTCTAAGACCATCTATAGAGGAAGCCCTTATTTTAGAGCTTAAGATTTTACCTAGCTAACTTAAGTATGCCTTCTTAGGTCGAAATTAAACTTTACCTGTGATAATTTTTGCAAGCATAGAAAAAGAATAAAAAGGAAAGTTGACTAGGGTCCATTTATGCATTACAGATACCTGTGATAATTTTTGCAAGCATAGAATTTACTGTAGTGTCCAATGAGCATAAAGAAATAATCCCTATTAGCATAGTCATAGGCTTGAGACTATGTATAAACTATATGAAGATGGAACAAAGCCACTAGAACAAATCACTTTTCCTTACTTTTCTTTGATCACATGTTGGATAGGATGGCAGGATATTCATTCTATTATTTTCTAGATGGATACTAAGAGGACCACTAGATTTCTATAGCACCTGAGGATCAAGACAAAACTATTTTCACCAGTCCTTATGGGACATTTGCCTTTAGAAGAATGACTTTTAGTATTTGTAATGCCCTTCTACTTTTCAGAGATATATGATATATATATTTTTAGATTTGATTAAGTTCATCATTGAGATTTTTATGGATGATTTTTTCTATGTTTGACACTACTTTTGATTCCTATTTTAATCATTTAACCAATATACTTAAAAGATGTATGGAACCCAATTTGGTGTTGGATAAAATATCAATTTATGGTGACTAAAGGCATTATTTTAGGGTACAAAATTTCTATGGAATGACTAGAGGTGGACAAAGTAAAGGTTCAGGTGATAGAAAAATTGTGACCCCCACTTCAGTTAAAGGTATTAGGAACTTCCTTGGATATGCAAAATTTTATAGAAGATTTATAAAGGACTTTTCCAAAAAAATTAAATTGTTATGTCATTTATTAAAAAAAGATGTTCCTTTAATTTTTGACACTTACATGTTTAGATGCTTTTAAAACTTTGAAATATTATTTGATCACTACACTTATTATTATCGCTCCTAATTGGTCCTTACCTTTTATAGCCAAAAGCAAGATAAGAAAATTTATGTTATATTTTATACTATCATAACATTGAATGTTGCACAATATAATTATACTACTATTGAAAAAGAACTGCTAGCTATTGTCTTTACTTTTCATAAATTCGATCTTATCTAATTAGCACAAAAATAATGGTATACACCGATCATTCTACAGTCAAATATATGACAAAGAAGGACACCAAACCTATATTGGTGAGGTGAGTTCTTTTGCTACAAGAATTTGATGTAGAAAGTTTAGGTAGAAAAGTAATTGAAAAATCAAATTATTGATCATCTTTCAAAACTTTTAAATGAATAGCATACATCTAATGAACTTCATATCAATGAATTTTTTCCTAATGAGCAACTATTTACTTTGCATTTGAGTAGATTTTCATGGTATGCTGATATTGTAAATTTTATTATTATTGGTGTATTTTCATTTGATATATCTTCTAATCATAAAAGAAATTTTTTACATGATGCTAAATACTATTTTTGGGATGAACCTTAGTTATTCAATGCTTGTAATGACCAAATCATTAGACGATGTGTCCCTGAGGAAAAAACATAGAACCTATAATTAGGGAATTCCATGATTCCCATTATGGAGGATGTTTTAGAGGATTTAGAATTGCTTCTAAGGTTCTCCAATCAAGATTTTCTTGGCCTACTTTATTTAAAGATGATCATGAACATGTTAGGAAGTGTGATTAATGTTAAATAGTAGGCAATATTTTTAGAAGTCTTATTACATATATAATATTATACCAACTAAACTCTTCCTATTCAATTTCTCCCTTCAAGGGGTCACATGAACATTCAAAGACTTATATAACTATTGCATTTGCCACAAAAGCCTTAATCAAATTATTTATTGAAAAGTATGTGTAGGAAAAAACTAACCAGTGAAAATTTGATTTCACATAGTCAAAATATTCAAGATAAAGCATACAATAGCATATTAAAAGTTATACGGTGAAAACTTCATAAAATATGAGAAAAATATATTTTAATCAATAACTTTTTATAAAACCATTGGAATTGAAATAAGAGATAAGAGTACATAAGTCTATCTAGCACTCTATAATATCCTAAACAAGCTAAAGTCTTGGCCACCAAAATCCATCTCCCTCTTTCTATTTCATCTCTTCTCCTCCCCTTCTCTCCATTTCTTCTCCAGTAGTGGGTTGGAGTAAAATGAAAATGGTATATGGTTGAAGAAAATTTATTATTTTTACCTAATCCCACAGTGCTCAGCTTCCTGATGGCACTACGTTCCCAAATTCTCCCATAATCTTTCCACTTGAGCCTCGACATCTCAGCATCGCAGGACATACTTGTTTCCCTCCATTCTTTAGAGAGCTTAATGTTGCGGGCGCTGGTAATCTCCATGTCGCAACACCCACAAAGTAATTTTTCACCTTGGATTTTGACTTCTCCAATCAACTTCTTAACTTATTCAAGACTCCTTTAAACTCTCTAAGACCTATAATTACTAATCAAATTAAAAATAATGATCAAGTATAAATTACCCAAGTTTTTTATAATGGATATTACAAGCACGCCCTCCTAGAAAAGGTATCATATCATGTCTCTGTCAACCTAAAACAACTCATTAAGTAGCCAACCTTTCTCACATGCACATATTTCACAATATATATGCATGCATATTTCTTATACTTAGGCAATATCATGTATATTATATTAACATTATTTAATAATCAATGTAGCATGCTCATTTTCATCCATACTTATTTAATTAGCAAATCAGAATAAATATACATGTTATAGTCAACCAAATCATATCATTCTAATTATGCAAGTCACATCAACTATGCATGTCCTATCACTATCTAAGTATGTTATGTCATTCATATATGAATATAAATTATTTTTTCATATTTTAATACAATTGTCATATATCAATATTGTATGCAAATTTATCTCACTTTTATAGAGATCAAGTATGAATGAACCATGTCAATACCTATTAAAATATCAATATGATCATATCAAAATGAGCAGAATTAGCTCATAAACAATACATCAAAAGGTATATAATAATAATTTTCAAGAAATTCAAATATCACTTCTTTTACATATTCAGATCAGTTTAAAACACAATAATTCTCTAAAACTTAATATCACTAAATAAATAGGGAATGATCACCTACACATAGAGGAATATTTTTTCTAATTGGCACAACAGATGGAGCCAACTTCACAACCTCTATAACAACCCCATAACAAAATATGGAAATTATTTTAAAATGAAAAATATAAAAAGATTTAAATTTTTGAAAACTCTATAACATTGCAGCAATGGGAAGAGCAGCACCCCGTCACTACTAGTCCTAGGAATATTGGAAATTAATTGAGTGCAATGGCATCTGGGGGGATTGTGGTGGCATAGCCCTTTTTACATGCAAGTGTCACGTTGTCACCCACTAAAATGAGTTTTTATATATTTTTAAATCCAAAACTTGCTATTTCACTTCCTCATTTTCTTCATCGCTTTTTCTTGTCGAGGAAGGAGAGAAAGAAGGGGTGCAGGGGACGAGGAGAGAGAAAAGAGAAATCTAATTTTTGGCCATTGGTTTGCTTCGTTGCTTTTACAAAATTTATTTATATCATTGTAGATGACTTTTGTACTATCTCTATTTAAAAAAAAAAAATTATTTCTACCATCTAGTTTTTGCCAAATTAGTTTTATTATATTTTCTCATGATTTAGTAAATTTCCACAGCATAACTTGTGTTATAGTGTAGAACTAATTATTCTAGTCATTTTGACTGATTGGTTTTTATTTTTATCGATTAAAACTAAACTTATTGCATTTTAAAAAATTTGAATTGAAATGGAAATATTAGCATTTTAAGATGAATATACTATCAATACAAGTATAATGAATGAATTATGGCATATGGATGAGTGATAGATAGTTTCTATTACTTTTATATCAAAATTTTAATTGTATGAAAATAAGTAAATGTTGGTTTCTCCCTCTTCCTTCTCTTATCTTCCTCTTCTCCTTTTTTTACCCATTCTTCTTCACCTCTCAACCAAATTAGGAATAGCATGGGGTTAGGGAGAGTGGATTTAGAAAAATATATAAAAACTATAAAAAGTGGCCAGTGTTGTGGTCCTACATCACCCAATGTTGTTGTACTCCTAAGAATTTTATATCTCTAGAAATCTCTCTTATCTAGTGAAATTATTACATGCGGAGTCTAGATGTAGCTCCGCATCCAAACTCTAATGAAATCGTGACACATAGATAATTAATATAGATTTATTATTTTATTTTTCTCTTTCGAGCCCAATCGACTTAGCCCATAGGTAGTAGTTTTAACTTTTTGAAAAAAGCATTCACTATCCCATTCAAATTTAGGGTTTATGGTTGACGCTCCTTTATAAAAGCTCCCAAAAGTTAGGATTTTAGCTCAATAACTTTTACTACCTATTGAGAAAGAAAAAATGAAGAATGGCCAATAAAGATGAAGACTTGTTTAGAGAAGGATGTTACATTATTCGAGCATATGACATTCCCACAAGACATAGAGGCCAAAAGGCACGTGGTATGCAAACGTTTAAGATGACTTGAAGTTAAAACAATTGCAACCAACCATGGAGAGTTAATGGTATTAAGTGGATGTTAATTTAGTTGGAGATATTATAGGTTTCAACTTATCAATAAATTTCATACTCTTCCCAACTTTTTAGAGCTTTCTGTAATAACACACTATATACAAGTTTATAGACAATTAATACATAGTCAATACATAATCAATATGTATTGATTGTATGATTCCCCCTTATACAAGTTGTATATTGATTGTCTATAAGCTGTGTATTAACTATATACAAGTTGTGTATTTATTGTGTAACAATTTCTAGGCATTATGTATAAGCTATGTATTGACTATATAATGATTATGTACAAGCTATATATTGATTGTATATTAACTGTGTATCAATTGTGTATTGATTGTATATTAACTATAAATAAGCTATGTATTAACTATATATTAATTGTGTATAGTTGTGTGATAGCTTGTACACACTATATACAAGATGTGGATTGATTATATATTGACTATGTACAAGTTATGTATTGACTTTGTATTAATTGTATATCAGTTATGTATTAATTATGTATTGATTGTGTACTAATTTTATATTGATTGTATGTTGATTTTGTATAAACTATATATTGACTATGTATAAGCTGTTTATTGACTATATATTGATATGTGACAACTTGCACACTATGTGTATTTACTATATACAAGTTGTGTATTTATTGTATACCAATTATGTATTGGTTATATATTGACTGTGTATTAACTATGTACAAGCTATGTATTGACTATATATTAATTGTGTACAAGCTATGTATTTAATGTGTATTAATTGAGTACAAGTTGTATATTATTAATGTATTGATGTGTGATTTGGTTGTCCAAGAAGGGTCTTGATTTGAATTCCCAAATAAAAATTTGAAAATTAGAGAACATAATAGGTTATACAACTATGATTAGGTTTATAGTGTATGAAGTTGGATATTGGAAGGGTCAAACAATTATAGAAAGCCATCATCATGAACTAGCTAGGCCAGAAGACAGACATCTACTAAGATATATAAGAATATGGGTGATGAAAAGTATCATTTTTTAAATCAATAATAGAAGCCGGGATCAGAAATGTTGATGCATTTTCATATCTTGTCGATGAAGTTAGAGGTATTAAAAATGTTAGATTCCCTAAGAGGTATGCATATAATTACATTTTAAAAATGAAAGGAGCAATGTTTGAATATGGGGACACTAATTCATTAAGTTAACTATTTAAATATAGATAAGTCGATGAAAATATGTTTACATGAGACGTTCAAATTAATGAATTTAATAAATTATTGAATTTTTTTGGTTTATGGGATTGGGAGGATATATTATGAATACTTTGGAAATGTGGTAATTTTTGTATTAGCAATAGGCTTAATAATAATTTATTCTATGCACCATTTATTATAGTTATTAATTATTGGTAGAATATTCTACTTAGAGTGGCCTTTATGTCAGAGGAAATAATTGAATCTTTTATGTGGTTGTTTAAAACATTTATATAATAAAGGGTGATAAATATTCAATAATAATATTTATTAATTAGGATCAGGTAATGATTATAGTCATATAAGTTACATTACCTCAAATCTAATATAGGCTATGCCAATAGCACATCTTTAAAAGATTCCATCAAAAGTTTGTTGCTTAAATAGAAACAATAAAGTCAGAGAATTTTTTCATAAGTATTTGAGTAAGTGTGACTCTAAGGAGGAGTTCGAGAAAATATGAACTGAAATGATCATAGAAGAGAGCCTCCATAGTCATGATTGTTTGAATGAGCTTTATAGGATAAGGAATAAATGGTCAATAATATTCAATAAGGATTATTTTAGCATGGACATTCTATTAACACTGCATAATGAGCCTACTAAAAAGTGTAACATGACATTTTGAAGCCAACAAGTTCTATAATTGATTATTTTTTTGGCTTACAGAGTGTGATGATGACTTGAAGCCATAATGAACATTATGAAGGTTATAGATGTAGCCAGTTCAAAATAGTACATTTAATAAAAAGTAGCTCAATACTAAAGCAAGCAGCTCAATTTTATTTAAGAAAACTATATTAATTTTTTAAAGAAGAATTTTTATAGGGTTTGGGTTGAATTTGTATAGACAATGCCTCAAGTGATCCATTAAAGTTTTTTATCAAGAGCTTAGAGAATAATGACTAGTCGATCATTTGGACTATTCATTTTGATGTAAAAGGGGGTATTATTCAATGCACCTGTGGGGAGTTTAAGACAATGGGTTTATTATATTTCAATGTATAAGAGTTATAAGGCGATGGTCAGTAAGAGCTAAGAAAGATATATATGTTGGCCGCATATTTATAGGTTTAGAAAAGTCATATGAGGTAGGCAGTGGATAAATATTTAGAAATCATATTAGCAAATTTTCATATCAAATTACTGCTCGTACATAGAGCAATAAGGAGGTAGAACATTATGTGTTGGTTGCAATGAAGGAGATGGTTGAAAATAAAGAATTGATCCTTGATGACAAATGAAAGAATCACAAGTTTATAGGCAATACACAGGATGCCATTACTAAATTTAAAGATTCACTAAAGTGTAGGTCAAAAATATCTCTAATGCAAGGTTGAAGGGCCACTAGAAAAACAAAAAGAAGTCTAAGAGTAAGATTTAACTTACATGCTAATTGATTTTCATTATATAATATGATACAATGTATTTTTCACTAAGCTTAATTTTTTTCAACAAAAAAATCTATCATGAAGGTAAATACAACATAAATGTCTTCACCTTTAAGACAGATCAAGTTCTCAAATATGCCTGAATACTTCAATGACGAATTAATAAATGGGAAACAACCAGTCAACGGGGCCTGAGTACACGAGGATGATGATGAATATCATTGCTTTAGAGCAATAATTGCATTAAATTTAAGCATAATGAGTGTTGGTTAAATTAAAATAATTTATTATGATAATTGATGTTTCTGACATTCTTCATTCATTGCAATAACATGAGTTTATTTAGTTCATTATGTCATGTTATTCAATATGTGTATTCACTATGTATTAACTACATATTAACTAACTTTCAACCGAGTATTAATTGTGTATCAATTTTGTATCGACAGTGTATCTAATGTGCATTAAGAAATAAACTTATAAGTAATAATTTTTTTGATACACTATCAAGATAACTTCACTGAGTATTAATTGTATATTAATTGAATATTTACTATATACTGTCTGTGTATCAACAGTGTATTGACTGTGGATCGATTGTAATGATTGATGGTTAAATTAAAATAGTTCATTGTAATAATTGATGGTTCAAACATTCTTCATTCATTATAATAACATGAATTTATTTAGTTTATTCTATCATGTTATTGAACATGTATATTCACAATGTATTAACTTTGTAATGACTATTTTTCAACTACATATTAACTGTATATCAACAATATATCGAATGTGCATTAAGAACTAAATTTGTAAGAAATAAAATTTTTGATGCACTATCAAGATAACTTTACTGTGTATTAATTATGTATTAAATGTATATTTATTATGTATTGATTGTGTATCGACTGTGTATCAATTTTGTATTGCATTTTTGAAATTAGGTTTTAAATATTTCAATTTCTAAGCAATTGTGTTCATTTCATGCTTTATTAATCATTTTTCAATTATGAATTAAATGTGTATTGAATGTACATTAAGAATTGAACTTATAAGGAATAATTTTTTTTATATACTATTAATATAACTTCATTGTGTATTAACTATGTATCAACGTATGCATATTTACTATGTATTAATTATGTATCGAATGTGTATCTACTGTGTATTAAATATGAATTGACTATATATTGCTTTTAAAATTAGGTTTCACATATTTAATTTCTAAGTAATTTTTGTTCATTTAATAATTTATTAATTATTTATTAACTATGTATTAACTATGATTATCTGCATGTCAACTGTACATTAACTATTTTTATATATACTATCGATGTCACTATCGATACAAATTTTTTGATATCAATATAAAGTCTACCACATGTCAATACACAGACCATCAAAAAATAAAAAAAAATTAATATAAGAATTCATTATTATATTATTAAAATGAATTAATATCCATATAATGATTATCTATAAAAAAGAAGTTATTTTAGAGGAAAAATTAATCAAAGAATATAATATAAGCTCATAGAAATGGATCACTATTAGCATAAAAGTGTATCAAAAAAGTTTATCTAATTATTGAACAAAATAAGGCGTATGCAAATTCGGCCTTAAATTTTGGCATTTATGCTTGCCAATTTTGATGTTATACTCATTTGATATTCTTTTGAAGAATAATTCTTTTCATCTATTTGCAGATGAATATTCATCAATCAACACTATTAGTGGCAAACCACAGACACCCTGAATAGGCCATAATCTTATAACACTATTAAAGGATCCCTTCATCTTAGCATATAGGTGGTTTATCTTAACAAGATAATAAAAACATATTAATTGACTGTCCACTAGAAAAAATATTAACATTATGCCATGCTGCTCTCACTTGCAATGGCAAGAAGAATTTTTCTGTGTATCGATTTGGGTAAGGAATCATATAATTTCCATTTTTTCTTTCAGCCTTCCTGGCATAAGGGTCCAGTGATTATTATGGATGATTAGTATAAGTAGAAGAATAGATGCCTTGATTGTAACCTTCTTAACATGTTCGACATAAATATGGGTCTCATGATTATATTGCTTGTATCCCTAGAAGAAATCAAAGTAAATGGCTAACGCCTGAGTAAATAGTATTTCATAAAATTTATTTATTACGATAATACTAACCCAATGTATTGGGGAGATATATAAGAAGGGTTAGCACATGCCAGGGATAAGTTTATTCTTCAAAGATAACAATACGACAAAGGAATCCATATGGTTATTATCCAGATATTTATTTGTTATAAGCTCATTAATATCACCTCTACTTATTATGATGCTCATAGAAGAGAATATTGTGTGATCCCTGCAACCAAAGTCAATACATAGTCAAGATATAGCTAATACACAGCCGATAAATAGTCAATACACAGTCAATACACAACCAATACATAGTTTATACATATTAGATACACAATTAATAAGCAGTCGATGCACAAATAATACATAATTAGAACTTTGTGTATCACAAAAAAATAACTCATACATGATTAAAATTTAATAAATGTAACTTACAAAATATAATACACAATCGATATAAAACCCATACATAGTCAAAATTTAGACGATAAATGATTAATATACAATCAATACACAACCAATGCATAGTTGATACACAATTAATATACATTTGCATACAATTAATACATAGTCAATACATATTAAACACAGTTAATATGTAGTAAATATATAAGTTATACACAATCAAATGTAATATACATAAATAACATGTCAGAACAATTAAAACTTACTTAGTAGTATATTTTTCAAAATTTAATCCATAAACAATTGATTTTCCATAGTTAGTATCTCCCTGCCCTCAAATTTCATCTTTTTACTTGCATGTCTAGCAACTATAGAAAATGCATCCACCATAGTTACTGCTTTAGTTGTAGGTTCTCGTTGCATAGGTAGGGGGCTTATTTTTTTCTTCTTCTTATCATTATTTATGAATGGTGTCTTAACAACATTTTTGCTTTGATATTTCATCTTCTTTGCTTTTCTTGCTATAGCTAATGTAAGGGCTGCAATAATTAATTTATCATCATCATCCTCCTCCACATTCTCATGAAGAGGAACTATATCAGGTGGGGCTTCTTCCTTTCTATCTACAGAAGGAGGAATTATATCAACGAGGGCATCCTCCTTAATTTCGATAGCAGGAGAAATTGGATCAGCTGGGGTACCCTCCTTGATGCTTATAGTAGGAAAATTGGATTAGCTGGGGCTTCCTCCTTGATGTCCTCTACAGGAGGCATTAGATCACTTGGGGTTTCCTCCTTGATGCCTATAGAAAAAGGAAGTGCATTTGCTGGGGCTACCTCCTTGATGTCAATAGAAGGAGGAATGGCATCATCTAGGGCTTTTGGGTAAGATGAGGATGAGGATGCCAGAAGTTACGGGGGGAGCAAATTTACATTTAATAATATGGTGGAGGAGCTTGTATTCAATAGCATCAACATGTGTTTCTAATTGACCAAGCCTCAAGCCTAGCTTCGATTCAATATCATTGAATAGAGAATTAAATAAAGTTTGGATTATTATTAACAATTTCTCCTAGAGGCCAGCCCAATCCTATTATTAGTTGGAGGGGGTTTGCTGGTGAGAATGAGGGGTATGGGCTAGGAATTCATTTTGTAATTTTGGAGAAGGGATTTGTTGAGGAGAATGAGGGGGCTTTGGTGTTTGAAAGGTTTGCATGACAAATTAGTCATTTAGTATGAGGTCCATTTCATCCTTAGTTACTCCCTGGAGGAAAAAAAAATTTGCACAAAAATTAGCCTATTGTTATCAAATTTCAAATCTTAGGGACATTAATTGAAATGTGCTCTAGAATAAATATTTATGTATACTTGTTTATCCCTTTTCTCCTCAAATAAATTGGAGACTTATTTGGCAGTATAACGTAAATATGTATTAACCCACTGAAGGAAATGGGTTCTTTAGTCAGGGTTCCTTGGGGCATTTATTGAACTGTGCTCCACAAATCAAATTTGTTTATGATAAAATATAATATTAGCTAATAAATTCATAAAATGAATTAATAATTAAAAAGATACTTAGATGCACTTAGCACACATAATTAGCAAAGGTATAAACTATTTATATAACCTAATAGGCTCTCCTTAGAAAAATTCCTAGCCACCCTATTAACCTCAGAAACTAAAAAATCCCTTATGGTCCCTACCCAGTTAAAAGATGAGAACACATCTATATTATTTGCAATAGTATCTTGGGGTTTTGTAGTTATTAAGGGAAAAAATAAAATTGACAATAAAAATATGTTGTATTTTTTTAACATAAAGGATGGTTAGGTTATTTGTTGATGTTTCTCATCTCATTATTAATATCGATTGATCTATATAATGTAAGTGGCTCGCTTTCTTAGATAATATCAACATATATACTTGGCAATCCTGTAAGTATGACCACTTCATCTGAGCTGAATTGTAGCTCATGACTCTTGATGATAAAGCATTGATGAGGAATATTCCATAATGAGAGTATCTCATATATCAAGGTAATATTCTGTTGGAATGATAGGAACTTCAGAAATTGATATATATTTAATCTCTTTAAGGTGTCCTCGACATCCTTGTTTAACATCTTAACGAACGAGTCCCATATAGTTCTAAAGTTAATGGTCTAAAACGATAAGTAATCTTTAAAAAATACATCTACAAACATCACAAAAATTTCATAATTTAAAATCCTAATTAAAATGTAAAATATAGTTAATATATAGTAAATATACAGTCGATACATAATTAATACATGGTTAATACATAGTTAATACCAAGTCAATACACAGTTAATACAAGTTCAAAAAAGAGTCACAAAATAAATAAAAATAATGTATAGATATTTAAAATCTATAAAATCTAATTTATAAAATAGAATACAAAGTCGATACACAGTCAATATACAATTAATATATAATTAATTTCAAGTCAATACAATGTTAATACAAGTTTAAAAAGAGTAACATAATGAAGAAAAATAACTCATAGACATTTGAAATTTGTTCAACTTAATTTAGAAAATGGAATACAAAGTTGATATATAATTGATATACAGTCGATACACAGTTGATACATAGTTGATACATAATCAATATATAGTGAATACACAATTAATATCAAGTCAATACACTATAAATACATGTTTTAAAAAGAAACAAAATAAATAAAAATAACTAATAAACATTTAAAGTTTCTGCAACCAAATTTAAAAAATGAATTACAAAGTAGATACACTATCAATACAAGTTCAAAAAAAAGTCACAAAATGAACCAAAATAACTTGTAGATATTTGAAATCTATACAACCTAATTTAGAAAATGAAATATAAAGTTGATACATAGTGAATACACAATTGATACATAATCAATACATAGTGAATACACAATTAACACAGTTAATGCTAAGTCAATACACCATTAATATAAGTTCAAAAAAGAGATAAAATGAATAAAAAAACTCATAAACATTTAAAATCTATGCAATCTGATTTAAAAAATAGAAAACAAAGTCGATACATAATGACATACAATTAATACATAGTTAATGCACAATTAATATCCAATTAATACACATTTAATATATAATTAATACAAAGTTCAAAATAGATTCACAAAATGAATAAAAAATAACTCTCACACATTTAAAATATGTGCAATCTAATTTAGGAAATGAAATACAAATAGATACACGGTCGATACATAATTGATACACAATCGATACATAATTGATACACAGTCAATACACAATTAATATACAGTTGGTATATAATTAATACATAGTTAGTATAAGTTCAAAAAAGAGTCACAAAATAATAAAAAAGAACTCATAGATATTTAAAATATGCACAACCTAATTTAAAAAATAGAATGCAAAGTCGATATACAATCGATACACAACATATACATAGTCAATTCCCAGATAATATACAATTAATACAAAGTTAATACACTGCTAGTACAAGTTCAAAAAAGAATCACAAAAATGAACAAAAATAATTCATAGATAATGTATGAAATATGTGCAACCTAATTTAGAAAACGAATTACAAAGTCGATATACAATCAATACACACTTTATACACAACCAATACACAATCAATACACACTGTACAATCTCATATGCTTAAAATTTTACATGAAGGTTTACATTTACCCATTTGCAATACCGCAAGTGTCCAATCGTGTACGTCAAATTGACTATCCTTTTCATTTTTTAAACAATGTGACAAATGGGCTTCTGTTTGTTAAATAAAGTGGGTCACGACACTTTTATATGTTAAACAAGGCGAGTCACGACAGTAGCAAAAAAAGCGACAAGAAAATATCATAAACCCTAAAAACTATAAATGTAAACCCTAAAACCTATATAAGAGAAAAGCTAAAGAAGTATCTCTTTGAATATGAACTGAACGAGAATGACAGACTAACTTTGTTGGAGATGATGAACTTAGCAAGTTAACATATCACCCGAATGCCAATGAACAATGAGCCATATGCAATGTCGAAGATGAAAAGTGAACAATGAACCGACTCTAATACCAAATTTAAAAAGTGATTCGACTTCACAAATTTTGATCTACAATGAATTCAAAATTTTCACCTCTGGACCGTGCTGGGTCGATCAGGCTTTCAATAGAAAAATAAAATAATTAATATATATTAAATAACAATGTGTCTAATCCCTGTGTCATGATTTCATTGGAGTGCAAACACTGAGCTACATCCAGACTCTGCACGTAATAATTTCTACTTAATTAGAGACCTTGTGCTACATCACCCATCCCTTATCACTACAACATTCTCAAGAGTTATTCACCAAACAGAAAAGAAATCACTACAACTTCGCATGGTCAGCACTGTAGTGCTCCCAAGAGCCTTAAAATTTGTTTTATTATACATAGAGCTTAGTGTCACAATGGTGCAATGCCTCAAGGGCAATTATATTCTTATTAAAATTTTTTCTAAATTCAATTTCTAAGTTTATTTTTCAATCATTCAAATGTTAATAAAACCAATCATACTTAAAATTCTAATCAGGTCAACAATTATTATAATTTTGTACAAGTGGGTATTACATCTTGCCCCACTATAACCCCTTCTCTTGTAAAAGTTATTCACAATCAAGGCCACTTACCTATTATAGATATCCATGATTAAGCTACAGGAAGCGTACATCTATGAGGCTTATGACCATAACATCACTAATTAGACTCATCATTAACTCACAATCACTTACAATAAAGGGACTTGCCTCTTATTCGCCTCTTGTTCATAGGGACCCACCTTCATAATTTTGTCCAGCATGTTTGGTCTCATGACATATTGAAAGTATACATTCTCAAATATTTTCCCAAGGTACTCACTTGTGATGAGGGGGTCAAGCCATGGATAGGGGTCCACATGCTAACCATCTAACTAGTTCATGTGTTTGTGTGAGTCTATATTGGTCATATCACGTACTATTAATTTTATTTATTATAAGCGTAGTCTTTCTTGTAGCCTCTTAATCCTATAAGTAAAAACTGAAGAGTTAATTTTGGACTTCAAACTATGATAGTGTTTTACATACTCTTCATTCTCACTAACTTCATTCACTAAGTTCTCTAGCTCTAACCAATAAGAGAACCTATTAGTAAGATCAGACATCATCAATAGATAAATTTGATTCTAACAATATGATGCCCCCTTAGCTAATTTTAGAAAATATAGTGAAGTTCATAAACAAACTATTTGAAGATATCTCAAACTAGGTTAGACTGCAAGAGGTACAACTTTTAATTCATCTAGAAAAGCTTATTTAGATTAATCCTAATTTTCCATCCTTAAATTTCTTTATTCATTAAATATACTATTAAAAAATATTTTTAATTAATCTTGCATATCGTCATGCGTGATATATATCAGCTTTGTTTGGGATGGCTTTTTTCTTGCTTCTTAAAATAACTTCTGGTTAAAAAATATAAATTTTTTTATCATATAATTATTTGAAGAAATAATAAAAAAGTCATCCCAAGAAAATCATAATCATAAATAAATAATAATAAAATTAATAAATTATGAATCAATATCGTGCAAAATAATAAATTTGACTATTTATTTATGCATAAGGATGAATATTAATTTCTTCAACCGGCCATAAACTTTATTGTAATTTTGATTCAGCAGTAGCCTTTGCATAATATATTATCACTTCGATATGGAAACCATAGGTTTGTGGCTGTGTGAACTCTTCCTCCTGCCTCTCCCAAAGGAGAAATTATTGTGTGTGGAATCCGAATATATAGCTATATTCAGATGCTTACGTGGAAAGTGAAAATTACGGGATATTTATTTTTTTGCGTCAACCCGACGATACCTGACTCGGTCAAAATCATTTGTCTTGCAGCCAGACCCAGGCCAAATGTTAAATTTAGGGTTGGCGCTTCTTTTTTTTAGGATTAAATCACCACAATATATAACGCTTTCATCCAATTTTTTTGCAGAAAAAATGCCAATGAAGATAAAGATTGAACTGGATCTAGAGGAGGATGTTTGTTTTTATGAGCATACAATATTCTCACAGGGCTCGGAGGAAGCCGATAACCTGAATGCAGACGTCCAGGAACCTAGCTCACAAGAGGCAGAATAATTAAAACCTGTGCGACTAGAGGGAAAGTTCAGCTTATCGGTAAAGTTCGCCTCCTTCCAAGTTTTCTTTACAGCAATGTTGCCATTAAATTTCTTTACAGAGTCATTTTTTTGATGTATTTATTGTGTTCAACAAAGATGTGTACTTTTATCAATAATGTACATAATGTTAAATTGTAATTGACTTTAAAAGAAAACTCAATGGTCCCTTCTTTTGAAGTAGTATTTAGCTATGGTACAATAAGGAATTCGTAGAACGATTTTCGCATTGCTATGTTATGTTGCGTACTCATTACTTATTTTTTTGGTATACAATGCGTATTAATTGCGTATTTTGTTGAGTATTTATTACGTATTTATTGCGTATTGTTTTGCTTAATTACTACTTATTGGTTGCATATGTATAATTCATTTATTGCGTATTTATCAGGATATTTATGTTAATGAGAAAGATTCATATGAGGCTTATTGTAATTATGACCAAAATGTTGGTTTTAGTGTTCGTAAGGATCATCACAATTACTGGCCAAATTCCATAAATTTAAAATCCAGGGACTTTGTTTGTTCAAAAGCTGGTTTAAAGAAGTTGCATGATCTTAATATCTAAAGGAAATATTGAAAATCAGACACCAGAACTGGTTGTCCAGCTATGATTAGATTTACAGTGGATGAAGCTGGATATTGGAAGGTGAAAAAATACAATCAGCCATCAGTAAAGCGAGCAAAGAATTCTAATTTCATAAGCATACCCAAATGCTTCACTGAGGAATACATAAAAGGTGTATGTTCAAATAAGCCATCAGAAATGTACCTGAAGTTGATGATGGATATCATTAAATCAAAAAATTAAATGTATTATGTGTGCATTTTATGCGTATTGTATGCATATTTTCCGAATAAACAATGTTCTCTTGAAAATTTTTTTGTAATGTTTCCTATGATAGTAAAATAAATATTAAAAGGATTCAAATCAAAGGAATGTGTTGATACAAATATCCTCTTATTAAATAAAAATATATAAAAAAATCAAGGCATCTTAGTTGCGTATAGACGGCATATAAAATGCATCTGGGATGCGTACAAAAGGCGTATGGGGTGCGTATTTTCTCAAGGCAAAGAAAAAACCATAAGGAATCACAAGGAATCATGGATCAATGGAGAAAAGCTCAAAATTTAATGCTTCCTGATTCTATTTAATGCATTCATTATGTTGTTAACTGTTCATTTACTAATGTTTGCCAGGCATTTGTTTCAGTTGGTTGAGGTAGGTTGACGTGGCCGCTTTGATATCTTCTAGTATTGATGACATTCATTATTGTTTTGACCAAATTTATTGCTCTCTATTATTGGTTTGACCATCTTCTCTATATAAGAAGTTTCCCTCTTCCATTGCCTTTTAATGTAATGTTGTGTGAGTTTTTTACAAAAAATTTAACAGTGTTTTTGCATTGTCGCTGTTCATGCAATTCCTGTGCTGAAGTTTTAGCAGAAAATCTTGCCTAAAACTCTGCTAAAACTTCAGCATAAGAATTGTCATGAAGAGTCGGCATGCAAATATATATTTAACATTTTTTTTAAAAACCACACAGTAATTGCAATTATGGGTTCTTTTATCAATGATGTACCTAAGGTTGAAAAGAAAGGACCCTCGACAAATAGGTTTTTATTTCTTGATTTCATTAATATTTTTCAACATAGTCTTTGGGGGGGCTATGTCTAGTCAACTCTAGCATTTCAGACTTTATATCCTTTGAAGTGATGGTTGAAGTGGGCAAGGTAAGCCAGATAATCTCTTCACCTTTGTTTGGAAGACAATTAAGGAGGGCCACTTCATCAGCTGTGAAAGGTAGAACATGACACTCTATAATAAAACATTGCTTTAGTATATTCCACATTGTCATCAGCTAGTAAATAAGTTGGGCGTTTTGCTCAAATCCAAAAAATTGAAGAAATTGGTAGATATTTAGGTTCTTCAATTTGTCTTCAATTTCAAGAGGAATTATCTCGACAAAAGTATCACAGATTGTTCTAAATGTTGAAACATAGCATCGATAACATATAGGACGGACGTAAATCTACGTAAATTAAGAAAATAAAATTAATTTAGATAAATAAGTGATACGCATTAATTATACATAAAAAACACAATAGATACGCAATATATACACAGAGTATACGCAATATATATGTAGAGTAAACACATAATTTACATATATGGTACGCAAATGTATACGAAAAATATCAGTAGAAATAAAAAATTATTTGCACTAATCTTTTTTCTTTATTGAAATTTTTTTATGATTTAAGATCTAAAGTATTTATTATAAAATGTTAGGGTTTGAGTTTTCAACATATACATAGAGAATAAGAAAAATATACGCAGAATATACACATAATATACAAAGAATATACACAGAAAGAACGTAAAAGATGAGAAAAATATAAATTTTTATCGTTATCGGGATGTTACTATTATTTTTTGTTTCTTCAGCAAATACGCAGTGAATACCAAAAAAATATGGAGTACATTTTATTACAATGTAAGCATTAACGTACCTTTTTCTTTCCAGGTAAATCCTTTTCCTCCTCCATTTGAGTAGAAGAGATTGTTGAATGTTTTTTAGAAGATTTTTTTGCAGGAACCTTGAAGAACTGGAGCGAATGGCGGAAACTGTTTAGGCGCTTGAAATGTGAATTTTTTTTTACTTTTCATCTTTTTATCATTTTGTTGGGCAGGCGGGGCGGGTTTCCCTTCGTCTGCAGTCGCGAAAAGACAAACGGGTTGGGTAGCAAGTTAAATGAATATCCTAACTTTTCACGTAAGCATGCCACACGTAATAATTTCATTGGCAACTGAACACAGCTCTATGACCAGATTCCACACACAATAATTTCTCCTCCCAAAGCCAGACGGCCAGGTCTTTTATTCTGTGCGGAATCCGGTTATAGAGCTGTGTTTGGATGCAAGTAAAATCATTACACGTGACGTGCTTACGTGGAAAGTTAGGATATTTATTTGACTTCTTACCCGACCCGTTTGTCTTTTCGGACTTACTGCAGACGAAAAAAATCCGCAACAAATAAGCAGTAAATAAGCAGAAAATGCGCAACATATACGCAATAAATACTCAATAAATACGGAACAAATACGCAATAAAATACTTAATCAATACGCACATTTTACGCAACGAATACGCAAATCACAAATATATTTCTTTACTTTTTAGCCAAGGAATTCTCTTGACGAATAGAAGTAGAAGGCTCTATGAGATTCCAATGACCCTTGGATATGATTCAATAAGGTTTTGAATAGTCAAGAATTTCCCTATCTTTTTTATCAAAGGTATCCAACAATTTATGTCTTACTTGATAATTAGTCAGTGAGATTTCGATTAGAACAGGCATATGCCAAACATGAATACCCTCTGAAGCCACGGGCAGAACACCTGGCATAGAGACCCGGTCTTGAGTGAAAAAAATACAACCACTTTGATCTTTTTCAATAAAATCATCACGTAACAAATCAACAAAACCCAAAGTCATCTCACGTTCCTCTTCCAGTTTACCCACTACTGTACCAGCGTGAATATGATCTCCGCCAGACATACGTAATGCTTTAGCTAGTACACGAAAATGCATACAATGATTTTTCTGTCTATCAATAACTGCATGCATTACGCGACAATTTTTTTTCTGATCCTTCGAGAAAAAGATTCATTCTCCTCATAAAAAAGAGGAGGTAGAACCAATAAATATTTCTTTTTCGATTCATCTCTGGGGTTGAATACCTCATTCAAGAATCTTTTTTGATCCAACCCGTAGGAATCAATAGAAAAGGCAAATCCCCTATGATACACCAGATCTGGCTCGGTTATTGATAGAGTGAATAGATCCGCCATTTCTGTGAATCTCTCTTCTTTTCATGTTTACCAAAGGTATCCAACAATTTATGTCTTACGTCGATACGCCCTGCAATTTGCACTTGAATCCCTTTTGTACCCGTTTGTTCAGTTAATTCAATAGCTTTTCTTTATATTCTTATTTGAATTTCTTTTATTTTATTTATTATTTCTTCTATTTTATTATTCTATTTTATTATATGTTTCTATACTTCTTTCTATTTTTCTTTGTATATTTCTTATTATATTGTATTGTAATTGTATATTTTGTATTTTTATTTTATATTGATGTTGATGCTTTATAACACTGCCTTTTTTATGGGGTAATTTTTCATAAACCATACATATGAGAATCATATATCACTGAGATCTTTATTCTCTCTTTCTATCATCATTCCATTTTTCCACATCCCTTTTTTTCACAATTCATAATCAGATTTCTTTTTTATGAAAAGAATTTCAGTTGCTACAATGCTACAACTATATGATCGATTCAGTCATATAGTGACTGTTTCTTGGGATCTCGACGATACGAAGCAATAAGTTGGTTATTAGTTTTGAGTTTCTTTAGTTTTGATAGTTACTAAGTTTATAGTGGGGTTAGCCTGTTTTTTTCAATCTCAATTCTAAAGAAAAAACTAACGAGTCACACACTAAGCATAGCAATTATACTAAAATCTAAATTAAGTAAAGGGCAAATCAAATTTTTATTCAACCTTATAGAATTAGAATTGTTCGTTTTTCTTTGATTAAGAAAAAGAAGAAAATAGTTTATAAATTTTTTCTATCGATGACCAGAATGGCGAAATAAATAAAGGTACATTCTTCTTCTTTTTTCTTTTCTTATTATTGGTTTACAAATATCCCAATTTTTATGCCTAAGACTCCATAGATAGTTCTAATTGTATGGGAACAGTGATCAATTTTAGCGCGAATTGTTTGTAAGGGAACCCTGCCTTCTCTGATCCATTCGACACGTGCAATCTCTTTTCCGTCGATATGCCCTGTAATTTGCACTTGAATCCCTTTTGTACCCGTTTGTTCAGTTAATTCAATATCTTTTTTCATTGCCTTTCATTCCAATCAAATGATCCACAACAGCCAATAGATCTCGTGGTAACAAAAAAAATATTGTTTTGGGGTATATCAAGATTCAGTCTCCGGTTCATATTTCGTCGACTAATCTTTCCTAATTCACATCTTTGTTGAAAAAATTTCTTTTGTAATTCCTTGCATAAGGACTCAGAAAATGTCGGATCCCCCCTACACAAGCAAATTGTTGATAAAACTCCAAAATAGCACTTTCTTTTGACCCAATATTTTTTTTCTCTTTATCATTCGGGAAAGACAAGAAAATCTCAGGGTAGCAAACATTATCTAGAATTTCTCTTATATTCGAACCCATAGCTGATGATAGAACTCTAAGACTTTCTTTCCAATTAATGAAATTTAGTATTGAATCTAAAAAAGAATTAGTATCTATAAAAGTAATTAGATAATAGAACTTGTACCTTGTAAACCGATAATGGGAGAACGAAATCAGGATAAAAATCAATTCCTATAATTATGAAACCCATGTGAGATACGGAAGAATAGGCAATACATTTTTTTTAATTGCGTTGACCGAGAGAAGTCGAAGCTGCATAAATGATTTGTATTATTTCTACTATCAAAGGGGTTGTGGATTTTTTTCTACCAATTGGGACTCTCCCTTCACCGCCCCCATGGGGATGATCTACAGGGTTCATAACTACTCCTCTTACTACAGGACGCTTACCTAGCCAACACTTAGATCCGGCTCTACCCAAACTTTTTTGGTTCACCCCAACATTACCCACTTGTCCGACTGTTGCTAAGCAGTTTTTGGATATCAAACATACCTTCCCAGATGGTAATCTTAATGTGGCCGATTTACCCTCTTTTACAATCAATTTCGCTACTCAATCAATACACAAGTCAAATAAAAATATGATGGACTTTTAACTGTTCACTTAAGCATCCGATTCCGCACAGAATAATTTCTCCCTCACCTGTCCATTGCTCGTTCACCTTCTCTGTGCCATTCGCCACCTTCTTTACCAGCGGAAGGTTTACCGGATAAGAAGGGCCGGAACCTTTCGAGCTCTGTTGCTGCAAATAATTCTACTAAGACCAAGAAACGGAACCCATTCACATGGCCAATGCTTTCCCTGTCATCTCACTCTATCTCCCATCTCTCTCCCTTGCCTCTAAAACCTCGCAAGGCTCTTCTCCTTTTCCAGCCATCAGTGCCACTCTACCCATTACGCCGCTAGGCAATACCCGGTTATTTACTACCACTCTTCCCCGCGCCTTGTCTTCCTATTCTTCTCCTGCCCCTTCGTCAAAAGCCGTTATCGATAGCGCAAAGGTGAGTTTTTTTTTTTAATACTTATGCTGTCTCCCAGTTGGATGCATGTAAGTTGTTTCTTTATCCTTTGTTTACATGCCCCGATTTCAGGAGAGTTTGGGGCAAGCCACGAACATAAGTTTGAGGGATCTCTTGAACCTTAACAGTTGGGTTGTGCGTGATTATTACCGGCTTGTCAGCTCCGTGAACGCCCTAGAGCCTCGTATCCTCGTGCTTTCAGATGAACAGGTTTGCGGCATCTCTTTATGCTATCAAGATCAAAGAGTTTAGGCAAAACATGTAGTACTTTTTATTGTTTTTATATATTTTCTGGCTTTTTTTTTTTTTGGTAGTTGAGAGCAAAGACTGTGGAATTTCGCCTTCGATTGAGCAAAGGGGAAAACCTTGCTGATATTCAAGCTGGTTTTTTTTAGACACTTCTCTCCATTTTCACATGGTCATATACAAAGAGCCCGTGTTTGTTTTACCTAACGTTTCTATCTCCATTAGAGGCATTTGCTGTGGTTCGGGAGGCTGCAAGAAGGAAGCTTGGTATGCGGCATTTTGATGTCCAGGTGTTTTGACTCTCTTTGGTACTTAAAATCTTCTTGGTTTATGGATAGATGAAGGTGGACTATAGTGAAATATTTATTTTAGATCATCGGTGGTGCGGTGCTTCACGATGGATGCATTGCTGAGATGAAGACTGGGGAAGGAAAGACTTTGGTTTCGACATTAGCAGCTTATCTTAATGCTCTTACTGGCCATGGAGTTCACGGTATCTTCCTTTGAATTGTATTGTATGGATGATTTTTCTTACAGTTGCATCTGAAATGCATGAATACTGACATAAAGAAGTACTTTGCGGAAGCAAAACCATTAAGCATTTTGATGATGTTATGTGGTGAGATGTGTTGCAAAGGTGCAAGTTTGGTCATTCTTGGGAGCTTTTGTTTCATTTGGGAATGCTTTTCAATTACTTTGTTTATCAAAATATATCATCTGAAAATTTTGATTTGTTTGGAAGTGAAAAGGGAAGTTTTATATTGCACTTCCATCTCCTCCATGGCTTCAAGAACATGAAAAACTCTTTTTTGTACGACAAATTATCCTTCTCTTCGAGAGGGAAGTTACGATTTTATTTTCTACAATACAATACAATTCAACATCATTGCATTGTCCGATGACTTGTTAGTTAATTGCTATTTGTTTTTCTTCATTTGGTACATCTGATTCCACTCCAATATTTGTTTTTCAGTGGTAACTGTAAATGATTACTTGGCTCAGCGTGATGCTGAATGGATGGGCCGCATTCATAGATTTCTAGGTCTTTCCGTTGGCCTCATTCAGGTGTGTTTTCAACTATTGACTTTGATATTGCTGGCAGAAAAAAATATAAATGTTGTGCCTGCCCTTATGCTTTTTAAACTTGTAGAGTGGCATGACTGCTACAGAGAGAAGATCGAGCTATAATTGTGACATAACGTATAGTAATAATTCGGTAAGTTTACAACACTAAATATTCATGATTGTTACACCTCGTTTTCTCTGGAGATAATCCATGATGTGGGCTTATTTTTGTCTTGTTTTCTTGATACTTCGGTTGCTGCTAGCTTTTCTTTATGACCCTATCTTATGTGAATATGTTGGAGCTCATGTTACTCCGGGCATAGGTGGAGGCTGTTGGTTATACCTTGTTATTTAAGTTAAATAACTCTTCTTTTATAGAATCTCTAATACCTTTTGAAGCAGAAATTATTATCATAGGATAGCTTTTCCCTTTCAAATAACTGAATAAGGCTCTTGGTAGTAACTTGATCCATCTATGTCTACCTGTTTAGTGTAGCCTATTCAGTTTAAGACACCAATAACGTTTTCATTACATTTTTTTGGGCTGATTTAGATGAGTTTTTTTTTTTTTAGTACTTGTCTGGGGTTCGGTTTGGATAATACAAAACCAATCTTAATTTATTTGTGCAGGAACTTGGTTTTGATTACCTCCGAGACAATCTGTCTGGAAATAGAGCGAAACTTGTAATGCGATGGTAATTTTACTTGTATTATGAGTTCCTTCCTTGATGTTTGAAGACTAAACTAACTTAAAACATTGAAAACAGGCCAAAGCCATTTCATTTTGCCATTGTTGATGAAGTTGATTCAGTCCTCATTGATGAGGGGAGGAATCCATTATTGATAAGTGGAGAGGTGTTTTTCTGTAAATTTGTATCACAGCTTTTTCGTTTGACATTTCAGTTTCAATGTTGATTGATCTGAATGAATAGGCAAGTAAGGATGCTGAGCGCTACCCTGTTGCCGCCAAAGTTGCTGAGCTTCTTGTACAGGGAATTGTGAGTCACTGTATTTTTATCTTTAATCAGATGAATTTTGTGCTTTAATACTTACTACAAAATTGAATTTCATTTCTTTTGACTATCGTGGTTTTGATCTCTTTGCTGCATTTATTGTGATAAGGAAATGATTTTATTTGCAGCATTATAATGTGGAACTGAAAGATAATTCAGTTGATTTGACTGAGGAAGGGGTTGCGCTTGCTGAAATGGTTCTTGAGACTAATGATCTGTGGGATGAAAATGATCCATGGGCCAGGTTTATGCAACTTCTTAGCTGAAATATATTCATGTTTTTGATATCCTTTGCACTCGTACTGAAAACCAATCTCCTCTCACCAAGTTGAATACGTGAAACATATTCATTTTATCATGAAGCATCTGATCCTGAAGTTGAAGTCTTTTGGACTTTACTCTGAGTTTTCAACTTGTGTTGCATATCTGGCTCGAATTTGCCACATTAGTGCACATTTTGAGTTCAAGATATAAAATGCTAGGAAGTGAACCAACCGTCCTGCTTGAGACCAATATGCTATGATTGATTAGAACATATATCTGTTTGTTAGTGCATGCAACTTCTATGTAAACAATGACAAGGAGAAACTTAATGATGATCATTTGTGTTGAAAAATAAGTCCATTACAACTTGTCTATTTGTTGCTTGAATAGAAGAAATAGTTAAGTTTAGTATCTAAACATAACTTCATCTTTTGTATTAGTTGGTGTCCGCCAAGGAAAAAGTCTGTTTTAATTTGTTATTGTTTCGTATATAAAGTAATTTCTTTTTACAGGTTTTTAATGAATGCTTTGAAAGCCAAAGAGTTTTACCGTCGGGATGTTCAATACATTGTTAGAGATGGAAGGGCATTTATAATCAATGAGGTAATTTCTACTCACATAGTGGATAATTTTTTTGCAATTGATATTTTAACGTCAATTTGGCTGTTTGTGGGTCATATCCTCTTTTATTTTTTATGAGAAAAGCTTTATATTAAAATTTCCTTTCTTTATAATTTGTACTTTTAAGTTTCAACAACTCCAATATTTTTAAAATCTTGTAGAAGCTCAGAAGTTTAGTGTCAACTTTTTATTATCCACACTATGCATAAGGATGAGGATTACATAAGTCACATGGTAGATATTTTCTTGCACTTCACTTCTAATTTACAAAATGCTTTTTTTTAACCTCTTAGAAAACTATTGAAGTAGAGGATGCAAATCACTATATTCTAGAGAACTAAAGAGAGCACTATCAAATTTGGAGAAACAAAATTAGGAGCACACACAATTATGATATAGAATAATAAAAAAAGGACATAGATAAGAACGCTAGTTTTTCCATAGTTTGATCAAGAATGAACTACGCCATAGCATTTACACTAGTATTTATGTAATTTCATCAATAATAACCTACACCCATAGGGTATGGGGGCACAATGATTCACAATCAAAATTTATGAAGAATAAAATAAGAAAAGTCACAAAGATATATCAAATTATATTCATAAAAAACTAATAAGGAGAATAGCTGATAATATTTAGTTAATTTTGGGAAGAGCTTCTAACTAAAGAAAGTCAAGGAAATTATAGATTAATTCCTCTCTCACCAAATCTCCAGTCTAACGAAGCAAAAACAACCAATCCTTAACAAGAGAAAACTACAACGCTTGATCCTCCCCATCTCTCCTCTCTCTGACAATCACAACAGGAAAGTCGCAACCCTCTTTGCCTCTCTATTTTTGTGACATAGAGATGATCACATGAAACCTCACTTCTTCCTCTAGCCGTCTTAAGTTCTTTTTTGTGCGATTGTGCCTCCCTCTCATGTGGTAGCCCTATCAACAACTTGAGGAGAAATTGCCAAACATAACCCTTATGAGAGAAGTCCTTGATGCTCAAGTGAATGGAGGATGCAAAAAGTTTAAGTGGATCAAGAGAATGAATTACAAAAGTGTCTGTTTAACAAGTCGTCCATATTATCAAAGAACAAAATGGATAACTAAGTCATTGCCAAACTACCTAAGCACCTCCTTGCCCAAAGCCTCGAAAGGCATTAACAACTACTCAAATCAATCAGTTGCTAACATTTCTTTAACTTGTGAACATAGAGTACCTTGGTAAGCAAGTCAATAGGATTGTGTTTTATGCAGAAGTGGTATTGAACATCAATATGCTTGATCTTTTCAGGATATATTTGGTCTCAAGCTAAGTGAATAACATTTGACTTTCACAAAAAATCACTATTTCTTATTATAAATCTAATATTTAACCAAACCTCTAAGCCAAAATATTTTAAAAGTGCTTTATCTAAGTGCCATATAGTTTGCCTTTGTAGTGCACAAAGTAACTGTAAGACAAGCCTTTCGATTGATGACACTCCCAAAGAGACTAAATACATTCTCATTCCAAGACATCCTCTTGTAATGATCACCATTATAATTGGTATTAGAAAATCTGACAACACTATGATCATATATTTTCTCACCATGTTGAGGATCAAAATTTATAATGCCTTTTGTAAGCTAAAGTTTTCTTTAAATTTGCTAGGAAGCCCTCAAAGAAAAGAATTACAGCAAAACACAAAACTCAGCAATAACATTCTCTAAACCCTAGACAAATCCCCCTTAAATAGCCCTAAAACATAAAATCATAAATCGAATCTTCCTAAACAATCAAATATAATTTAGGAAACATTCCTAAACAATTAAACATGATTTATGAAACCTTCCTAAACAATTACACATAATTTAGGAAACCTTCTTAAACAATTAAACTTAATTTAGAAAATCTTCCTAAACAATTAAACATATTTTAGGAAACATCCCTAAATAATATTCCCTCTCTTATTTAAATTTAATTTGAAATTTTTTTCCTAATAATTCCCTCATTATTCCTCCTAACATAATGAATTACAATTTTGCTGGGCCCCACAAAGGGGGGCCGAACTTTTCTATTTTTTGCTCTAGGTTATGCCCATTCAGATGGTTGGGTTGGCCGCCCCCTACAATTGTATTAATGCCTTTTGTAAGCTAAAGTTTTCTTCAAATTTGCTAGGAAGCCCTCAAAGAAAAGAATTATAGCAAAACACAAAACTCAGCAATAACATTCTCTAAACCCTAGACAAATCCCCCTTAAATAGCCCTAGAACATTAACTCATAAATTGAATCTTTCTAAACAATCAAACATAATTTAGGAAACATTCCTAAACAATTAAACATGATTTATGAAACATTCCTAAACAATTACACATAATTTTGGAAACCTTCCTAAACAATTAAACATAATTTAGAAAATCTTCCTAAACAATTAAACATATTTTAGGAAACATCCCTAAATAATATTCCCTCTCTTATTTAAATTTAAATTGAAAATGTTTTCCTAATAATTCCCTCATTATTCCTCCTAACATAATGAATCACAATTTTGTTGGGCCCCACAAAGGGGGGCCGAATTTTTCTATTTTTTAGAAAGATTCAATAAAACCTTTAGGGAAGGGATTAGGTTTTGTTCCATCCACTAGATGATTAAATAAAACCTTTAGGGAAGGGAAAAGATTGACTGACTGAAGCATTTCAGCACCGCCTTTTGTTTGTTCCAATGTTAACAAGAAATTCAAGGCTATTGTAACTGAAGATCGAGAGATTATTTGACGTGCAATGTCCTTCTCTGCAAGAACTTTCTTTAACCTTCCACTCTTATGCATCTCATGAACTATATCAGATTGTCTAATTAACTCGCCTTTTATGTAAAGCTAGGAAAATATAGACCAATTGGAAAGTTTTCAGACCCAACCTTACTTCCTTATTGGAAAGCATATTGAAGCTTTGAAACTCAATCTTCTCCTGCTTGAGGAGCTCAATAACCTTGCTGCTAAAATTACACTTAGGGGTTGTTTGGCAACATGTAAGATTTAACTTTAGTGGGATTTAGTAAATCCTGTAAATCCAAATTTAATAAATCTAGAGGGTGTTAAATCTTGAAAATTATTTGGTATGACATGCTAATCCTAATAAAAATTTTTCATTCTTAGGCAACGTAATTTAGGATTTAAGGCAGTTGGTTTATTTACTAATTAAATTTGATGTGGTTTGAATTTGTTCACCTCTAACCAATCATAGCCAAATCGACCCACAAATCGTCAACCCACGACCCCACGTCATCTCATTCCTACGTTTAAGCAATCGTTGCCTCACTCATGTAAATAGAACAGAGAAACGACCAAATGGGGTACGCACACTTACGATAAGTTCTCGATTGATATATTCATGCAAGTATTCAAGCACATACATAAGATGTTTTTCTTCATTTGTTGTTGATCTCAATTAATGACTTTTTTTATCATTGAAGATATAAATTTAGTTTTGATCATCACTTTGATGTCCTACACCCCCTTTAACACAATAAGCAAAATTCTTATAAATTGTGCTAGCTCCATCAATTAGTTTAGCTTCAACAATTATTGTTATGCACTAATTGTTCTAGTGAGCTACAACGACAATAATAAAAGCAAAAAAGCCTTTATCCCACTATATGGGGTCGGCTACATGAATCCTTTTTCTCTATTGTGTCTTAGTAAGAGTCATTCTCATTTAAATATAATAAAAAAAGTAATTTCTAGTATTTTTTAACAAGACTTTTTAGGTCTACATCTTCCTTTCTTAACATAGTCCAAATGTAATACATCTGCTCTCCTAACTGGGTTATCAGAAGGCCAACATTTTATATGACCAAATCATCTAAGATGACTCTCTCTAATCTTATCTGCCACTGGAGCTACTTCAATTTTTTCACGTATATTATAACTACGCATTCTATCTCTAAGAGTGAAGCAACTCATCCACCAAAGAATCCTCATCTCTACAACACTAAACTTAATTTTATGCTTCTCTTTTAATGACCACCATTTCGCGCCATAAAGTAGTGCAGGTCTCACCACTATCTTATTGAATTTTTCCTTAAGTTTGAGGGGCACTTTTCTATCAAACAACACGCCCAATGCATTCCTCTAGTTCAACCATCCAACTTGAATTCTACTAATAATATTCCCATTTATTTCACCATCACTTTGAACAATAGACTCGAGATATTTAAAACATTGCTCATTTTCTCTATACTTCTTCTTCAAACCTCTTAATAAATATATATCTTCCATAGTGGACCTACCTGACATGAATCCAAATTATTTTGAGAAACATTAGCATCACGTTGTAACCTGTGCTCAATAACTTTATCCCAAAGTTTTAAAGTATGACACATTAACTTAATTCCTCTATAATTCGCACACTCTTGTGCATCACCTTTATTCCTAAAATTAGTAATCAACATACTCGTTCACTCATCTAACTCTTCAAAATAATATTGAAAAGTTTTATAAGCCAAGAAATTCCTTCATCTCCTAAGCATTTCCATGCCTCTATTAAAATACCATTAGGTCTAATACCTTTTCCACACTTCATTTACCTTAAAGCCACTCTAACTTCGATTTATACCAATACGTCGATAAAATAAAAAATCTCTATTTTCATTTAGGACTATGATTACTAAAATCAATCGTATTCTCACAATCTTCAAAACCTAAACAAATGTCTTCCTATTTGAAGTTTCTACTTTTACAGTAATTATTGTTATTTTGAGGAAATCATCTTGTTTCTTTAATTGCATGGAGGGTCTCTTTTACAAATTTGTTCTTAAGTTGGCATCTTTGCAACTTAAAAGTTTAATTGATTGACCTGCAACAATTTAATTGATTGACCTGATGATGGGGACATTAGTTGGAAAGTCTACCGTCGACGTGGCCGTAGATCTACGGCTACGATTTACCCGATGTATTTTTGATTTTAGTATGATCATTTTATTTTGATGTATTTTTATTTCGGCACTTTTCCCTTTTTACCCTTGCTTGAGGGATTGAGTCTTGTAGCCCCTCGAGGGTATTTTAGTCTTTTATGTTGTGTCTTTGTAGTAGGCTATTTATAGCCCTTTTCTTGTACTTTTGATGGTTAATGAATGAATGAAATAAAATTTCCTGCATTTTCTTCTTCTTGGAGCTTTTGTGAAGGCTTGAGAGAGAGAGAGTTTGAGAGCTTGGTGGAGCCTAGGAGAGGCCACTCGTCGTACCCAACAGTCACCGCCGGTGGATCTTGGTTCTCCTCATCCCCTCTTTCCATTCTACCCCCACAACCGCCGCCGGTTATCCCCACCACCAATCACCACCTTATAATCTTTCCCTCCCCAAACCCTACCCCGCCATCACCCCAAACCGAACCCCCATCTTCATCCCGCCGGCCATCCTCATAGCCGCCGGCATCCCTTTCATCCACCACCATTCCTTTGTCAATCGCCGGCCCCATCTCGTCTTCCCTACAAGTTTTCAAATTTTGAAATTCATTGTGGAAGTTTCCAAATTTGCCCGACGCCAAATTAGGAAAGTTTCAATGACGTTTCAAATTCAAATTTGAATTTGAGCGAATTTGAAATTTTCATCATCAATTAATCGGAGTGGATTAGGAAACGCATAATTACTTTTCCCCTAATCCCTCTCCCCCTCTCTATGCCGCCGGCCCCATTAATGGTCCCCTCTCCTTTAATGCTCTATTAAGGGGTGTTAATGCATGATATTTGAAATTCAAAATCCATGATATTTGAAGTTTCTACTTTTACAGTAATTATTGTTATTTTGAGGAAATCATCTTGTTTCTTTAATTGCATGGAGGGTCTCTTTTACAAATTTATTCTTAAGTTGGCATCTTTGCAACTTAAAAGTTTAATTGATTGACCTGCAACAATTTAATTGATTGACCTGATGATGGGGACATTAGTTGGAAAGTTTACCGTCGACGGGGCCGTAGATCTACGGCTACGATTTACCCGATGTATTTTTGATTTTAGTATGATCATTTTATTTTGATGTATTTTTATTTCGGCACTTTTCCCTTTTTACCCTTGCTTGAGGGATTGAGTCTTGTAGCCCCTCGAGGGTATTTTAGTCTTTTATGTTGTGTCTTTGTAGTAGGCTATTTATAGCCCTTTTCTTGTACTTGTGATGGTTAATGAATGAATGAAATAAAATTTCCTGCATTTTCTTCTTCTTGGAGCTTTTGTGAAGGCTTGAGAGAGAGAGTTTGAGAGCTTGGTGGAGCCTAGGAGAGGCCACCCGTCGTACCCAACAGTCACCGCCGGTGGATCTTGGTTCTCCTCATCCCCTCTTTCCATTCTACCCCCACAACCGCCGCCGGTTATCCCCACCACCAATCACCACCTTATAATCTTTCCCTCCCCAAACCCTACCCCGCCATCACCCTTTCATGCATGATATTTGAAATTCAAAATCCATGACTTTTCCCTCCAATTTTACTTAAATCTGAAAATAATTTCAGATTTGGGAATTAGACAAATTCTATTCCACCTAACCTAGCCTCCCCTAACCCTAGCCGCCTCCCCCTCCCTCATAACCCGCCGGCCACCCTCTCCCCACCGCCCCTCTCTCTTTCTCTTTTCACCCTCCTCTCAAGGCATAGCTCCTACTTCGATTGAAGATGGAAGATCAATCCGGAGCTTGAAGTTTAACCTTGCATCTCACGACGTTTCTTCGATAAAATTTCGCCTAGCCTTGGACGGAACAATCATTGAAAGGTACGTGGGATTTCTACGACGTCTCTCCGTGAAGGTGATCATTTTCTTCCTTGATTCTTCTACTTTCGAATTCCAAGTTCTTCGTGAGAGTTTGTTCAAAACAAGAAATTGTGTCTACTTATTGCCATCCACTAGTATTCGTAGGATTTGTTACTTCATTGCTTTTAGATCTCGTTGTTAAACAAGGATTATGTTGGAAACTACCTCGCATGCACTACTTTGATTTTCCTACGTGTTTTGATGCCGCTTAGCATTTTGTGTAGTTTGGCCTAAACGAAAGTGACCATTCATTAGTTTTATTTTGTTGTTTTAATCACTTATAACGAGAATCTAAAATTGCTCTTAAATATTTTGTGCAAATCTCCAATTTCGCATATAGTTCTACATCACCTGACTTTTGTTTGCGATACATTAGATTCTGCTCGAGTATTCCCAAAAGAAAATGTCCTCGCCTCTTTTGATCTTCTCAAGAAATTAATTTCCCTAATTTTACCTATTTTACTTTCTACACAATAATATATCTGCTGATTATTTCTGTGTGCTTTCAGCTTACTGGAAGAGTTGAGGAGAAAAGAAGATGGTCTGACGGAATTCATCAGGCAGTAGAAGCCAAAGAAGGCCTTAAGATTCAGGTGATTCTTTTAATTTGTTATTTTTATCTTACTCAACAACAAAATTACCTGAATTAATCCATCGAATTTCAAATGTCATTCTGTTCGGATATTTTTGAGAAATTTTATTTTTACCAGGCTGATTCAGTTGTTGTGGCGCAAATAACATACCAATCACTCTTCAAACTTTATCCAAAGCTATCTGGCATGACAGGAACTGCTAAAACTGAAGTACGATGAAATATGGACTTCAATTGATAATTTGATATTTTTATTATTATCTTTCAAAGAAATAAAATATAAGGCAGATATACGTATTACATGCAGGAGAAGGAATTCTTGAAAATGTTTCAGATGCCAGTAATTGAAATCCCTACAAATCTACCAAATATACGGAAGGATTTACCCATTCAAGCCTTTGCGGTAAGTTATCTTGGAACTGGCTTTTCCTACGATTTGTTTATTTCATTAGTTGCCTTTCGTTGTGTTGTTTAGACTGCACGTGGAAAATGGGAACATGTTAGGGAAGAAGTTGAATATATGTTTCGACTAGGCCGCCCTGTTTTGGTTGGTACCACCAGGTAAATTTTTATCAGTCATTTGTGCATCTGCTGGCTGTTCTTTTAATTTTGCTTTTCTTGTTTGGCTATAAAAATTCTTCTTTAGCTTGTTCACTCAGCTTATAATTTCTGGAACAAAAACATCGTTCAAGACTTTTGATAATTAATATTCCATGTCATAATAAACATAGAAACCTTCAAGTTATGATACCTTCGAATTTATATCAACTTTTAAACCTATCTGTAAGTTCGTTCCTGTACTTATTTTTCTTTAACATATTGATTGTCCTGAATCATGCTGGGACGATGATCTCAGTCTTACTCATCATGTGCAAGAAGTTTTTGATACTTGATTGAGCTGAGCTGTTCTCTTTAAATATCTTTAAACATATTCTTTCCCCAAAAACACTGCCAATACCAGATCCCAAGTCCTGGATGAGAAAAGTGGAGGGTTGTGTTAGGTAGTCGACAATTTGCGTAAAACTTATTGAATAATCATGACATGAATCATTTAATTCATTGTGTTTATGCTAGGACGTTATTTGGAAGTGACACGTTGTATGACCTGAATATAGTAACAAGTGAGCAAGTGCCATTACACCGGCGCCTGGGTGTAGTGTTAAATAGTCAAGGGTTTCCACATCATAGACGTATGTGGGCAAAGAAGCTAGTCTATGAAATTAAAATTAGGATAAAAACTTGGAATATAGATTCCCTTACAGGTAAATTAATGGAGTTAATAGATATTATGATTCATAGGAAGATAAATATTCTTTACATTCATGAAACTAAATGGGTTGGAGAGAAGTTAAGGAGATTGATAGTTTAGGATTTAAACTATAGTATTATGGTAGGAGTCGTATTAGAAATGGTGTATGTGTGATTATATATAAAAGTTTAAAGTACGATGTTATAAAAATTAATAGAATTGGAGATAGAATTATAATTTTAAAGATTATTGTTGATACTATGATTATTAATATTATAAGCGCTTATGCTCCTTAAGTAAGTTTGGATATATATTCAAAATTAAAATTTTGGAATGACCCATAAGAATTAATACAAATGATACTTCTCGAATAAAGAGTTTTTATTGGAGGAGATTTAAATGGACATGCTAGTAGAGATGTAGATAATTTTAAAAACATTCATGGTGGCTATGACTTTGGAGCGACTAATGAAGGTGGTAAGACCATTTTAGATTTTTCTTTAGCTTATGATTTTGTAATTGTTAATATCTTATTTAAGAAAAGAGTGAGCATCTCATCATTTATAAGAATGGATATAGTAAACTCATATTGATTATTTTCTTATAAGAAAAATAAATCATTTAGATTTCAAAAATTGTAACATTATTCCGAGTGAAAGTTTATGTACCTAACATCGCTTATTAGTTTTGGACTTCAAGATGAAGGGACAAAAAATTAAAAATAAACTAAATTGTTGTTCAAGTGAAGTGTATTAAGGATGAAGATAAAAAAGTGCTTTTATTAGAAAAGGATATTCAACAAAGGTGGATGAGATATTTTGCTGAACTTTTTAATGAAGATTATGAGAATGCAATTGACTTTAGTGACCTTAGTACCCTAAATGAAAATAAAATATTTTTGTTTTTATCGACGTATTATTAAAATCGAAGTTAAAGAGGTTTTAAAGAAAATGAACTGTCGAAGAGCTGTTGGACTTGATGATATCCCAATAGAGGTGTGGTAATGCTTAGGAGATGAAGGAATTTCTTGACTTACTAAACTTTTTAATATTATTTTGAAGACTAAAAGATGATTGATGAGTGAAGAATGAGTGTATTGATTCCTATTTTTAAGAATAAAGGTGATGCACAAGATTATGCGAATTATAGAGGAATTAAGTTAATTTGTCATACTTTAAACTATGGGAGAGAGTTATGGAGCATAGGTTGCGGCGTGACATTAATGTTTCTCAAAATCAATTTGCATTCATGCCAGGTAGGTCTACTATAGAAGCTATACATTTATTGAGAGGTTTGATGGAGAAGTATAGAGAGAATAAGGAGGATCTACATATTATTTTTATTGATGTAGAGAAATCATATGATAAAGTTCTGATAGAAGTGCTATGGAGAGTTCTATATAAGAAAGGGGTTATAATGCTTATATTCAAGTCATTAAGGATATGTATGCAGGAGCTATTACTTGTGTTCAAACACAAGGTGGTTTGACCAAGTATTTTCCTATTTTAGTTGGATTACATCAAGGATTAGCCTTAAGCCCATATATGCTCTCACTATACATTTGCAAGAGGTTGTACTCTGGTGTATGCTTTTTGCTGATGATATTCTCCTTGTTGATAAGACTAGAGAGGGAGTTGAAAGTAAACTTGAATTATGGAGGTTAACCTTAGTGACTAAAGGTCTTTGTGTGAGTAGATCTAAAACCGAATACATGGAGTGTAATTTTAGTAGTAATAGATCTAGTGGGGGGATTATGACTTTAAGTGATCAAATCATTAATAAGAGTACACATTTTAAATATTTTGGGTCTATTGTTCAGAGTTATGGTGAAATAAATAGGAGAATATTATTAGTATAATTCAAGTTGGATGATTGAAGTGGAGGAATGCATCGTGCATGTTGATTGATAGAAAAGTTCCCCTCAAATTTAAGGGAAAATTCTCTAAGATGATGGTGAGACCTATAATGCTTTATTGTGCATAATGTTGGCCATTAAAAGGGAAGCATAATATTAAGCTAAGTGTTGCAGAGGTGAGGATGCTTAGGTGGGTGGTGGCTTTACTCTTAGCGATAAAATACGAAACGAGCATATACATTAAAAGGTTGGAGTAGCTCCAGTGGCAGATAAGATTAGAGAGAGTCGCATTAGATGGTTTGGTCACATAAAACATCGGCTTTCAATGACTAGGTTGGAGAGTAGATGTATTAGATTTGGCTTATGTTAAGAAAGGTAGAGGTAGAATTAAAAAGACTTGGTTAGAAAATATTAGAAATAACCTTCTTTATTAGATTTAAATGAGAATTTGACTCTTAACAATATACAATGGAGAAAAATGATTAATGTAGCCGACCCGACATAGTGGGATAAAGGCTTGATGTAGTAGTAGTTGTTGTATATATATATATATATATTATTGCAAACTACTTTATGTGTTCTTTAATTTGATTGCTTATGCAATGTATATGTGCATGCATGTGTTATCTTCAACTGTGGTAAATAATCATTGTACAGACAACCTGCTCACTTTCTGTGTATATAATGGGCTCATCCATTTTGCTTATTCTATTTATTGTAGTGTTCTTTGTTCTTTCCTATGCAGTGTTGAGAATTCAGAATATTTGTCTGATCTTTTGAAAGACCAGCAAATTCCACACAATGTTCTTAATGCAAGGCCGAAGGTTCTTTAAAATAAAGCTTACATTTATCTAGTTTGTAAACTCATTTGTTTTCTTAACTAACGATCTGATTTTTCTAATGCTTGTATTAGATATTGCAGTTTTTGTTCCTAAATTTTAAATCAAACTTCTTTCAGTATGCTGCAAGGGAAGCTGAGATTATTGCACAAGCAGGCAGAAAATATGCCATAACAATTTCTACTAACATGGCGGGCAGAGGTACTGATATAATCCTTGGTGGTAATCCTAAGGTATGTTGGATGTTATAAATATATTTCATAGAATCCATGCTTGCCTAAATGCGAGTTACATTGGTATGCTTATGGGAAATTCATTATTTATTGATCCTCTGGTAGAGCTTACCTCACTTGTGGATATGTTCCAAACTTGAACCAATTTATGCTGTCTTGTTTCATCAAGTGTTTTTCATCTTTTGCTTCAAAGATGCTTGCCAAAGAAATTGTGGAGGATAGCTTGCTTCCTTTCATGACAAAAGAAGCTCCAAATTTGGAAACAGATGGGGTGCCAATCTCCCAAAAGGTGGCTACTTGTTCTTTCTATGACGAGTGCAGCAAGCATGTATGTGTAGGCTGTTTTTTTTCTTTAACTTATCTCTGTATTTCTTCAATTAAATTTGAAACAGGGTCAGTCACAAATAAAGGTTGGACCATCCTCATTAGCATTGATTGCGAAGGCTGCACTTATGGGTCAGCACTTACTCTAATTGTACCAAATACTCGTTTGTAATTAATCTGTCTCTTACAAGACCCTCAATTTTCTAATGATCTAATTTTCAAGCTATTTATATAGGAAAAAGCATTATGCTTGAGTTTTCTTATTTTATATTTGCAGCCAAATATGTATGCAAAAGTGAAGGAAATAGTTGGTCATATCAGAAGGCTAAATCTGTAATTTTGAAAGCCATTGAATTGAGTCAATCGGTTGAAATTGAAGATCTGGAAAAGCAGATCGCTGAAGAAGCTCAGATGTATCCTCTTATTCCTACAATAGCATTTGCATATCACACAGTTCTCAAAGATACTGAAGTACATTGTTCTGGTAAAGGCAATGAAGTGAAAAAGCTGGGTGGACTTCATGTGATTGGAACATCTCTACATGAGTCTCGGCGAATAGATAACCAGGTGATTTACTGTTATTCCCACATCTATAGTTGTATTACACATGCTAATGTATACATATGCTTTAAATCTTGATTTTTGAATCTGAATCAGGGTTTCATTATCTTGGTTTGTCATAGCTAAATACTTTTTCCTGGGTGTGCTAATAGTTTCTGCCTGTGATAGAGCTGCATGGAAAGATACTTCGGCTACTGCATAATATAAATTATATCGGTTTCAAGTGGCGTTAGTAAAAATGCTATATTGATCTGTATAGATAGGGTCACCCATTCTTCCATAGTTGTTTTGGTTTGGTTTGTTTTCTAAATCACATTCCGGGCAAATGAATGGCCTAAACTCTTTTTATGTTCATGAAAAGCACTCACAGGATATCACGGTTTATTTAATGTAATGATACTAGGAGCCTAGTGAAGACAAAGTCATATTTATGGATATAAAGGCGTATAGTGAGGTTATGAGCTTCCCAGGTTTTTAATTGGTAACAATGTCCGGCGGAATCATTTAGACATTAAAAAAAGTTGTCACATGCAAATTCAGCGATATGTTGCAAAAATACCAAACATTGTAGCAAATGTTCAAATTACTGTTATGAACCACCCTATTCCACCCATTTAGTCGATGGTGGTAAGATGTAATAGATTGAGGCTTATCACACATCTTCTTAAAAGCTTGTCAAAATAAGCTCATGAATCTGACATCCTTGTTTGATAAAACAATTTTTGGAGGATCATGAATCTAACAAGCTCACCAATGTCAAGTTTCAGCCTATGCAATGCGTTACTTTTCTTGTTGTATGGGATGAATATTGCCATTATAGAAAATTGCTCTACCACAACAAAAACAAAGTCTTGATGTCTAAAGGGGTTAGGGATAGAAAGCAAAAAATCTATGCTAACGCTCTTTCAAGGTGACTGAGAAATGAGCATCTAAGTAAAAAAAAAATACTTCTTTCCTTGCCAATCAATGAGTGCAACATTCAGCAACAATACTTACCACTTTGCACTTGATTACAAGTTAATAGAACTTTTTCAGAAGCAATAGCCTAATCTTGTCCAAGTTGTTGTTCCCTTCACATGTTGCAACTAAATAAGTGTGTCCTCTAATGAAGAATTATAACATTTATGTTATATTAGGAGGATCACTTGTCTTAACATCGCAGACAGAGACATGTCTTGGAACCTGGCAGTTAGGTCTATATTCGGTGACACTTTCAAGCCCAAACACTGATTAATCCATGGTGTGTAGGACGGCGTTAATTCTACTAAGTCCATAAATACGGTTGTTCTAAAACTGATGACAAAAATTCTTACACATAACCTTGAGAATTTTCCTCATATGTGATGATCCTCCCTCATTTTACCTTAAAACAAAATCTATTGGAAATAAGCAAGGAAGAGATGAATAAAATGGAGGGAATGAGTTATCACTTGTGAACTTGCTTGGACGTTGGCTTGCCCAAGGGCATAACCAACGGCTCATAAAGCTACCTTCTGTAAGACCTCGTTCCTTTGCTGTAGCTTCTGGAAAAGTGATTTTCCTCCCAGGATCGGCCAGGACGAAGTTGAGATCGTCCAGGCCGATCAGTGCATTGAATAGCTGATTTCTGGAGTGCTTTCTGGAATGATTTCTGGATGAAATCGTCCAGGCCGATCGAGGTATCGTCCCGGGACGATCAGTGGATGGCACAAGTCAGTGAGTAGGGGTTTTTATCGCCTATGAATAGTAATTATCGTCCTGAAAAATCGTCCCAGGACGATGGGAATTTGGTCTGATCGTCCAGGACGATCGAGACGATCGGCCGGGCCGATATGAGCATTACTTAAGGGAAATGAGCTCGTTTTGAGGAGAGAGAAAAACATTTTTTTAAAAAATCAAAATATCTGAGGAGAGAGAAAGAGAAGGAAAGCAAAGGAAGAAGTCCGATTTCGAGGCCCGCGGAGCGATTTTCGTCGTTCGTTGCTGTTGGATAGTTTGTTTATCTCGTGGTAAGGACTCCGAACCTTACTTCTGTTTTCGAAGATATTGTGTTTTAACCGAGATGTGATCTGTTTTGTGTTTTCGTAGTCGACTTTTCGACATGGTTTTGATTTGACAAGACTTTCACCGCACAACTTTTAGTATGTTATAGATATGATTATTGTACACGATTTGACTGTATTCTACGAAGATTTTACCGGTCGGAATTGATTCTACGTGATTTTAATTGAATAGGAAATTATCAGGACTTGATTTGATTTGGATTCTATAGATTGATAGTCTTGCATTGATGCCGTGGTTATTCTGTTGTAATTTGGTGAAATTCAGAATTTATCTTTTTGTAGGCTTTTTGTGTAATTTCGATAGACTACCGTTACTCTGCCCGATTTTCGTATGATTTCTGATTTTCCCGGAATTGATAGATTGAATTGATCTGCCTTTGACTATTGATGTGATCGTTCTCGATTTCTTTAATATTGCTTATTGCATCGATTATTGCATTGATTGATTGATTGCTGAAAGACAAGTGGAAACCTAGTTGAACGTTGGTTATAGAAACCAACGTGTATTGAACGAACTACAACAGCACTATTGATATTGAACGAACTACAACAGCACTATTGATATTGAACGAACTACAACAGCACTATTGATATAGATTGACCACTACAACAGCACTATTGATATTGAACGATTGATAACTACAACAGCATCATGACTAGTGTTTGGGCTTGTCGAGTAAGACCAGTGTATGAAATTGCATGTACATGATATTGCATCGCATTAGATTTCCCGATTTGTATTGATTTATTGATTTCGGATCGGTTTATTGATATTGATTGGATTTATCGAATTGATTTACTATTGTACGGATTTCATTGATTTCATCGATTGACTACTGAGTATTGATTCCACTGAGCATTGATATAGAAATGGATGGATATAGATATTGCATTGATAGTATGGACATCGTACTACTGCTTATAGATTTATTGTACTGCTGCCTATAGATTTGATGGATTCACTGTTGCTACTGTTCTACACCGTATTGACCGTTTATAGATTTATTGTTTCATATCGTTTTTCTCGATTAACTTCATTGATTAGATCGTACTGATTTGACCGAAATGATTTGATTGACGAATATTGATTGATTGAATTGATTTATCAATTTGCCTACCGCTGCATTGATTGGTTTTATTGACTATTGATTTCTGTATTGCATTGACTCATTGATCATGTCCGATTGATTGATTTGACTTGAGTTGATTAACCTGCATATTGTTTTCAGTGTCGTGCTTTGATTTCAGTTGTGGGCTTTGGTGACCTGCTGGGCTTTGTAAGCTCATTATATGTGGTTAATGATTTCAGGTGCAGGGCCTCCAGTTTGACGATCTTTCTGCCGAGTTCCGTAGCTTTTCTTTTGTAGCCTTGGTAGGCTTTCTTTTGTAGCCTGTATGGCTAGTGTATTATTTCTTTTGACTGTACTTTGACTGTTGTATATTTTGTGAATTAGTATCCGCTGTAGTTTCTTTTCTGTAATGTAATTATCTCTGGCTCTGGATATATATATGTATGTATGGATTGATATGAACAGCAAATGAGGAAAATTGAAAGAAAAGAAAAGAAGAGGGAAATAGAAAAAAAAAAAAAAATCAGATGAATCCTTTCGCTACACGGATCTTGGGGTGTTACACCTTCGTCTTAAAGGTTGTTTTAAACTTACCTCCCATGTTGACAGGAATCTGTTAGTAATAATTTTTAAAAATATATATTCAAAGAGATCACTAATCCAACCATGGTTTAAAATTGCGTAATATGAGGCTCGCCTTGAGGCCCGCCTTTACGCAATTCAAGAAAAAAATGCATCGATGCTTACGCCTCGAGTTTTTTTTTTATGAGCCTTGCGCCTCAACTTGGTTGAGGCCCGCCTCGAGGCCCGCCTCGCCTCACTGGCATGAGGCTTACGCCTCACGCTATATATATTAAAACTTACATAAATCTTGAAGTAAATTCCCGACATTGGACTCTATAGGAGAGGAGGAAGGGGAGAGAGCAGTTCATCATAATGATGATTCAAATGAAGAACCCCTTAGTGATGACAGTGCTGATGACTTATGAGTTCTTATGTGATATGTCATTGCTATTTATTTTTGGAAATTTGAATTATATGTTAATGAAAAGAATACTGGGATTTGGAAAAGATAGAATTTTGAGTTGAACTATATTTCATGTTGTCTTATTATTGGGATATTTTGATTTCACTTTCATATCTTATACTTTTTTTATGTTTTATATTATTCACTCATTAGTATATAAAAAATTTATCATTTTCTATTTACGCAATCTTTTGATTTTGATGCTTACGCCTCAATACGCCTTGAGGCTTACGCCTCGCCTCACGAATGAAAAACGCCTCAATACCCGAATACGCAATTTTAAACATTGAATCCAACCATTATCAAACATGGCATCAAGCTTAGTCATGGAAACCTATACTTGATAAATTTCTTTACTATATATACTCATCTAATTTCATCCTTCTTGGGTTTGAGAAATGGAGAACAATACAAAGGCCTAATATATCTCTACTAATTCCTTTGATAATAGTTTATTCAATATCATTTTAAGTTCTTCTATATCGGTATGCTTCATCATGCATCATCATCAATATCCTTTTCCCAACTATTTTAATTCGGCTTTAAGAATTCTCATTTTTCATTTGTTCCTATTGATTGATGTTTGAGGTGATAAACCTGACATTCAAAAATTATTTTGAATAATTTTTACCTATATTTCATTAGGTCCATTCCTTATCCTTATGAATCCCGAATGATCATCTTTTCTTGCAAAAATTTTGACTATCTTCTAATCTAGCTTGAGAGACATAAGAATTAGGCTTAGTTTGGGACGGCTTTTTTATTGCTTTTTAAAACGGAGTTTTAGTACAAAAATTAATTTTAATAGCACTCACCCAATCACTAACCCTATTCATCTTGATAATGTTATCTTTCAAATATCTATCCCCTATGAACCCAACCTGATGTAGAACGGGTAGGAGGATTGATTCGTAAGGGTCTCGAAGAGCCAATCGTCCAAAAATCTGAAACAATTTCTTTCAGGAAATCTGAAATCTTTCAGATTTTTCTCACAAAATCTGATAGGAATGTCAGCAATCAAGAAGCAGAGGAAGGGCACCGTTCCCAATCCTGAGAGAAATTCAGATTTTTGCTAGGGAGAGGAAAATTTAACTCCAAATTCTTCCCACAAAAGCTGAATAATTCCTTTAGGGAATCTGAAATGATTCAGATTTTTTTTTTTTATTTCCTCTCAGAAATCTGAGTGGAATTCCAATTCCAATGGCACTCTCAGATTTTGGGAAAGCAAAGAATGGCGGGCTGAATTTTGGGAACAGAAATTTGAGCTGGGCCTTGGAAATTCCGGTCAAGTGAAGGGGGGAAGAATTGGAAGTGTTTCCATTAGATGGGGTGGGTTTTAGGAAACAAATCCTTTTGAAGCAGTTAAGAGGGAGAGAGATTTGGAGAGATAGGGATAAGGAACAGCGGGATGACAGGGTGGGTTAAAGAAATTCTATTTTTCCAAATCAGAGACTTGATTTGGGAAATAAAATTGGAAATAAGGCTCAGGGAAATTCGGGATGTGGGGTGAGCTGAGAGGGAATTTAGGAATTAAATCCTAAATTCTATGTTGGAGCTTTGAATCTCACGGCTGGTAGGAAGGAGGAAAGAAGTAATTGAATGCATTAGGGAATTAATTCCTAATTCCTTATGCAGGGGCCGGCTGCTTGCATGAAACAGGGAATTTAATGGATATTTAAATTCCCCAAAATCAGTGAATTGATTTGGGGAATTAGAATAGGAATTAAAACTGAGGTGGGAGTAATGAGGTGATTTAAGGCTCTTAGATTTGAATTTAGGAGTTATGAAAGTGAGACAATAAATCAGATTTTGAATTTAAATTTCAAATTGATTTCAATTAAGCACTTTCCAAAAATAGATGAACTAAATTAGGAAAGAATTTGAATAATTTCAAATTCAAATAAATCCCTAAATTAACCCAACCAAATTAGGAAATCCAAAAGGGGGTGGAGGAGGAAAAGGTGGGGGACCGGATTAGGGAGCCGACAGTTTGTGGTGGAAATGGAGACGACGATGGTGGACGGAGGTAGAGGATGACGCAACAAGAAGGAACACAAGAAAAACCAAAGATGAAAACGAAAGATAGAAAATAAAAACCGCGAGCCTTGGACTCTTCTGAACACTGATGGGTGATGCTTTGCCCTTCTCCAAGGGACTTCAATTCATGAGCCCAGACCCATCCTGCGGCTGGTGAAAACTCCGATTCCTTCCCATAGGAATCTCACTAATGCTCTCTCACAAGAACATAAGTGTGGACACAAATTTTTAATATCCTTTCTTCATCCCTATTACAATAGCTTAAGGCCCTATATATAACCACAACATGAGAAAAATCAAAAATTACAAAAAAATTGCCCCTTGGGCCACAACACTCACATAAACTATTTTAGGGGTAAAATAGGAAATACATCAAATAAAAATTAAAATGCAGAAAATTACTCATAATTGAAAATTTAAATAATGGCCGTCGATTTACGACGCCGCCTGTGATAGATGCGCTAAATCTTCGTATTGATGTCCGCATCACAACTCCTTGCCTATTATCAGTTTTTCAAACATTTAATAGCTTATAATCTCCCCCAGTGTTTATGGATTCTTTCCCTTCTCATTTATTTGTTTTCCTTCTAATTTTTGTCTCAACCAATTTTCTAGTTTCTCATCAAAGTCCCAAATTTCATGTAGGAAATCTAATATTAGATTTAGACTTATTTTAGTTATTTATCTATTTTTACCATTTATTTGGTTAAGTTGTAGCATGTCACTTAGGGTAAAATGCCCTGGCTCAGTCTTGCATTGCCTACATTTTCCCACAATTAAGTTGTGATACATCACTTAGGGGCAATTTCTAGTAAATCTTTATCTACTTCTCACTGCAATTAGGTTAGATTATGGTGCGTTGCTTCTAGTTAACATTCTATCTTAAATTTGGACCCTTTTCATTAGTTTTGATGTGAGTTGTACGCTTATTATCAAACTATCATCAATCCCTAACTTTCTTGTTTGAGCTTGGGACCATCAATGATGGTTATTGTTTCATTGTGTAATAAAATAAATTGAGAGAATGACCAACAAACAAGTTTGATAACATGCTAGAAGCCACAAAGGTGGAAGCTCATCAAGTAAGTTTAGGTTGAAGACAATATTTTGTTCAAATCAAGGTTTGTGCAATAGAACCTTGGTGTTATCCTTGGGTAAACCATTACATTAGATATAACTCTTGTAACATGAGTGGGACCAAGCATTTATGATTGGTGAGCATCTATGTTTTACCTATTGCAGTGACTTTATATGGTTAGTTTAGGTTTATATTTCTAATTCATTGCATTGGTTTTATGTGATTCTTTCAAAAAGAAAAAAAAGGTAGATGTTTCAAATTGGATAGTTATGATTCTTTCAATTTCTTTGAGCTTTTTTTCGGAGATTTGAAGACCTGATATCTATTAAAAAGAACTTTCATAATTGAGGGTTGGTTATTATTTTATGACAAAAGGTGAAGAAGAAAGCCCCTTTTATACTAGGGCTTAAATCCCAATTAGGTGAACTTTATGAGGTACTGTGCACATGAGGTTTCCAGATTCAAAGCTATTTTATGTAAGAAAGTACTATATATTTGACATTACTTGATTTACATTTGTGCCTCAAAATAACTTACAACAAGGTCAACATAACGGATATTTGCTCAGACAAAACAAAAGCATGATGAGAGCATATGATATGAAGAAATGGGATTTACCTAGACACTAACAAGAAATCAAGCAAGTCAAATCTACCCTTAAGTGGTATAAACCTTTCGTCATCAAAGGCAATTGACAAAATGCTAGTGATAGTGTCCTACTAATCATCAATATACAATGTCGTCAAGGAAACTACAAAGGAGCCTAGTTGGTTGCAACTTGTGAAGATGGATGGGCGACAAGGTCCAGCAAGATGAACTGCTCAAGCTATGCTTGGAGGAGACAAAATTTCTCTACTATGTAGTTTGCAAGGTCCGACAAAGTTTAGCTATATTATTATTAAAGTTTGAGATTAGGTTCAGCATACTTCTTCAGGTTTAAAAGGTTTTCAGATGAATTTCGTTGAAGTTTTCAGATTTTCACCAAAGTTTTTGCTAAGGTTAGATTTTACACCTCAAAGCTAAGATTCAATGGAGACCTTCAACGGAGTGTTGAAGGTTTTGAGCGAGCATTTTTTCCAATTCCTTGAAGCTTTTGTCCTAACTTTCATATTTCTTAAATGAAATTATCATGATGCTTCTTTATTTGGTGATCCTTAAGTTAGGAATATTTAATTATTGGTTGATACATATTTGAAATGATTGGATGTGATTTTCCCCACCTCTGCATTTGAATTTATATTGAATCTAATCAGACCAGTGATCTCCCATATTTGGGCCAGGTCAAACAATCAATTGTGGTGTCAATTTTGTTTCGTCATCGCAGACTTCAATTAGAAATAAAAAAATACATGCCATTGCGACATGCTTATCTCAGTATTACAACAAAAATAACAACAAACCTTTATCCCACTACGTGAAATCATCTACAACAACCACAAGTCCTTATCCCACTTTGTGGGGTCGGCTACATGAATATTTTTTCCATTATCCTATTAAGAGCCAAATTATTATTTAAATATCATAAAAAAGGGTCTTTTTTAAATATTTTCTAAATGAGTCTTTTTAGGTATATCTCTTCCTTTCTTGATATAGGCCGAATCTAATACATCTACTCTCCTAACAGGGTCATTGGAAGGCCGACATTTTATGTGACCAAACCATCTAAGGCGTCCCCCTCTAATTTTATCTGTCATTGGAGCTAGTCCAACCTTTTCACTTATATGTTCGATTTGCATTATGTTTCTAGTATAAAGCCCTACATCCACTTGAGCATCCTCATCTCTACAACACTTAATTTATGCTTCTGTTTTAATGGCTAATATTATGCACCATGAAGCATTATAGGTCTCACTGCCATCTTATAAAATTTTCCCTTAAGTTTGGAAGGTACTTTACTATCACACAATAAGCCTGATTGATTCCTCCACTTCAATCATCCAACTTGAATTCAACTAATAATATCTCCATTTTTTCACTATCACTTTGAACAATAGATCCGGGATATCTAAAACGAGCTCTCTTTTTAATGACTTGATCACCCAATATTACAATCTTACCACTAGATCTATGAATATTAAAATTATACTCCATTTTTAACTCAGTAATGCAGGCATATCTTTAGCTTATCAATGGGAAAAAATTCATAGAGGTTGACTGCTTTCTAGTCCAAATTTCACAAAAATAAGCACCAACATTCACAAAGTTAAAGAATTATTTTTCTCATCTAAGTATATTTTGAGACAAACGACCGGAAGCAAGGTGAAATTTAGCGATCATAGTGATTTTTGAGATTTGTAGCTAATATATGAGTGCATGTTGGAGAAAATTGAAGCAATTGGCATGCTCTTTGTTGTATCCCTTTCCTGCCTGCATTGGGCATGAGGATGGATTGAGTTCATTACACCCATGTCGGGGCCAGTCCTTGACTGTGTTTGGCTCTGTGGGCTTGTTTTGGCCTTGGTTTTGTCAATTTAGTCACGTATAAACATCAATCAATTTATCTGGAGCTCAAATCAAGCCAATTTATGCTTATTTGGGCTTTCGTTTTGTCAAATTGAATTGTTTCAAACTTTAGTTTAATATTTTTGTGGTTTCCCTGAGTTCATTCTCTTGATTAGGTTCATTTTTCAGTGTTGTACGTTTTAGAAGGATGTTTGATGGAATTTTTAGGAGCTCTTCCGCTTGATTTTAAAACCGACTCCAACCTAGTCATACCTACCAAGACCCATGCATATAAAAATACCATTTTAGTTGTTCTAAGTGTTGAGATAGAAAATACCAAATCTTAGCTATATTTCGCTGTAGAGGAAATGCTGACATTGCTGGGAGAGCTTTTGTTTCTTCCTACTATTGTTGACCAGACCTGGACTTCTACGTCTGGTAGACATCTATGATATGGCATTTTCTACTAATGTAGATTTGTTAACTATCATTAATTTTATGTCACAATTTTATAGGAGTTGCATTTTTGTCTTTGTTGTGTAGCTTCGTGGTAGGGCTGGCAGACAAGGTGATCCTGGTTCAACAAGGTTTATGGTGAGGTAATTTTATGTCATCTATCAATTATTTTATTTGAGTTTTTATATTAAGTTTCATTCCTTCTTTATATGGAGATTATTCTGTGAATGACGAGTGTGCACCATGATTGCTGTTGTTCTTTGTTTATTGTTAATCTCAACCCAGAATTTATTTTTAAGGTCAACAAATATACTTTTTGCAAATGCAATGCAACATGGACTGCGACTCTGCTGTGGTTTTGACAGAATGTAGTGAGAGTATCAAGGGACCCGGAGTTTGGCCTGGGCTTGGCCTTTATTGTGGTTTTGACAGAATATTGTTAAATTATTAAGTGATGTAGGGTTGAGTAAATTTTTTTAAAAGCACTTGTCTGGTAATTAACCAGGTTGTAGGAACTTATAAGGTTCTAAAATAACTTGCTTGAATACTATTTGTTACATGAAGTTGTTTAAACAAAATCCTAATGTAACATTATTTAGAATGCCGCATGGCCAAAAACACTATGAAGGATATCTAGCACAACTTGCTAAGGAAATGTCTTATTTCAAAAAGGAGTGGATCTAGGTAGAGTTACAGAACCGTTAAGCTTTGTCTCTTATTGATTTTTAAAATCTAAATCAAACTTCTTCTAGTTTTGAGTTCTTGTTTGTAGTAGACAATGAAGATGATTAGAGACAATCTTTCATCGAATACTTCAAAACAAGGTTTTAAAAGGCGAAATCGGGAATCGAGGCGTTTTTTCTAAGCGAGGCGAGGCGTAAGCCTCGAGGCGGATCGAGGCGTAAGCCTCAAAACGATTAAAATAAATTAATTTAAAATTTTAAATAATGACAAAAAATAACAAAAATAACAATTATTTGTACTACCAATAATAAAATTACATGAATACAAAAATAAACCAGTCTGCCGGGGGTCCAAGGGGGCGCTGCCCCCCGGAACAAAATTATATTATAAGAGTAATTTAAAAATTCTGCTTGTTATATATGCTCAATACCGAGCGTACCGAGCATGTACCACTCAGTACCGAGCCAGTACCGCTCAGTACCGAGCATGTACCGCTCAGTACCGAACATGTACCGCTCAGTACCGAGCCAATACCGCTCAGTACCGAGCCAATACCGCTCAGTACCGAGCCAGTACCGCTCAGTACCGAGCATGTAACGCTCAGTACCGAGCCAATACTGCTCAGTACCGAGCCAATACCGCTCAGTACCGAGCATGTACCGCTCAGTACCGAGCATACCGCGTAATTTACATGTAATTTATATTAATTATGCTAATTATATTAAAATTTAATTAATAATACTAATTATTAAATTAAGTTAAAATAGATAATTAATTCATGCACTAATTATATTATTAATTATTTAATTAATTGTTTAATTATTAATATTTTAAATTATATTAACTAAGTTAATCAATAATAACTTAGCTGCGTCTACGGTTTGCCTTTCATCTTCTCTTTTCGTCCTTGCTGTTCGGCTTCGTTGCTTCACAGGAGGTGTAGAGATTGGACGCGTCGCTTCTTTGGCTCCTTCGTGGCTGTTCGACTTTGCTCCTTCGACGGCTTTCCCTTTCCTGTCGGATCGTAAGCTACAACATTTTGATCAGGAGAAACAACAGGAGCTCGCTGACTGTGAAGGTAACTTTCTCGCTTTCGAGGCGCTGCCTCGATGCGCCTCGACGCCTCACGCGGTGAGGCGTACGCCTCCATGGAAAAAGGCATAAGCCTCGCCCGAACGTTCGAGGATTAAGCCTCAGTTCGCCCGACCTCCGCCTCGATTCGAGGCGCGCCTCGAGGCTTCCGCCTCGAACGCCTTTTTATTCGATGCTTCAAAATGATAAACTCTCTTAAGAGAAGTCTATTTCTCATTAAATTAAGAAAATAGCAGTCTCATATACATTCATTGACATACCTTATATCAATAATCATTTGACCAAATGTGATTGTGTTATCTCAGAAAAGAGAAAGCTTATAAGATAATGACTGAGATACATGTTTGATTGAATGGTGCCCATAAATTAGTTTGAAAACTAAAGCTAAAAATTAAAATATTTGGATACTATTGGACTTCAATGGTTCAAATCAATTAGGTTGAAAACTACAACTAAAAATTAAAAGACTGATTGAATGGTACCCATCAATTCTTGGCTTTTTGAAAGGTGGGTCAATGAGATCATTTGGCCTATTGAACCTTCTTCTAAGAGTCGAAGGTTTATTATCGCTGTAACTGATTATTTTTTGAAGTCGAAACCATGCCACTAACAGAAGTCATACTAGCCATATATTGCTATTTTTCATGTACCATGTCATATACATATTTGGTTTTTCATGTCGAATCATATTTGACAATGTTTTTGCTTTAAAAAGTATCAAAATAAATAAATTTGTTAAGAAACATAATATTGATTGGATTTATACCACAATATACTATAAGCGAGCAAATGGATTGGATGAAATTTTTAATATACATTACTTTAATTTTTAAAGAACATTTTTTATGAGAATAAATGTCAGTAATATGGAAAGTTGATTGAAGCCTTTTGGGCATATTTGTCCATATGCAGAACCTTGATTATATCTACCTATGCTGCTTTATTCTACGAAGTAGAGGTTGTTCTCTCCCTAGAAGTACCTCTTCTATCTCTTAAAATTGCAATGAATAATGAAATTACAAGTGAACAAAATTTTCAACTGAGGTTGAAAGATCTTTTGGGGGGGGGGGGTTGTGACTTTGGGCGACATTAGATATCTTGGGTCTATTGTTTAGAGTGATGGTGAAATAAATGGGGATATTATTAGCATAGCTATCAATGGCGCAAAATAGCGCGCGCCATGGCGCACGGCGCGGCGCGGCGCACCTACGGCGCCATGTTCATGGCGAGGCGCATGTGTTTAAAATAGCGCGCGCTATTTGCGCCACATGTGAGCCATGACGCATTGCGCACGGCGCAAAATAGCGCGCCAAATTATTTTTAAATTTCCGTATACTTATGAATGTTTTTTATATTTAAAAAAAAATATATATATATTTTAAGATAAACGACTATTCATTGCCCTAATTTCACGAAAGATTTTCTGTTTACTGCATCCGCCGAACACATCCCGCAGTCCCTAAGTCGAGGTCGCTGAATCTATCCCGAAGTCGAAGGTTTTTTGTTTTTTATTTGCTGCATTCGCTACTTCCGTCAAATCCAGCCGAATCTGTCCAGAAGTTGAAGTCGTTGTTTCCGCCGAATCGTCCCGCAGAGCAGTGCTTCTGCCAAATCCGCCCCCTCCTTCGTCTGTTCCAATAAAAAATCTTACCAGCTGACTCTGATTTGCAACCTCCAACTGTTCCGCACAGCTCTGTTGTTTTGCACGGCTATTTCTTACAAGAATTTACAACTTAACAGGTATACTCGGTACCGCTAAGTAAATGCTCGGTACAGCTATGTATATGCTAGATACTGCTCGGTACCGCTAGTTACTTGTTCGGTACAACTAGGTACCAGCTCGGTACAACTAGGTACAAGCTCGGTACAACTAGGTACCAGCTCGGTACAACTAGGTACAAGCTCGGTACAACTAGGTACAAGCTCGGTACAACTATGTACCAGCTCGGTACAACTAGGTACCAGCTCGGTACAACTAGGTACAAGCTCGGTACAACTAGGTACACGCTCGGTACACACTCGGTATTGCTAAGTACATGCATGATACCGCTCGGTATTGCTATGTAAATGCTCGGTACAGTTCGGTACAACTAGTTACATGCTCTGTACCGCTCGGTATCGCTTCCTAATTTCCCCGCAAGGGCGCTGCCCCTTGACCCCGCGACCTGACCGGGCAGGTCGAACCCCGCCAGGGGGCAGCGCCTCCTTGGACCCCCGGCAGCCCCCATATTATGTTTCTTGGACAATATTATATTTCTTTTATCTAAATTTGTTTATTTTAGGTGATCATAAAATGTCAGATTCAGTTCAATCTTTAAAAAAAGATCCAGCATGGAAATATGCTATACTAACAAATGAATCCGACAACAACAGTGTGACATGCATTTTTTGTGGTAAAATAACAAAAGGAGGAATTACACGCCACAAACAACACCTCGTTGGGGGTTTTAGGAATGCAAGGTCTTGCTCTAACTGTCCCGAGCATGTGAAGTCTGAAATTAAGGCATCCATGTTGAAAAAAAAAAGATTTAAAGGAACAGTTTAATGACATATCAAATGTCAACCTTGCTGAAGAAGAAGAAGAAGACTTTGATGTGATGACAGATGATATTTTAGTTGCTAAACCATCTAAAATGTTGCGGACAAATAAATCTAACACATCTAGTCAAGGATCAACATCTACATCTATCTTCAAAACATCACGACCTAAAGGTCCATTAGATACTTTCCTTACACCAAATCCGGAAGATGTAGTAAAACATAGAAAAGGTCAGTTTAACAAAGAAATGGATGCAGCTAAAAAGGAAATAAGGGGAAGGGCTGTTCAAGTGTTCAGTAGATGGATGTATGATGCTGGGATTCCATTTAATGCTGTGAACTATGATAGTTTCCCTGCTATGGTGGAGGCACTTGGGCAGTTTGGACCTGGAATGAAACCTCCTAGTTATCATGAGGTACGAGTTACTTGTTTGAAGAAAGAGGTTGGACATACACATGAGCTATTGCGACGCCATCAAGAAGATTGTGTACGATATGGTTGTTCTCTAATGGCAGATGGATGGACGTCAAGGAATGGGAAAAGCTTAATCAATTTTCTTGTTAATTGTCCAAGAGGTAGTGCGTTCATAGAATCAATTGATGCTAGTTCTTTCTCCAAGAATGCTGTGAAAATGTTTGAACTTTTTTGCAAGTATATCGAGGTTATTGGACCACATAATGTGATCCAAGTAGTCACTGATAATGCATCCGAAAATGTTCTTGCAGGTTTGTCACAACTTTTATTCTAAAGTTATGTTATTTCATGAAGAATTTGTGTACATCTTAACTTAAATTATAATGACATAACAGGAAAATTATTGATGGACAAATATCCTCACATTTATTGGACTCCTTGCGCTGCTCACTGTTTGGATTTATTAATGGAGGACATTTTCAAAATTCAAAAGCTAAGACGATGCTTTGAGAAAGCAGTGGCAGTACACAGTTTTATATATTCTAGGCCTCGCTTACTTGAGTTAATGAGAAGGTGCACAAATCAAAGAGCACTAGTCAAACCCGCAAAGACTCGCTTTGCAACAGCTTTCTTAACTTTACAACGTTTTCATCAACAACAACTGAACTTGAAGAAAATGTTCACTTGTGAGGAATTTATCTTGGGTCCTTATGCGAAAGAGGCTAAAGCAAAACAATCTCAACATACAATCTTACAGCAATCATTTTGGAACACTATAGTTTATGCCTTAAAAATAGCTGGTCCTTTATTAAAGGTTCTTAGATTGGTTGATGGAGAGAAGAAGCCCCCAATGGCTTACATATATGAAGCAATGGATAGAGCAAAAGAGGCAATTGCTGCAAGCTTCAATAACAGTGATAAGTATGATCAAATTTTTAAAATGATTGATAGAAGATGGGAAGTGCAATTACATCGGCCTCTACATGCAGCGGGACATTTTTTAAATCCTGAATATTTCTTCAATAACCCTGATATTGCCAAGAATAAGGAAATAGCTGATGGTCTTTATCAATGTATTGGAAGATTATCTCAAGATGTAGCTGAAGAAGATAAAATCAGTAATGAATTAAGTTTATACATTAGGGATGAAGGACTTTTTGGTATTCCTCCAGCTGTAAGACAAAGAACTACCCGATCTCCAGGTATCATTATTTACAAAAAAATTAAGACTGATTTGTTATATAATATTGAAAAAAAATTCATTTCTTCCAGCTGATTGGTGGTTGGCATATGGACAAGGAGCTCCCAATTTACAAAGCTTTGCTATCAAAGTCCTAAGTTTAACATGTAGTTCATCTGGATGCGAACGCAATTGGAGTATTTTTGAACATGTAAGTATTTTACAATATATGTGTTGATTTTTTATATATGTTCATAATATAGTAATGTAATAATATTTTAATTGCAGCTTCATAGTAAACGAAGAAGCAAATTGGATCATGGTCGCTTAAAGGATTTAGTTTATGTGAAATATAATAGAGCACTGATTCGGAGATTCAATCATCGTGATGTCATTGATCCTATTTCTTTGACTGAGATAGATGATGCAAATGAATGGCTAACAGGAAAATTAGATGATGAGTCTGATGAAGAAAATGACTTTATTGCTGGAGAGGAAGATTTAACTTGGACAAGTGTTGCTAAAGCTACTGGTGTTTATGATAAAAGCTATAATATTAGGGAAAGATCTAAAGGGAAAGAAAAAGAATCTTCAATTAGGCATGATGTTGCTATTGAGAATGATGATGATGAGGGTGATGAAGAGGATTATGAAGTAGGAGATAATGTTGAAGAAGATAATGAAGCTTTTTTAACATTTGCTGATGATGATGATTCCCAAGAAGAGTAGATTAAATTCATATTTGATCTTTTTAAAAAATATTGTAATATTTGAATTATGAGATATTTGGATGTTACTTAGTCGAACTTATATATGTCATGGTTGTCTTTTATTATTATGATAGCTTGTTTTTCATTTTTAATAATATTTCATATTCATGCTTATTATTTTATATTTTTTATATATCTTGCGCCATGTTCAAAATAGCGCGCGCCGCGCCGTGCGCTATGCGCCATGGCTCCAAATGGACCTTTGCGCCATGGTGCGCCATTCGCCGTTAACAGGTATGATTATTAGTAGAATTTAAGTTGGATGGTTGAAGTGGAGGAATGCATCGGGCTTGTTATGTGATAGAAAAGTTCCTCTCAAACGAAAGGGAAGATTCTATAAGATGTTAGTGAGACCTGCAATGCTTTATGGTACAGAATGTTGGCCATTAAAAGAGACGCATAATATTAAGTTAAGTGTTGCAGAGATGAGGATGCTCAGGTGGATGAGTGGCTTTACTTTTAAAGACAAGATATGAAATGAGCATATGCGTGAAAAGATTGGAGTAGCTCCAGTGGAAGATAAGATTAGAGAGAGACTGCCTTTGATGATTTGGTCACAAAAAGTGGCGGCCTTCCGATGATCGGGTTAGGAAAGTAGATGTATTAGATTTGACTTATGTTAAGAAAGGTGGAGGTAAACCTAAAAATACTTGTTTAGACAATATTAGAAATGACATTTCTTTATTAGATTAAGATGACAATTTGATCCTTAACAAGGCACAATGGAGAAAAATGATTCATATAGTCGACCCCACATAGTGGGATAAAGGCTTCTTGTTGTTGTTATTTTTGAAAGAGCTTGATGGTTTATATAAGAAGGTTTTACATTCTCAATGGAACCTCTAGTTATATATAATATGTATGGTTCAAGCTCATGATAGATTGATTCATCCTAGGACTTTCAATGTTCATGTTTTAGTCATAATAGGACTTTCAAAGTTGTTGATTTAGTCTTAGATCTTTAGATATTGATTCTGGTTCACCGTTCACCATAAAATAGATAAAAAAATTTGAGCATATGTGGGAAGATTTCTTTATATTAGAAAATTTCTATCAAGGTGGGTTGTATCAGCTAATTGATTGTAATGAGGAACGTTCTATGTTGCCTATCAATAGATGTTATCTTATGACATTGCAATTGATTGTATTCAAATTTCAAAACTTAATAATGAATGAATGTTTCTTCCAAATAGAAATGTTTCTTTCATCTGGTTATTGATTGAGTCCAAATTATAAAAACTTTTGTCCAAATCAAATTCTAAATCAAAATATCTTTCACAAAAGAAAATCAAATTCAATCTCAGTATCAAAACACTAAGATTAGACTTTCCCAAGTAGGAGTCTTCTTAAGAATTTGTGAGTCATGGCCGAATCAAACTTTCTAATGTCTCTCATAACCTAGTCTTTTAAATTTAGGTCAGTCTAAAATTGAACATTACTAGATTTATTCCAATATTGACTCTTAGTGCCAGCCATAATAACCTTTAGTCTTCTCAATAAAAAGGTTTATCTAATCTAAATAGATAACCTTAGTTCAAATATCATTAAGGTTCTATTAGTTGCCAAAATACTTTGATGTGAAACTATCATGTGATGATATGAGAATTGCACGGGAAATTAAATAAGATCTTGAATCAAGCTTGCGACTAAAACTTTTATGCGTAATCAACTGAAGTTCAAGAATTAAAATGTGAATGCTTAGATAACAACAAGAAATTACAGTACGAGATTTGAAAGCTTGCAAAATAACATCCAAAATATCAAGTATTGCAAATAGCTAAAATACCAAAACCCCAGATTTAAAATTTAGACCCTTCACCTTAGGATCCGTCACTCAATTTGAGGTGGAGTTTAGCGGAAGAGAATTGTGAGCAGGCTTAGCGACGCCACTAGTAGACAGGTGACCTTGAGAGGACTTGTCGCCGGGTTGGAAGTCGGGTTCGAAGGAGCGACTGGACGGCCTTCGATGATCCACGTATAGACGGAGAAATGATCGTCTATGGAGTCCACGAGAGTTGGTAAGATCCGGCTCAAATACTCCTCCGGGGTGTCGTCGAAGTCGAATCCCACGTCAAAGAAGGGGGAACGTAGGATGTCGACTCTTCCGTTGCGGTCGTACTCAAACCCGAAATTCCATTCGGGTACCTCCATGTGTTCTAGCCGGGAGCCGATGGAACATGCTGAGAGGAGAAGCAAGAGGTCACCGACTTATGAAATGGTGTCGGGTTGCTGTCGTGGGAGGAAGAGCTTGGATGGGAGAACTCCAGCCAATGCCAAGAGGAGCTCGGGTGGGGGAAAACCACCTCAGGCCACAGCAATTTCAGTTTTCTGAAATTTGGTTTAGGGAAGAGACGTTGGGGTTGGGGAAATAATTTGAAAATAAAAAAAAAAACGTTTCCAAATGAGGTGCCAATGGTTGATGAGGGATAAGAGTTTTAATAGGAAACAATTAATATAATTGAAAGGGGATTTCACGGGCAAGGTTGGCCGGCCACATAGCAGGGAGGGATTTGGAAATTGGAGGTGGGGCCCACGTTTGGAGAAATTAACCCTCAATTAACTTCTGAAATTGCTATTTCAGTTTTAATTTTATTTTAGGTAACTTTCCAAAACTGATTTCAGAAAAAGAAGAAAAGGAATTTGAATTTCAACCCAATCAAATGAAATTAATTGCCTGCCAATTTGGAATATTAATTAGGCAATTAATTAGGCATTAAGATTTGCAAATCCACGGGCTGGGCAACGCAAGGAGGGACGGTGGCAAGGGCCTGCAGGAAGGAACTTGCTTTCAGTGGGCTGGAGTTCTCGGTTGGAATCAACCGTGGAGTAGGGGAGTCGTGGAGGTGGGGTGGCTGCACGGGCTGGTCCAGGGTTGGCGGCCAAAGACCTGGAGAGGGGCTGGCAGGCGGGAGGAGGCTGTTTGGTGGCCGGCGGCCTGAGCAAGCCAAAGCTAGGCGGCGGCCAATGCAAGGGGAGGGAGAGAGGGAAAAATCAAGGGGTTTAAGTGATCAAGAAATTACTAACCTCAGTTCTATTCAATTTGAATTTCCACAAGAGTGACTAGCACGAAGACTAGAACTCACAAAGAGATCTAGTCTTCTCCGGCGAACTCACTAAGAGATCAATAGTAGAAAATTTCATTTAATCCTTCAATAACCAAGAAAATACAATACATCTTGCCTCATATATGGAGGCTCCAAATAAAATAAAAAGAAAAGACAATCATGCCCTTGGGGCTACATAAGTCAGACAATGCCCTCAGGGGCAAACTCGGAAAACTAATAATAATAAAAATGACATAAGTAATAAGCTCAAATATAGAGGCTCTGGATCGCAGCCGTCGATCTGCGCCGTCTGCGATGGTACACGTGGCGAAACCTGATGTCCCCATCATTCTCCCCGGGTGGGAGAGAACTCGACCCCGTCGAGTGGGTGTCTCTAGAAGCCTCGTACCACTCCAGCAGGTCTGGGTCTAATCTCTGTAGCTCATCTCGGTCGATCCACACGTTCTCCGTCTCCGGCTTTCCTGCCCATTGAACTAAGTACCTCCGACGACCACCGTCTCTAGTAGAAATGATTTCATCGCTAAGCACTGCCTCGATCCTTTCCGCAGTAGGTAAAGTGGGGAGTTTTGGGAGTGGGGGAAGGCTGGGGATCTCACAAGGTGGGTACTCACAAGGCTCATCAAATAATGGATTAGGTGGGTTAAACTCTGGACCCTCATAAGTTACAAGGTCTTCAACGTTAAAAGTGGGGCTAAAGTTAAAACCTTCGGGAAGGTCAAGCACATAAGCATTACTATTAATTTTAGAAATTATTTTGAAAGGGCCCGCGCTTCTCGCGTGTAACTTCTTAACGGTCCCTTGCGGGAACCGCTCCGGACGAATCCGAACCATCACATAATCACCCACATTAAATTCCTTGAACCTTCTCTTGAGGTCCGCATTAAGTTTGTAGTTGGCATTGCTCAATTCAATTTTTTTTATTAATTTCTCTGTGCAATTCATGTAAATGCGATGCAAATGCAGATGCTGACTCAGATGACCTAGCCTTAGGACCCATGGGAATAAGATCTATAGGTTGCTTTGGTTTGTAGCCATACACAATCTCGGCAGGACTCAGACCCGTAGTTCGGTTGACAGAATTATTATAGGCAAATTCGGCGATTGGTAACTTAGAATCCCAGTCTCTAAGGTTTTCCCCAACTAACGTTCTTAAGAGGTTTCCTAAACTTCTGTTTACAACTTCGGTTTGACCATCGGTCTGAGGGTGGAAGGCTGTAGAAAACTGTAGTTTCGTACCCATCTTATGCCAAAGTGTTTTCCAAAAATAACTTGTGAATTTGACATCCCTGTCGGAAACAATAGTCTTAGGTAAACCATGAAGTCTCACAATCTCGTCAAAGTATAGCTTAGCGACCCGGGAGGCGTCGAAAGTTTTGGAACAGGGTAGGAAGTGGGCCATCTTAGAAAACCTATCAACGACGACACAAACAGAATCGTGTTTTCTGAGGGTCTTGGGTAAACCTAATACAAAGTCCATGCTTACATCCTGCCAAGGGCAATTAGGAACAGGTAGTGGGGTGTAGAGGCCTGTGTTTTGTTTTCGTTGTTTGGCAAGTTGGCAGGTGTGACATCTCTTTATAAGCTTGCCAACGTCGCGTTTCAGGGTGGGCCAATAGAATCTATTCTCTAGCGCGGCAATAGTTTTGGATTGGCCAAAGTGGCCAGCTAGTCCGCCCGCATGCAGCTCCCATACTAGGAATTCTCGTAGAGAGGTATTCGGAATACAGAGTTTCTGGGCTTTGAACAAATAGCCATCCTCCAAAAGGAAATCATCTATTAAAGATCCACCACCCTTAGTCAGTAGGGTGTAAGTTTCTTTAAAATCGGGGCAGTCCAAATAGTCATCCTTTAGTCGCTCAAAACCAATTACTTCCGTCCTCATTTCCTGGGTAGTCATCATTCTTCGACTGAGGGCGTCAGCAGCCTTATTCTCAGTTCCTGCTTTGTGTCTAATCGTGTAAGTATACTCCTGCAGGAATTCAACCCAACGGCCATGGCGGGCATTGAGTTTCTTCTGTGAATTGATGTATCTTAAGGCTTCGTGATCTGAGAATATCACAAATTCTTGGGGCAGTAAGTAGTGTCTCCAGTATCGGAGGGACTGAATGACCGCATAGAATTCCTTGTCATAGGTAGAATACCTCTGACGAATGTCGTTCAGCTTCTCACTAAAGAATGCTACAGGGTGTCCTTCTTGAGATAAAACTCCTCCTATCCCAATTCCTGATGCATCACATGTTACCTCAAAGACTTTAGAAAAATCAGGAAGACGCATAACAGGGGATTCAACCATTTTTTTCTTAATATCCTCGAAAGCCTTAGTGGCAGCTGTCGTCCAATGAAATTCGCCTTTCTTGAGGCAGTCGGTTATGGGTGCCACTATAGTACTAAAGTTTCTAATAAACCTTCTATAGAATGTGGCCAATCCGTGAAAACTCCGAACGTCTCTTATAGTCTTGGGCTCAGGCCACTCATTAATCGCTCTAATCTTTTCAGGGTCGGCTGAGATTCCTCGAGCTGAAATTATAAATCCCAGAAAGGTAACACTATCAGTGAGAAACACACACTTCCGAGGGTTTGCGTACAACTGTTCTTTCCTCAAAATCTCGCAAACTTGTTTCAAGTGTTCCAAATGTTGGTCTACCGATTTGCTATAGATCAAAATATCATCGAAATAGACAACCACGAATCTTCCGAGAAACGGTCGAAGGACTTGGGTCATAATCCGCATGAAGGTGCTAGGGGCGTTGCTAAGACCAAATGGCATAACCATCCACTCGTACAATCCGTCTTTGGTTTTAAAAGCCGTCTTCCATTCATCCCCAGGGCGGATTCGGATTTGATGATACCCGCTTTTAAGGTCAACCTTTGAGAACAACGTAGCTCCAGTCATCATGTCTAACATGTCGTCCAATCGGGGGATCGGAAAACGATATTTCACAGTAATCTTGTTGATAGCGCGGCTATCAACACACATCCTCCAGGAGCCGTCCTTTTTAGGGGTTAAGAGGGCAGGTACAGCACACGGGCTAAGGCTCTCCTTAATGAATCCTCGCTGAAGGAGCTCATCGACTTGTTTCTTCAGTTCCGAATGCTCAGTCGGGTTCATACGGTAGTGGGGGAGGTTGGGTAAGGATGCTCCCGGCACTAAATCTATTGCGTGTTGTATGTCCCGAAGGGGTGGAAGTTGGTTAGGTAAGTCATCAGGGAACACATCGGCAAAGCTCTCTAGAATGGGTTTAACTTCCTCGGGGATATGTTCTCTTTGATCCTCATCCACTTCTCTAGCTACTAGGGCATACATTGGTGCTCCTTGGGAGATTTCATCTTCTACTTCCTTAGCAGTCAAGAGGTGTAGCCCTTTGCTTTGCTTGGCAGGAGTAGGTTTGGCTTCCGTCTTGGGGGGTTTAGGTTGGGAGGGCATTAACTTGATTTTCTTTCCATTGTGTTCGAACACGCAGGTGTTCGACCTCCCATAGATATGAACATCATTGTCAAATAACCAGGGGCGACCCAGGATAATTTGGCCTACGTCCATGGCCAAAACATCACACCAAATCTTGTCTTGATATCCCACGAACTCTATAGGAATGAGGCTACGGTTCTGAATTTCTATGGTAGTTGAATTTATCCAAGCAACTTTATACGGATTTGGGTGAGGGGTCATCTTAAGGTTGAGCTTGGAAACCATAGCAGAAGAGACTGCATTGATACAACTCCCACTGTCGACGATAACCTTGCAATTCTTTTCACCAATCTTAACAAAGGTATGAAAAATGGAAGTCCTACGCCAATCATCGCTTAACTTAGGTTGTGACAAAGCGCACCTAACAACCTGAAGGGTAACAGGTTCTTCTTCCGTAAAGGAGTCTTCGTCCTCATCAACATGATGCACCACGTCAGTCTCAGGTTCATCCTCATCCTCGTCTGCCTCTTCTATAATGGTGACTTTATATGGGCTGGAGCATTGGGACGCAATGTGCCCATATCCATGACACCTATAACATTTGGTTCCAGAACTTGCTTTGGGAGGATCACGGTCGGTGGGTCTACTCTTAGAGTCCGAACGGGGTTGGCCTGTGCTAGCAGTGGGTCGACTACCTATCGCGTTCGTGGGTCGGTTCTGGGACTGGCTGGTGGAAGTTCGATAGGGGTTTGATCGGGTATCAAACTGCCTAGTGTGGGAGTGGGTCTTGGACTCTTCTAGGTCAAGTACTAGGCTGCAAGCAGCCTCTAAAGTGTCTATTCCTCTAGCGAACAGTTCAGTCCTAAGATCTTCTCTAAGGCCAGCTCTAAACATAGACAGAATTTGAGTAGGGGTAGCGGATTCTTCTCCGTTGCAACGAATCAAGAAATCATCAAAGGCGGAGATGTAATCTTTAACAGGTTTGCTCCCCTGGGTTAGCCGATTCCACTTATCTAGAAGCTTAGGGTAGTAGGAAGGTGGTAAGTATTTCCTCCTGAGTTCTTGCTTCATGGTCCTCCAATCATTTATCGGATGTTCTCCTCTAGATTCCCGCATATTCTCCAGGTTGGTCCAGTAAAGGTTGGCTCGACCAATGAGCTTCATCTCGGCGAACCTCACTTTCCTCGCCTCAGAGATGTTGTACCATTTAAAATAACTATCCATAGACTTGAGCCAATCTAGGAAAACTTGAGGGTCAAGGGTTCCGTCATAGATCGGGGCGTCGATCCTAATGTTCTTCAGTAATTGAGTGTCGTTGTCTCTCCAATTGTTGTTTTCGGGCTCTTGAGGTGGCCTAGGGTTGCGTTGGTAATGGTCTTGGAAACGTCCGGGATCTCGAGGGGGCTCATGGTCGGGTCGGGTGTCTTCGCCATAAGGTGAGTGAGGTCTCGAAGGCGTATAAATCGCAGGATTACCATTACGCTCGATATTATCCAATCGGTCACTCGTGTGGCGCCTAAAGTCAGCTAGATCAGTTTGGGTGTTGCGAATTTGTTGAGTAACGGTGCCTAGTTGTCCTAAAATAAGGTCCAAGGTAGCTTGGAGATGCTGCGGATCCATGTTGAAAAGTTTAGGGGTCACTAGGGTGGGTGAAGGGGTAGTGGGCAGCACCTAGACACTCCTGTAGAAGGATCCTAAAGCTTCAATAAGCTGCTGGTTTGCAGCGGACAGCAACTTACAGCAAAGGTCTAAGCTGCCTAAAAGTGAAGAAGGGGTTTGCTTCACTGGACAGCAACTACGCAAGGTCTAAAGTCTTCTAACATAGGCTTAACAGCGGCTGGAAGGTGTGGACAGCAAAATGACAGCAAGGGGAAAAGGTTATGACACTAAGATATCTCACAGATAAGAGGTTAGCATAAGGGACAATGGCTATTAGGCCTTAACTTAAATAGATGTATGCAGGAATTTGCAAAACAGGGAATAAACAGTGAAAAAAAACTGAACTACTAGATGATATGCATGCCGAAATAAAACGACAATGAGGTGCTAGACCCTAGGATGCCTTCTAAACATGCCAAGCATGGTAACCATGCTCTGATACCACAAATGATGTGAAACTATCATGTGATGATATGAGAATTGCACGGGAAATTAAATAAGATCTTGAATCAAGCTTGCGACTAAAACTTTTATGCGTAATCAACTGAAGTTCAAGAATTAAAATGTGAATGCTTAGATAACAACAAGAAATTACAGTACGAGATTTGAAAGCTTGCAAAATAACATCCAAAATATCAAGTATTGCAAATAGCTAAAATACCAAAACCCCAGATTTAAAATTTAGACCCTTCACCTTAGGATCCGTCACTCAATTTGAGGTGGAGTTTAGCGGAAGAGAATTGTGAGCAGGCTTAGCGACGCCACTAGTAGACAGGTGACCTTGAGAGGACTTGTCGCCGGGTTGGAAGTCGGGTTCGAAGGAGCGACTGGACGGCCTTCGATGATCCACGTATAGACGGAGAAATGATCGTCTATGGAGTCCACGAGAGTTGGTAAGATCCGGCTCAAATACTCCTCCGGGGTGTCGTCGAAGTCGAATCCCACGTCAAAGAAGGGGGAACGTAGGATGTCGACTCTTCCGTTGCGGTCGTACTCAAACCCGAAATTCCATTCGGGTACCTCCATGTGTTCTAGCCGGGAGCCGATGGAACATGCTGAGAGGAGAAGCAAGAGGTCACCGACTTATGAAATGGTGTCGGGTTGCTGTCGTGGGAGGAAGAGCTTGGATGGGAGAACTCCAGCCAATGCCAAGAGGAGCTCGGGTGGGGGAAAACCACCTCAGGCCACAGCAATTTCAGTTTTCTGAAATTTGGTTTAGGGAAGAGACGTTGGGGTTGGGGAAATAATTTGAAAATAAAAAAAAAAACGTTTCCAAATGAGGTGCCAATGGTTGATGAGGGATAAGAGTTTTAATAGGAAACAATTAATATAATTGAAAGGGGATTTCACGGGCAAGGTTGGCCGGCCACATAGCAGGGAGGGATTTGGAAATTGGAGGTGGGGCCCACGTTTGGAGAAATTAACCCTCAATTAACTTCTGAAATTGCTATTTCAGTTTTAATTTTATTTTAGGTAACTTTCCAAAACTGATTTCAGAAAAAGAAGAAAAGGAATTTGAATTTCAACCCAATCAAATGAAATTAATTGCCTGCCAATTTGGAATATTAATTAGGCAATTAATTAGGCATTAAGATTTGCAAATCCACGGGCTGGGCAACGCAAGGAGGGACGGTGGCAAGGGCCTGCAGGAAGGAACTTGCTTTCAGTGGGCTGGAGTTCTCGGTTGGAATCAACCGTGGAGTAGGGGAGTCGTGGAGGTGGGGTGGCTGCACGGGCTGGTCCAGGGTTGGCGGCCAAAGACCTGGAGAGGGGCTGGCAGGCGGGAGGAGGCTGTTTGGTGGCCGGCGGCCTGAGCAAGCCAAAGCTAGGCGGCGGCCAATGCAAGGGGAGGGAGAGAGGGAAAAATCAAGGGGTTTAAGTGATCAAGAAATTACTAACCTCAGTTCTATTCAATTTGAATTTCCACAAGAGTGACTAGCACGAAGACTAGAACTCACAAAGAGATATAGTCTTCTCCGGCGAACTCACTAAGAGATCAATAGTAGAAAATTTCATTTAATCCTTCAATAACCAAGAAAATACAATACATCTTGCCTCATATATGGAGGCTCCAAATAAAATAAAAAGAAAAGACAATCATGCCCTTGGGGCTACATAAGTCAGACAATGCCCTCAGGGGCAAACTCGGAAAACTAATAATAATAAAAATGACATAAGTAATAAGCTCAAAAATTGAGGCTCTGGATCGCAGCCGTCGATCTGCGCCGTCTGCGATGGTACACGTGGCGAAACCTGATGTCCCCATCATACTTACTGCGTTAACCTCTGTTTACATAGACTTTATTTCTAAATGGTGGGTGAAATTCTCTTGGAATATTTCAATTGGTGACAAATGCTTTTGATCCTCTAGGAGACACTAAAGGTTTTAATTCTCTCTCAAGGTTATAATCAAAATATCCTTGAACCTATAGATTTTAGCTAAAATACTCTTAGCTTTTAAATATAGTAAGATATCTCTAAAATTTCCTTAGTAGTCAAATTACTTGTAATGTCAGGACTTCAAATCAAAGAGGAAGCCCAATCCTGCATTCCATATTTGCTTAATCCAAATTAAGTAAATGGAACCTATATCCTTAAACTTGCAAATTCTAAGATCCTTTGACTTGTAGTCCTAACACTATAAACCAAATTAAAAAAACTTCAATCATATTCGTTTTAGCCCAATTAAGCAAATTCTCCGTTCTCCCATTAGCTTAAAAGCTATAAGGAATTCCATAACTTCTTTGCCTTTAAGTTAGAGACCAAAAAAAATTTCTAATCTTGATAATCTTCTTGTACCCAATTTGAATAATTGTATTATTTGACACAAAGTCATCTAACTTTTCTTTCTTTGATCTCAAAGCTATAGAGTTCTTTATGTTTCCTTGTTCCCAAAGCTGTTGAAATATATATATATATACACAGAGAGAGGGAGAGAATGATCAAAATGGTCCCTCAATTTTTTGTGATGGATAAAAGTAGTCCCCAACTTTTTTGATGGACCAAATTGGTTCCTCAATTCCTTAAAAAGGAACATTTTTGGTACTAAAATTAAAATTTGAAGTTAATGGTATTAAATCAAGGGGTATTTTAGTCATTTTTTAAATTATATAATTTATTAAATGTAATTTTCAAATAATAGTAATTTTTTTAATTATTAAATATTTCTTTTATTAAAAATATTAATAATTCAAGTTTTAATTTAAAAATTTATTTATAATTCTAATTTTTTATGATTATTATAAACTAGAATTATTAATATTTTTTTTATTAAAGAAATGTTTTATAATTTTTAAAAAAATACTATTACTTGAAAATTATATTTAATAAATAAATAATTAAAAATGACAAAAGACCCCTTGATTTAACACTATTACTCCCAAAATTTGATGTTAGGAAAAAAAATGCACTTTTTTAAGGAGTCGAGGGATCAAATTGGTTTCTCAAAAAAGTTGGGGATCATTTTGATCTCTCACAAAGAGTTTAGGTACTCATTTTATCCTTTTCTATATATATATATATATATATATATATATATATATATATATATATATATATATATATATATATATATATATATATATATATATATATATATATATATATATATATATATATATATATATATATATATTTCTATTCATTTGCTCGGACCCGATACCAAGAGAGTGAATGCATTTGTTAGCATTTTGTTGGACCAAATCCTAATAACCTTTCCTATTTGACTCAAATCAAATAAGAGCTCTAATTTCCTTTGGCCTCAAAACTGAAGCCCACCTTCTTGACCTAATTAATTAGATAAGTTGTCTATTTAGACCTAAACTCTAAATTTCTGTCACTTAGCCCAAATAAGCGATTTTATTCTTCATCTAAAATGAAATCCAAAACATTCAGGTCTCTTTTATGAGCTTTTATTCTAAAATTATGCCAATTAGGAGAATTTCATCAAGTCCTTGGTAAAATTTTAGTCAAATTTGCTGAGTCCAAATTAAACAAATTTCTATTTATCTCTTAACCAAATATTAAGAGGATTATTAAAAAATCATAAAAATAACTCAAGTTTTTATTTGATGCAATGATATTTTATTTCACCCCAAAATGTGGAATATATTTGTCATTGGATCTTAGAACACCTTGAATAACATGCTTATCTCAAAGCAAATAGTAGACATTCCATTGGTTTTTTATAACCCATTAAAAATACAAAACTCTTAAAAACATTTAGATAAAAAATCTTAATTCACAATGAACTTAAAGTGAAACCATCCATAAAATAACTTAAATCTCTTTCTGTTCCAGAATGGAACAACATATTAAATAAAAGCATGATAGATAGACAAGACACCAAATAATATATGTATAGCCTTTTGGCATCCTAGGATTAGGATTTAATTTTTTGTACATGTGGTTGTAATGTTTGTTATGTAATGATTGTTTGTGCTGTGGTGAGGGTGGAGATATCTATTCTTCAATGAAGGTGGTCATATCCAAAAGGGTAAACAAAATTAAAAAACTATCATATAGTTGCTTTTGCTTGAAGGTGTTACTTTATATGCTAAAGCTCCGAGTAGGCATGACCAATAGGGATTAAAATTAGCTTGACGTCTTAAGTGCTAAGCAATATGTGATGTGATGTGATGTTTGAATATATCTTACGTGCTACATGACATTTATTTTGTAGTGAAATATGCCTTTCTTTTTTTTTTTTTTAAATGTAACTTATTTGTAGTTTTGGAATGTTATGTAGGCCTATAAGATACAACAAAGGAATGATGAACCAAAAGGATGAACTCCGAAGTAAAGCTCTCTAGATGCATCATAAGCAAAAACTTAAAAAACCACAAGCCTTTTTTATAAATTTAACTGAGTGTAAGGTAGACAACTCAATTATCATGTTTTATATTTTTTCTTATTATAAATAACATCAATTTTTAAAAATAGATTGGTTAAGTCATTGCATGCTGGTTAGCTTAAAGTAGAATGCAAAGATATTCATATTTGAGCTGTATAAATAGATATTTTACTCAAATCAGCAGAAGACTTCCGTATAAACTTGAAATGCAAATTAGAAAAGTAAGATTGCAAGATCGAAAGTAGTTTTGATGGGAAAAAAAAGAAAAAGAAAAATATAAATGAATCAAGAGAAAATTAAGATAGTTCTGAATAATTATGCAAAGTAAAAAATGAACTGAGAGAAAATTAAGATAGTTCTGAATAATTATGCGAAGTCTAAATGGAAGTTCATACAAAACCCCAAGTTCCTTGCTACAAAAATATTGTTGTTAGTTACAAAACTTCAAATTCTTTATTATAAAAATATTGTCATCGGATATGACTCTAATATCCTTGCTACTTGACTTTAAAACATGCAACTTCAACTCATCAATTACTTGTTTTCTAAATAATTTAGACTTACATTTTAGATTAATTCTAACTTTATTCGTAATTTATTTTGCTATATTTGTAGATGTTAAAGTCTATTTATGATAATTTCATGAATATATGTGATCATGTAACAACCATATCTGCCATGAATAACTTCCCTCATACTTTGAAATGTATAAGATAAAAAAATAATTAGGTCTCTTGCAAATAATTTTGCGTTCTCTTATTATTATTTTTTATAACTTTATTGGTTTTTTCCTTGTAATTGATCAAATCTATATGGCTTCTTTAAATTCTTTCTTACTACCAAAAGTTGTCATACTTAAATATTTGATTCTCAATCTTGGATTAAAAATTGGTCATTTTTTTGGTCATCCTTGCCACGATTATGAATACTTGCTTCGTCATTTAAGTTCATGCAGTCAACTTTATAATATTTCTTCTTCAACATTTAATTTATGTTTTCATTGTATATCTTAATCTTCTCATTTCCGGCAACTACAGTACCTGTCGATTCAATAAATGATCCACATTGCTTTTACACGACCCATCCTCCATTATTTATAAATTTTTCACATTCATCTAATAAATTATATTCATCATCCGCATCCTTGTCATCATTATCAAAACTTCTCTTATGATCTACCTCTACAACCTTATCAACGACATTTCTTAAATCAATAACAGTTGACTCAGTTAAACCGCAATTGTATCATTCACTATTTAAAATTGTGTTGTAAGGGGCGCGCCTTGAGGCATTCCTTTATGCAATTTTGCTTTAAACGCCTCTAGGCATGATAATAAGGCGTACGCCTTAGATTGGATGAGACATGCCTCGCTTCTTTGGCTTGAGGTGCACATCTCAAGCAAATTATTTTCTTAAAAAATCAATTTCCACTTCAAATTCCTAATTTCTTACCAAACCAAAACAACAGCTCTTCCCTTGCCTTCCTCATGCAATCAAAGTGCTGAATGGAAAGAAGGAAACCTCCCCGCTCCTCTCATGCTGCCAGCTCTCTTTGTTGCCGCTGGCAAACTCTCATACACCTGATGTCCTTGCCACCTTTTACTCTATCACCAATCTTCTTTTCTCTCAAAGTAATCTTTCCTCTTTCAACCTTTTTTTTTTTAAATTTTTTAAACGCAATTTTATTAATTTACTTGTCTGATTTTGGTTGTGTAAGTATATTTTTTTGAATACTTGTTTAAATTTGCTTAAATACAATTATTGCTTACAACTTCCTATCATTTATGCCAATCTTGGGTTTTGTAAAAGATGGTTAAAAAATCATGCTGGGTTATAGGATGGACTTGACATAGAAATATAGCATTCAAGTGGAGGTGAGAGGTGACAATAATATATGTTTACTTGACAAGTAATTATTGTGAGAAGCTGGTGAAGGGTGTGTAGCTAGGATGAAATAGCACCTATTCAGATCCTATAAGAATGTGGCACTATATGCTGAAGTACTTGGTATAGTGAAGGGGGAAATCAAAACATACATGACTAAGTCAACAATGTAGAAGCATCTGACACAGCGATAGTTTGATGATAGAGTTGATGTTGGCTTGTACTCTTTGCGCAAACATATTGGTTGGGGCTCATCATCCTCAGTGTTACCCATGTCCTGTAGTGGTGTAAAAGGCTTATAGATCAATACATGATGAACTTGGTAGAGGATTGATAGGGAGATAGGCCTTCTGCATCATAGAATGTGGGTGTATAGATATAGACATTTTTTTTAATGAAAATGCTATTCCTTTTAACATTGTAACCTTCTTGGCTTACTACAACATGATTTGTTTCGTTGGAATCTATGGGAGAGGGTTGAAACCCTTGTCCATGTATGATTTGAGGATCTGTTTTAAAGGAGCTGACAAACACTGAAAAAATAAGTCGATGAAATCAAGAGGACCTGGATCCAAACAAGGGTAATTATCATGTCTGATGGATGATTAGATATGAATTATATAAGTTTGATAAATCTACTAATCAATAACTCTTATATTCATGATGTTTATTGAGGCATCTAATCAGGTAAAAGATGACAAGTTTCTTTTTGGAGTACATAATGATGTTTTTGATGAGATTGGATGGTACTTGGTAGTTCAAGTAGTGACAGCTGATGTTGCTGCTTATAGGACAAGTGCAAAACGTATTAAAAAGAGGAAACACTTATATTGGGTACCATGCACCGCTCATTGCATAGGCCTAATCATTGAAAAATTAGGGGAGCTGTCACAACATAAGAATACATTGACTAAAGCAATAAGAATAAGTAAATTTATGTAAAATCATTCTTGGGTTTTGACATTTAAGAGAAAATTTTCGAAGAAAGAAATATTGAAGCTTGTAGCAATGAGATTTGTGATTGCTTATTGACTTTGCAAAGCATGTTGGAGGCGAGGCAAACATTGGAGGCTATGTTTATTTCAATACAGTAGGGGGGCAAGTGAGCCGAGCTAGCTTGAGCTTGACTCGTTAACGAGCTTGCGAGCCGAGCTTATCCAGTTTTGAGCTATAGTAGAATTTCGAGCCCGTTGGATTATTGATGCGGGCAAAAAATATAGGGGTGCCTATACCATTCACCCACAAATAAGGGGACTGGACTTCTATCGACGAAAATGACTAAAGACAAGAAAAGGGAAGAACAAACTCTTACATTTCAAATAAAATGTAAAAAACTAGAAATCAAAAGACTTACAACAATGACTCTTGCAAAATTTAACTGACTTACAAACTTTGACTCAATCACTTGACGACACCCTAAAGTTGCTTCACTTAGAGAAGAAGGATACAGGTGGAGTGGCACTTGCGGAGAGAGGAAAGAGGTTAGAAGCTCGAGAAGAAAGGTTGGAAAGAGCCCGTAGGATTTCCGGAGGGGATGAGAAAGAAGGGTGGAAAGAGCCCGTAGGATTTCCAAAGCAAACCCGCAGGTTATAGCTTTTCCAAAAATAACATATCATTCACTTTTTTAAAACATAACAAGCCCCTCATATTTATATGTATGAAAGGGGAATACAAAAGGACACTAACAATGAATTCACATAGGAATTCTAAACATCACAAACATTAAAATACCTAAAAAACATCCCAAGCCAAGGAACCGAAGAAGCATCCACGGGAACCAAGGAGACTGCCCGGAACCAAGGGGCACGGTCATGGGAAAGAGCCCAGGCACGGGAAAACCAGCAGCCGGCCGGAATCCAAGGGGGCAAATGCACAAAATACTTAAGGCCATGGAGGAAGCCAAGGAGCCACCTCATGGGAAAAATAAATCTTGGAATTCCAAAGGCCGGTTTGGACTTCCAAGAGACAAACATGATTACAAACATAAAAAGCATAAAAAGAACATTTAATATAAGATAACTATGAGCTAAAATCATAGCTAATAATGAGCTAACCATTAGTTCAATAAATGAACTAAAGACCAGCTCATAAATGAGCTAAAATTTCAGCTCAATTTTGATTGAGCTAGTAGACTCAAGGGAAGCCAAAAATCTAATTATTTTTTACATGAGTTGACCCCCCCTTTGTCTACATCAATTATCAAGCTCGAGCTCGATCCAATTGATGCTCGTATCGATTACTCGGGAGCAGGCTCGAACGCAAAATTAAGGGGGACGGGACGCAGGCTAGGACACATGTTCAAATGTGAAATTGCGAGGGGCAGGAAGGCGGGATCACACGGCGGGAAGGCGAAATCACTAGCGGGCTCGTAAGCGAAATCAGTGCTCGGACGCAGGATGCATGGCGGAAGTAGACACAAAGTCAAACTTGAACCGCGGAATCGACTTGCTCGACGAGCTCGTTTCAGAGGCACGAGGCGACCTTGAGGTCGCCTTCTGAGTTAGACTCGAGTTTGAGCTCTAGTTCGAGCTTGGGATTTGGATCACAAGTCGAACTTGAGTTGGGCCTGACTTGAGCTCGACTCTACTCGGCTTGTTTGCACCCCTACACCACAGTGATTGAGATGTGCTTGGGCAAGAAGACTTAAGAGGAAAGAAGTTAGGAAGATTGTTTTGAATGATAGATTTTGACAGAGTGGGCTTTATGCTATTATAACAACTAGGTCATCAATACAAGTTTTGAGGATGTTAGATGTTAAGAAGAAGCATGCAATAGATTTTATATATAAGACAATTGATGAAATAAAGGAGTTGATTGCCCGTAACGTAAGAGGAGAAGAGGATAGCTATATTAAAATTTGAGATATTATTAATGAAAGTGCGAGCTACAGTTTCATCATCACTTATATGCAACAAATTACTATTTGAATCTTCAGTTTCAATATTCAAAAAATAAGTTAACAAATCCTGAGATAAAACTATGATTATACCATCCTATGAATAGACTTGTAGTTGATTCATCTGAGAGCAAATATTAATATGCAATTGATCTCTTAGGAATAATGATGACTTATTTGAACTGCATCATATGAAAGATCTAGTTTTAATGCGATCATTAGGTAATTTTTGCTTCTTTTTATAACAAAAACAACAACAACAACATCAACCCTTTATCCCATAACATGGGGTCGACTAAATGAATCCTTTTTATTTATTGTGTCCTATTAAAAGTCAAATTCTTATTTAAATTTAATTAAAGAAAGGTCAATTCTAATATTTTATAATCAATTCTTTTTAGGTCTACCTCTACCTTTCTTAACATAAGTCAAATCTAATACATATACTCTCCTAACCAGGTCAAAATAAATCATTCTGTTTATTATACTCATTTACTTGTACCTCCATTGAGTGGTAGATACAATTTGGTAATGACATGCCAGAACTATAACATTTCACTTTTAAGGTTTTGAGATTAATGTACTCTTCATATGGATTTGAAGGCAATTTGAGCATGCATAATCAAATACACATGAAGAGGAGAAATATTCTGGAAATCCTAAGGATAAATTCTTTGGTGTACATCATATGCAATAAGAGACTAAAAGACATAAACCTGAAGATGAAAGGGTTGAGGGATGACGATGATTCTTTGATATCTGAGGATACGATATCAGATGATGAGTAGTTTGTTGATGATGAACTACACTAACACCAGTTGAATTACAAGAAGATTTGAACATTAATTTTTTTGATGGTGATAGAACAAAGAATTTGCATTCACTACAAGCCAGCAGTAGACAAAATTAAAACAAAAAAATATATACAACAACAACATCAATCCTTTATCCCACTACGTGGGGTCAGCTACATGAATCCTTTTTCTCTATTGTGTCCTATTAAAAGTCAAATTCTCGTTTAAATCTAATAAAGAAAGGTCATTCCTAATATTTTCTAACCAAGTCTTTTTAGGTCTACCCCTACCTTTCTTAACATAAGTCAAATCTAATACCTCTACTCTCCTAATCGGGTCATCGCAAGGCCGCCGTTTTATGTGACCAAACCATCTAAGGCGACTTTCTCTAATCTTATCTTCTACTGGAGCTACTCCAACCTTTTCACGTATATGCTCATTTCGTATCCTATCTCTAAGGGTAAAGCCACTCATCCACCTGAGCATCCTCATCTCTGCCACACTTAACTTAGTATTATGCTTCTCTTTTAAAGGCCAACATTCGGCACCATAAAGCATTGCAGGCCTCACTACCATCTTATAGAATTTTCCCTTAAGTTTGAGGGGTACATTTCTATCACATAACAAGCCCGATGCATTCCTCCACTTCAACCATCCAACTTGAATTCTGCTGATAATATCCCCATCTATTTCACCATCACTCTGAACAATAGATCCAAGATATCTAAAACGTGTACTCTTATTAATGACTTGATCGCCCAAAGTCACAATCCCCTCACAAGATCTATTACTACTAAATTACACTCCATATATTCCGTTTTAGATCTACTCAAGTGAAAACCGTTAGACTCTAAGGTTGACCTCCATAATTCAAGTTTACCTTCAACTCCCTCTCTAGTCTTATCAACAAGAAGAATATCATCAGCAAAAAGCATACACCAAGGTACATCCTCTTGCAAATGTCTAGTGAGAACATCCATGACTAAAGCAAAAAGATATGGGCTTAAGGCTGATCCTTGATGTAACCCAACCGAAATAGGAAAATACTTGGTCAATCCACCTTGTGTTTGAACACAAGTAATAGCTACTGCATACATATCTTTAATGATTTGAATGTAAGCATTATTGACTCCTTTCTTTTCAAGAACTCTCCATAGCACTTCTCTTGGAACTTTATCATATGCTTTTTCTAAATCAATAAATATCATATGTAGATCCTCCTTATTTTCTCTATATTTCTCCATCAAACCTCTTAATAAATGTATGGCTTCCATAGTCGACCTACCCGGCATGAATCCAAATTGATTTTGAGAAACATTAGTATCACGCCATAACCTATGCTCCATAACTCGCTCCCATAGTTTTAAAGTATGACACATTAACTTAATACCTCTATAATTCGCACAATCTTGTGCATCACCTTTATTATTAAAAATAGGAATTAACACACTCATTCTCCACTCATCTGGCATCTTCTTAGTCTTCAAAATAGTATTAAAAAGTTTAGTAAGCCATGAAATTCCTTCATCTCCTAAGCATTTTCACACCTCTATTGGAATATCATCAGGTCCAACAGCTTTTCCACCCTTCATTTTCTTTAAAGCCTCTCTAACTTCAGTTTTACTAATACGCCGATAAAAACATAAATCTTTATTTTCATTTAGGGTGCTAAGGTTACTATAGTCAATTTTATTTTCACAATCTTCATTAAAAAGTTTAGCAAAATATCTCATATAAAAAGAATTAATTTTTTTAAGCTTTAATTTGGAGTATTACTTTCATCTTTATGTTGTTGACAAATGTTTAGGGATGAGTAAGATGATTGAATTGATGAAAAAGAAGAATATTGGGAGATATTAGACTTCGCAGGTGATGAGGCAGGGGAGAAATCAATTCATTATAATGATGGCTCAAATAAAGACCCATTAGTGATGACAACACATGACTTTTGTGTTGTTATCATACTATTGTTTAATTCTTTCGAAATTAATTGTATATGAGTTCGGAAGTAGGAAAAGAAGAACTTGGAATTGGACTTAATGTTACATGATATTTTTATGCAATTTTTATATTTTATGTTATTGTGCTATTGTAATATTTGCATTTGAATTCTATTTCATGTAATTTATCTCTGAGTGATTTTTTGTTGATGCATTTTGTGGATAGGGCAACGTCCGCTCCCTTGTCTTTGTTAAAGATGTGTTTGCCAATCCCATTCACAAACTCTAGGTCTTGCCATTTATTTCAAGTCGTATATAGCTCGCATGGCTGTAGTGTTTAAGCATTAGGTGTTTTGATAGGCGTGAGTTTAAAAGAATAGAATTTCTAAATTAGCTTTTACTAAAATGCCCTCAAATTACGAAATAAAGATATTTTCCTTGAAGCGGCGACACTTTCAGCCAATTTGAATAGTTCTTTTAAGAGGGGGCCAAGTTGGATCACTTTTTAATTGCTAAGAAACTAGATTGTAGTAGTGCAAAACTCTATGATTAAATTGGGTTACTAAGAGTTTGGGATTAATTTGATTTTTTTAAATAAAATTTATATAGTTTATATTTTATAAAAATAAGCTGATTTTTTAAAACTAAAATGAAATGCAAAGCAACCTATAGATTTTAGTGTGTAATACAATATTTGACTGATTGCTTATTCGTATGGATTTGCTTAACAATTAGCATCTAACACATATATTTGTTGATGAATATCTTTTGCATAATTTTGTGAGTTGCATATAAAAATAAAAGCCCTCACTTTAAAAATTAGATAATAAAAGAATTTTATTATGAGTCGGCATATACATACCCCATGATTAGGTATCTTAGTTTAACTAGTAACTCATTCCTAAAATCAATACAGTTAAGCCTATCTTGCATATGCATTTAGATGAAGGCTGCATCGTTTTAAAAGTGCTTAGGTAGGTTTAACTAGCTGTTATTTATAGGAAGTTTTGTAGGACAAAATATTGGGTTTACTTAATCCCATGTGAGATTTCAAGTTTTTAAGTTCTCTGCATTAGGTTTGAATTACTATTTATTGATGTTCTCAATTACATCATAAGTCCTCTCATTCACATTTGGTGAATCTTGTGTTGTTGGAATATAAAACCCAATTTTCTAAATGAAATTTATCAGCTTAATTATAAATTCAATCTTAAAATATAAGGCCCAACATATATAATATTGAATACCTTTGAGCTTTTTAGAATCAGATACTCTTATATTTTCCCCTTGAATTTTATTCAAAATTAATTCTAAGTTGATCCCTTTAGCATTGAAATTCTAAAGACCAAATTTTTTAAATAAAACTCTTGAAATTATATAAAAAAGTTACCCAATATTTTGATAAAAAAATATAAATCATTATTGTAATAACAATTTTTCTCAAATGCCAAATATGTTTGGGATGTAATTAACTATTGTGGTGAGGAACATGTACCCGGAATAAAAATAAATCTTATTCAATCATACATATTGTGTAGGTGTAAATCTCTAAGCATTTTAAGATAAAAAGTAAGTTTGTTTTGGAGTTCATAGTGAAATAATATTTTTGTCCTTCCGGATAATCATTAGTTTTTGTACCGTACTTGATTACAAAATATTTCAAATATGTTGAAAATAAAAAATTCTTGATCATCCCCACGAGATTCAATTGGTAAAATTGAGGTGAGAAGAAAAATCATAAAATATTATTTTTTGAGAATCACCTTATTATGAGGCTCACTTCGTGAAATTTTTTTTTAGTGATTTTTCGTCTCCAATAGTTTTCATAATCTCTATTTTTTTAATCTAGAAATTTTTTTATTCCCTTTCTCATCTCCCTTTTTATTGATAAAGGATGGAGCCAAAATCACAAAACTTATGATGCAGGACTAAAAATGCTAGCTACTTTGATTTTGAGAGTTGATTAGGCCTTGTTGGGGAGTCAACGGGTATCTCAAGCTTGCAAGGTTTGGCAAGTCACATGAAAGCCTCAACAACACCTTTTCGCTTCTGAGATAGTGTATGCTAGGGTTGACTTTTTTTTTGGGTGGGGAGGGGCAATGTAGCGTTAGTTAGCGGCCACATTTGAGAGTGTTAATATGGGTCTTTTGGGGTTGCAAATTGATGTGATTGAGAAACTTTGAGAATGCATTTGAACTACAAGGTAGAAAATTGTGGTAAAAAAATTCTCGCCCAATGAGTGTTATTGATGTCTAGAGTATGCTCTAGTTGCTTGTCATGTTGATGCTTTTCAAGATTTCGTTTGATGCATTCACTTGTTAGCCTGAAATGAGCTTTTTCTTGATCAAACATCATCAATACTCAATTCATTTTTGAGACTTTTGAGGTCTCAAACTGATGCGATTGGACAATCCTGTGCACACCTTTGAACTACGAGCCAAAATTATACTACAACAACAACATCAAGCCTTTGTCCCACTACGTGGGGTAAGTTAAATGAATCATTTTTCACCAACTGTTAAAAGTTAAATTCTCATTTAAATCTAATAAATAAAGAACATTTTTAATATTTTATAATCAAGCCTTTTTATGTCTATCTCTGCCTTTTTTAACATAATTCAAATCTAATACCTCAACTTTCCTAACCGGGTCATCGGAAGGCCTCCGTTTAATGTGACCAAACCATCTAAGGTGACTCTCTTTAATCTTATCTTCCATTGGAGCTACTCCAACCTTTTCACGTATATCCATCTAACACTGTCGTTGCCAGGTCTCAAGTCCTAGATGAGAAAAATGGAGAGTTGCTTTAGGTAATCGACAACTAGTGTAAAACTTGTTGAATAATCATGACGAGTCAAAATTATAATGGAGGTAAAAAAAAAAACCCAATTTGGGGGTGGAGGGTTAATGACTTGCTTATTTGCAGTCGTGAGTTTTAAGCGTGGATCATAGCTACAAGTTTGAGTTTTAATTATGTGTCCTTGCTTTAAGGTCTCAAATCAATGCTGTTGGACAAACATGGGCACACCATTTATTCCCCAATTAGTGTAATTTACAACTAGAGCACGCTACATTTGTTTGTCATGTTGAATGACCTTTCGAGAGTTCTTTTGATGTATCCATATGTTAATCTTTTTCCTGGCCCGATATCAATAATTAGCTCATTTTGATCCTTTAAGACATTTTGGAGAATGTGGAGTGGACATGATGTTTCTTTTATCCTTGTTCCAGTTGAAAGAGTTTGTTGAGCCATGGATCAGCGACACTTCTAATTTGGTCTTTTAAAACTTGATAAATCAATGACGAGAAGGTTTATGTGTCCTAGACGTCTTATGTGTTTTTGGTTACCCTGTTCCTTTACCAGGGGAGTGTCGAGTATCTGGTTTCTTGATCCTCTCTAAGTATTTCTTAACATGGATCTGTATCAATGTTTAAGTAATTTCTCATTTGTTATGAACCTCGGAGTCATGAATATAGAATTTTAGTAATTTCTCTTTAATGATATGAGTTTTCAGTTGGTTATTTTTTCTTGGATATTGTTGCGTTAGCTTCATCCTTAAGATTATTCTTCCTTGTTCTTCTCGTTATGAAGCATTGATTATTAACTGAATTTTTGTTTGTAAAGTCTGTTGATTCAGTGACATTGTTTTCTTTTAGATGATTCAATAAATTAACATTTCATTTAACAGTTTACAGGATGAGATGTTTCAGAAGTTCAATTTTGATACGGAGTGGGCTATAAAGCTCATATCAAAGATAACAGATAACGAGGACATACCAATTGAGGGTCGTGCAGTTGTAAAACAGGTCTTATAAAATTTTTTCCTTGTAATCAATGCTATTGTTGTTGTTTCTTCTGTTGGTAATTATCATGAATAATTTTTGCTAAGATCATTTTGTTTACATAATTACAGCTTTTGGACCTTCAAGTAAATGCAGAGAGATACTTTTTTGGAATAAGAAAGAGCCTTGTTGAGTTTGATGAAGTCTTGGAGGTCATTTTTTTTTTTTTGAGCAATTGCGTCATATGTTAGCTAATTAAAACCCAACGTTGTTTTCTAGCAGTATGTCTTTGTTCTTTGATTGTCATAAAAGCTAGATATAAGATTGCCCCTCCACTGTTCAATTTCTCTTATATAATTGTTTGAAAATTTTTGAATAGATATTTGAATTTTTGAGGGCTTGGATATCTGGGTGTTAAGTATTTAAAATTGAACATAATGTCATTGTTTGAACTTTGTGATTTATTGCAGGATCTTTGTTCATGAGCATGTAACCTGTTTTAGATATTGAGATTGCTTTTATGAGTTTCAGGATGTCAGCAGATCATTACCTTTTTCAGCATTTGTCGTGTTTGGCTTTCATATTTGTCATGCTCAGATTACTTGAAAACATCATGTTCAAAAATACATGTTTAAAAAAAGTGAAGTTGGTTGACGAAATCAGCCAATAAAAGCTTCATATGCATATGTTTGTGAGCCAAATTCATACACTCTCCCATGATGCATCCCCCCAATAGCTTGGGACCACAAATTATACCCTGAAGCCTGTGTAGATTTTACAGAGGATTTCTCACCACAAAAGCATGTGTTTGTGCATCACATAGTCTTACGTAGTTCTCCTAAAATATATGGAATATATAAATAACTTAAAAACTTAATTTCAATGAAAATTCTAGTACTTAGGCTTTCCTAAATCTCCGATCTGCTCATTGCTGATTCTCCTGACATTAATGTGTATGTATGTATTTCCAACAGAGTATGTTCCCGTCCAAGTGCTTGTTTTTTCAAAAGTTAAATGCCTGTGTTTTATGTAGTTCAATGAAAACATTTAAAGATACTTAACATAGAAATTATACCAAACAACATCTATGCTTGATATGCAGAACTGAACCTCCTGTATGGAGGGATCTACCCATGCCCCACATCTGAAGCCTAATTTTGTTTGTTTTGTTCCCCTCCAAGTATAATTTAGGTTTCCCAGCTCGGTTTAGATCAGCTGAAATTCTCACCAATTCTTGAGGTCACTCACCCGACTTTCGAATATTTGTAAACATATCTCGCAGGTGAGCGGATCCTATCTTCTCAAAATTCTTTCTGATCATTCATTGTATTGAGCTAGTCACTTAAAATCTTTCTGTATAGCATAAAAGAATTGAGTTGATTCAAAAATATAGTTAAAGTAAAGGCAACAACTACGTTAGCATTTCTTTCCCACAAACTCATGTAACCACATATCCCAGACTTCTGGCAGTATTTTCTTCCAATGATATATAGGAAGCATTATATTGGTTCCTTATGATATATTTAATATTATGCTTTGTTTGTCTAGAGGGCTTAAACCATTAAGTAAATATTATACATTAGAGAAAATTGACTATACTAAAAAATTCTATTTAAATGCATAATTATGTGCCACCATATGGCTTAATGTGCACGTGCTTGTCTGAACCCTCTGAACTGCCCTCAGCCCTCTGCATGGTTGATGTAAAAGGTCCTGCATGATATGCCTGTGGTAGAGGTGGGTAGTAGAGAGGCTATGTATGAAGGGTATTGATATGTGGACGGGCCTGCCTGAGATGGTGGTGGTGGTGGATAATATGGATAGAATGGGTTGTCCTGATAAAGGGAAGCATGGGATGGTATTAATAATGTTATGAACTGAAGCTGTAGGAAGCTGAGCAGTCACAGTAGGTTGTGAGATCTGGTCTGGTTGCAGTGCCAGTATTTCTTGAAGGGCTTGAAGTCACATGCTTCTGCCCACCAAAACTTGATGTGATGGATCTATGAGATTCATCCTTAGATGCTTTCTGCACAAATATAATAAAGAGACATAAGTTATGAATCAAAATAATGAAAAGAGAATTAATGAAACAAATATATAAACGACATATTACAAAAATGAAATGAGAACATATATATCATTCAAGCTCATCACTCGATATTGAATCTCATGCGCTCACACATTTTTCATCTTCTGATTTAGTTTCACTACTTTCCTCACTATGACTGTCAATCTCTTCCCATTGTGAATCACCACCAACTAAAGCATGCAGTGGGTCTTTAGAATTAATGGTAGGTTCCCTAAAGTTAGACATTTTTTCTTCAAGGTGTGCCATTTGCGTAATTTCATAACTTTCATGACTACATACCAGTCCTATTTGTCTCTTACTCTAGCTGGATTTGTTGCATAGTACACTTGAGTTGCTTGGTGTGCTATTATGAATGGATCAAATTTAGCATATCGCTTAGTTCACTTCATAGGTCATGCACCATATCCTCTACTTGGTAGGGGATCGAACCACTCACAATTAAATAAGAATAAACCCTTCTTGCATTCACCTGGATATTACAATTGATTATTTCTTGTAAAGTGTTGTATTTTCACTCAATATCTGTGTGTTTCTTTTAACGGGGATACCGTAGTTTTCTGTCATCCATCACTCCAGGATTTAGTATATAGTCTACAACCATGGACTAAATCAGTTTGTGAAAGATACATCTAACGGTCCAAAAAACTGAACAAATGACATAATGATAATTGTACTCTTTTATTATTATATTATAAAAAAATATTTGCAACCATAACATAATTTATTAAATAACATATTTAATCCCAATATACCTTCATTTCATGCAACAGAGATGAAATAGGAAAAAAAGATAAAAAAAGAGAGGAAAGGAGAGAGAAAAGATAGGGTTTGACGGTCGTAGACCATTTTTATCCGCCGGCCCAGTTGGTAAAATTGCTCCTATCGAGGTTTGTTTTGTTTTTCCTATTTCAGTTTTCAATAATTTGATATTTTTTGAGATCAAATTTATATTTTTATTACCGAAAAATGAGTTTTTTTTTTTTTGTAAATCTTTCACCATCTAAATTTGTGTATATTATAAAGATTGAGATTATGAATATTTTGAATATTTTCTAAAACAATTTCGCCATGTGATTTTGAAAATCAACAATTATTGCATATTTAGAATTTATTGATAGCTAAAAATAGTGATTTAGTTCAATTAACACTTCAAAATGATGTTTTACATAATATATGGTAATTTGGTTATGTTTTGAAATTAAGATTTTTTGCTCAATAGTATTTATGTTGCCTACGTTAAGACATTTTGGGAATTTTAAATTGATTTCAATTATGGTTTATTTAATAAACTGCATCGAAATATGTGTATAATGACGAAAGAAAATGTAATGTGATGTGATGTTATGCTGGCGCCAGTGGTTGACCAAGGTGGATTCTATTTTGCCGAAACCAGTTGGCGATCGAGGCGAGATTTATTATGCCGACACCAGTGGGCAACCTAGGTGGGATTTAATTATGTCGTCGCTAGTGGGCGATCGATGTGGGATTCTATTATGTCGGAGCCAGTGGGCTACTTAGGTGAGATTCTATTTATCTCGTAACTAGTGGGCTATTGAGGTGAGATTCTGATAACGAAGATATATGAAAATTTGGGCTTGAAAGTCATTTTTTATAATCATTATAAAATATTTTATCATAATTCATTTAATTTTAGTATTTGTTTAAATATATTTAGTTTTAGTATGTGCTTCAGTTTAAGCTTTTCGTATAGTATTTCAATTTATTATTATAGCATAGTATTTTCAGTTATTTTAGTTTCAATTATTGATTTTTACTTTAGGCTGCAATAGCCTACTGAATCGTATTAGCTCACTTTTACTTTTACTTTCGTTTTTAGGTCAAGGAAAGGGTAAGGAGCGAGCTGAGTAGTTTTGGATAGCAGGCTTCGATCTGTGTTGTAGGTATGTTTAGTTAATTTTATTATTTGTAGGCTTAGCTTTTATTTTGTAGTGTTGTTTGTTGCCAAGAGCTGTTATAATTTTATTATTTGTAGGCTTAGCTTTTATTTTGTTGTGTTGTTTGTTACCAAGAGCTGTTATAGATATCTCAGATTGTATATATATTTTTGAATGATAATGTTGACCCTCATGTTATAATCAAAAGAAACAAAGGGAGATGAAAGCAAAGAAAAATCCTGCATACAAACCTCTTACCCGACAGATCCATGGATTCTGCCGCAAATCCAGCTGAAATCGGCGCCGAATAGGTCATCTCCCACGATTCCAGCGTGAATCCCGCCTCGGTTCTTCTCCTTTCGCGTCTTTAAAAGCCAACCGAGCAGACACCATTCGCTGCTTTCTCCCACGCACACGACTGCTCTATCTCTCCCGATACCTCAACTCCTCCAACCGAACTCCTCCTTCCCTCGACCCAACTCCACGACACAAAGACGCCTCTCCTCTGATCAAAACTCGACGCCGACGCTTGCTGGAGCCAAACCCCGAAGCCGAGCTCCCCTATTTTCCCTCAAGTCGAGCCCTCTCGACTCTTCCGACCCAGAGAGAGAGAGAGAGAGAGAGAGAGAGAGAGAGAGAGAGAGAGAGAGAGAGAGAGATCCACCTACTCGAAGCCATCTCCTCCATAGCCCGATCCTCCTCTTCAATCCACGACCAAGCTTCCGACTCCTTGTGGCCGCTCGACTTCGCTCCTCCGACACTTTCCCTTCCTGTTGAATCGGAAGTTACACCATTTTGATCGGGAGTAACAACGAGAGCCTGTTAGCTGAGAAGGTAACTTTCTCCCTCATGTGTGCTTCTTCGGCCAAGCCCAGTAAATCTACCAAACTGTAGAGAGAGGGGAGGGAGTGAATTATTAGTTTCTTTATTATTATAATTATTTAATTAATTAGATTTAATTTTAATTAAATGGTTATAATTAATTTTAATTAATTTAATTAGAATAAAATTTAATTATTATTAATTATGATTAATTAATTATCATTTATTAAAGTTAATTAATATGAACTAATTATAAATAATTAAATTTAATTATAATTAATCATTTCTAATTATTTTTATTAAATATCATTATTTATTTTCTTAATTAATTATAATTAAGTATAAGTAAATTTAATTAATTAAGAATAATTATAATTAATTATAAGTGTCTCTCTCTCTCCTCTTGCCTTGATCCATGTGCAAACACCGACAAGCCTGCGAAGGTATGCATTTTCTAAACTTAGATTGCCGCTTTCGTTGTATGCGGCGGGCCGGAAAACCGCCTATACACGCCTTTATTGCGCGTGGTGGGATGGGACCCCGGTCTGACGCCTACGATAAGCTGGGCAATCACCTAAACTCTACTTCGGCGTTCGTGGCGCATCGGAAAATAGCCTATACACGCCTTTATTGCTCGTGGTGGGATGGGACCCCGGTGCGGCACCTACGGCGAGGCGGGGTCACTTATAAGTACCCCTGAGCGGGGGGAAAGCAAATTGTCTTTTAAACAGGTACCGTCAAAGACCCCATACACGCCTTTATTGCGCGTGGTGGGAAAGGCCCAGTTTTCTCGTAGTTTTCCCCTAAACGGGGGAGATGCTGGGAGGTTGCCGAAATTTCGGGTGAAAACGGGCCGTACTTGGACTTGATTTGCACATCAAATGAACAAAAATGAGACTTGTACTGAACATAATTGAACACCAAAGACAATAATAAAAGGCTTAATTCAAACTCAAATGAAATTGAAAAGAACAAGAACTTGGGCTTGAACTCAAGCGAGAATTTGAATTGAACAAAGACTCAACTTGAACTTGAATATGATATGAACTCTATGTTGCATCGATACTGATACGACGACACGGATACGACACGATACGGATACAGGACACGTCAATTCTTAAAAATACAGGATACGGGTACGGCGCGGACACGACATCATAATTTATAAATCATATATAAAAATTAAGAAAGCATTCAAAGCATAATATTTGAAATTACAAAAAAAAATGACAACAACATCATTTGTAGCCTTGTAGCTTATAATATCAAAATATAAGTAAGCATTAAATGTTTAGTACAACAACAAAAGCATAAACATAAATTATCTAGCACATAAAGTTTCAACTATTCAATAGAAGGAATGATATGATTAGCTTCTTCAGTGGTTTGTCTTTGAACTTCAATATCATCTTCAATAAATATCATAGCTTTTAATTCAGGCTCATTAAGTGAAAGATTAGTAATTTCTAATATTCTCATATCATCAAGAGACTCAAATCCATCTCGGAAATGAGAGAGCTTTGCTCGCAGTCGCGGAAGTAAATAAGACGTTTGTTTTTCAACGGACACGTGTATCGGATACGCGTGTCCGTTTGAAATTAAATAGTATTTTAATTGGATACGTCTTTGGCATATCCGACACGTATCGGTGGAGTATCGGAGGCGTATCCGTGTATCGGTGTATCGGATACAGCACGCCTTCATAAATAGGTGTATCGGTGCAACATAGTATGAACTACATGGAGCTTGCAATTTGAATAGCAGGGGACATAAAACTTGAACTCAAATGAGTTGAACAAAGAACTAGAACTTGAACTTGAACTCATCTTGGATATGAAACAGAGCTTGCAATTTGACTACAAAAACCCGGACTTCGAATGATAAATAAATTAAACAAAAAGAGTACAAATGCTATTCAAGACTTTGAATTGTCCAAATGAAACATTAATACAACTTTCTTGCATGTATCAATTGACAAAGTTAAGGAAGATCTACACAAGTCACAAATCATCCTCAAAAGATGGTAGAAGACTTGTAACATTTCACATGATCATCTACAATCAATCAACAATGGTTGTAGAGAATGTGATGATATGCCAAACTCTTGCAAGCATAATTCACTCACAAGTCAATCAAGATAAATTTTCCAAGTGACAAAAATAGTAAGGCATATGCAATCAATTGCAAAAGACCATCAAAGGTGCAAGTTCATCATGCAAACTACAATATATACCCAAAGAAGCTGAAATATTTGTAATGCTAAGATGATTCATACACAAGTAATAGAATTGCAAGGTGAATGAATATGAGCGAATACAATAATGCTTATGTCATCAGTGACAGTTCAATGTCCAGAAACTACATTGATAAGAAGCTCGTGACAAAATACTCCTACGACACATAGTAAGATAGTGGTAAGTAAAAGTATCTTCTTCCTGTAGGCAGGGAATTCAACATGCAACGCTGCAGAACCTTTTGGCTTGTACATGGTCATATTGAAACTTACAAATGCTCATATTAGTTAAGCGGTGAGTCTATATGAATAAGGCTGAATGTCTTACAAAGGGAACCATCAGTGGATGCGACCATTGTTCATATAAAGAAGATAGTAATTCACCAAAGGGAGATACTTGAGAAGAATATAATGGATATGACTTGTTCGTAGTCAACATCAAGATACAAATAAGTACATTGATCCGCAAGCAATCAGGAATAAAAGATCTGCAATACATACACTCTCTCTAAGAATACAAATGTATGTATAACATGCCACTTATGGGTAGATGCAAAGACTACAGTAAATGCAGTATCCTGTAGTCAACTTCAATCTTAGGATGAATACATCTACCTCCAGCAGTAGTGGCTGTATTGTAAAGACTAAAAGGCGTCTACAAATATTTTACTTGGGTTTGTACGCCACTGGATCTGCAACACTTATGCAAGCAAATAGAAGGCGTCCACAAGACTACGACACGCCATCGGATCTGCAACACTTATGCAAGCAGACAGAAGGCATCCACAAGACTACGACATGCCACCGGATCTGCAACCTCCGTACAAGCAGACAGGAGGCGTCTACAAATATTTTAAAATACCCCTGCACGTGCCCTGTAATTTGTATACACATAGGTACACTAAAGGGGAAAAATACAATCTTAACCCGCAAGGGCCCCGGCGAGCGTGTTATTGGTACACACGTGACGTCTATGGATGCTGCGTGGGTCGACAAGTGAATTCAAGTTTAAACCTGATCCTTCTATACGGATCAATAGGAGTCGAAAAGGTTCGAACCTTCAAACAAATACACGGTTGTGGGGACCAGTGTATTTGTTTAAATACATTCATATCAGGCCTACGAGGCCTATAATAAAGATAATTCACTAATATAATCATAAAGCCTATGAGAAACCCGATCCTTGGTCAACAGCTTGGTCGAGTCGACAAGGTTCAAACTACAAAAGAAAATGACCCCAAACACCTCAATGATGGCCGTGTTGAATGCAGATCTCAACCGGAGGGGTTTTCATATTTTCAAATGTCTCCCAAATATCTAAAGTTCATTTCAAATAATTCAAAGCTCCACCCAAATAACCACGAAAATCTAAAAATCCACAAAAACTCAAAATCACAAAAATTCTAAAAATATTTAAAATCTGAAATCTATCCATCAACACTTAAAGTAAAATTCATCCACCCTCCGCAACACTTTGCCGGGGTGGACAAATTTAAAACTACTTCAGCTCACAAAGAGACAAATGCATAGTCAAAAATATTACTAGGATTTATTCTCAAATAGCCTCCTGCCAGTAAGGACGTGGTACGTGTCCTCTGACCGGCAGTTTGCCGCCAAATGGCACTGCAGGATAAACGGTTATGACCCGGGGCCCTATGAACCGAGTGGTTTTGCCGCCAAATGGCACCACGAAATACCGGTTATGGCCATCGCCGTTACGTTCCTTATTTGCATCAAATCCTTGAGATATGAATCAATAGGATATGATCGATTGGGCATAAAGCCCTCTGTTAGCTAAGGTGGATTCAAATTTTGTCCCCTTAGACAAATATCCAACCCAGATCTACAAGGTCCCCTTGGACGAAGCAACCCATGGCTACCGACAAGGATCCTTCTGTCAGGTTGGGTCGAATACCTCCTCTGACTAAGTAGACCAGGGACCACGATGGCCCGGGACGACGGAACCATGGGATCTTGATAGGGCCCATCATCCATTCCCCCACCATCCGCTTTAAGTGAAAGATGGTGAAATTTCAACTTTAAATATAAGCTTCCCAAGTATTTCAACCCCAAATTCCCAAATCTCCAAACTCTTCAAACTTCCAAAATCCATACCCAGTGCTGCTACTATATGCCAGACAACACGTATTCTCTACGTATCTGATTGACGAGTAGCTTTAATCGAAAGTTCTCTCTCGTGATCGGGAGGGGTAATTAACTATAGGGGCTTGCGCCTATAGGAAACCAGAACTCAGATCTTTAAGTCCTCGCAAAATGAGGGCGAAATCTCTGGGTAGTGTCTTATCTACAAACCCATATGCCTTCCAAAATTTACCTTGGAACTTATCAGTTAAAACTCCCTCGCCGAATAAAAAGAAACGCGGGTGGAGGCCGGGGTCAAATTTTCGGAGCCCACAGATTTCTGCTGACTCCGCTGGGGATTGATTTCTCTTTCCATCTTTGGCTAGTCTTTTAAGTGCTATAGTAGTAGAAAAATAATGATAATACTGAGCTCTATACGGTGAACATCAAGATGTGACACTTGGTCCTTAAAAATCTCTGAAAGGTCCCGATTGAGGTAAAAGTAACCATCTATTATGATGGCAGAGCAAATAAAGAATCAAGATATGTACGGTGAGCATCGGGGTGTGACACTTGGATGTATATCCAAGAATCCACTATCGAGAGGTCCTGACAAAAGAAAAAAATAAATATAGAGACTCACATCTCTAGAAAAAATATATATATTCATAGAATGGTGTGACATCTAGTGTGTACCACTAGAGATCCACCATTAAAGAAATTCATCAAAAGTGGGTCCCAAAGATGGCCCATACATACAATATTCTCGATGGGCGGCACCTTGAAAAATCTTCAAGAAATCCCATCACTTTTCAAATATATCCTCTCAAGTTGAGAAAGATCCATGTCCAACCTTCATCAGTGCTTTTCCAGCTGAAGAGCAAGTAAAAGAAATAAAAGAATTCATCCATGAATTCAGTGATAACTTTTCCTGGACATACGCTGAGATGTCTAGCTTATCCCTTGATGCGGCGATTCACAGATTGGCCATCAAACCAGATGCAGCACCTATCAAACAAGCTCCAAGGAGAATGAGATTGGAGATTGAAGAACATGTGATCGTAGAAACGAAGAAACTCATATAGGCATGCTTCATACCAAAAAAAAAAATATGCTGGTTGGATCGCCAATATTATCCCGATGAAGAAGAAGAATGGCCAGATTCGTATCCGCATCAATTTTCGAGACCTCTATAAGTCGTGCCCAAAAGATGACTTTATGCACCTGGTATTAAAACTACTAGTGGACAACACTTCCAAATATGATATGTTCTGATTTATGGATGGATCATCGGGCTATAATCAAATCAAAATGGCCCCTGAAGATGAAAAACACACATCATTCAGAACGCTCATTGGCATATTCTGCTATACGGTCATGCTCTTTGGCCTGAAGAATGCTGACGCCACCTATCAGCGGGCGATGACTCATATATTTGATGATCTGATACATCAAAAGATCGAGTGCTATGTGGATGACCTTGTTGTCAAGAGCATAGATCGAAGAAATCACCTAGATGACTTGAGGATTGTATTTGAAAGGATTATGAAGTATGATTTAAAAATGAATCCTCTCAAATGTGCTTTTGGAGTCTCTTCTGGCAAATTTTTGGGGTACGTTGTCCGTCATCGAGGTATCGAAGTTGACCCCAATAAGATCAAGCAATTATGGAGATGCCACCTCCAAAGAACCTTTGACAGCTTCGCTCGCTGCAAGGACAACTGGCTTTCATTTGGAGATTCATATCAAATATATCAGGTAGGTGCCAGTCATTTTCAAAGCTAATAAAGAAAGACGTCCGCTTCAAATGGGACGCAGAATGTCAGGAAGCATTTGACAGCATCAAAAGATATTTATTAAATCTGCCCATTCTCGCAGTGCCAATTCCGGGGAAGCCTCTTATACTGTATACGGCTGCACTAGAAGAGTCCCTCAGAGCACTATTGGCCTAGCACAATGAAGAAGGAAAGGAAAACGCGCTCTGCTACATCAGTCGAAGGTTGATCGGAGCAGAAAGCCATTACTCTCCTATTGAAAAACATTGCCTGGCGCTGATTTTTGCAGTTCAAAAACTCTGCCACTATATGTTATCCCACAAAATCACACTGATATCAAAGATCGATCCGCTGAAGTTCTTAATGACAAGACCAGCGTTGACAAGTCGTCTGGCCAGGTGGGCAGTATTGTTATTACAGTTTGATATCACGTACATGCCACAAAAAGTAGTAAAAGGACAAGCCCTGGCAGATTTTCTCGCTGCACATCCGATCCCAGCAGACTCTCCACTTAACGATGATTTGCCCGATGAGCAGATTATGCAGGTTGAGGAAGAAAATAAATCACAATTCTGGGAGATGTACTTTGTTGGTGCATCATCTATTAGACCTACCAGACCTCCAAATATTGCAAGGGCCCGAGCTGGCATTGGTCTTATTTTCGTAGCTCCTGAGGGAGGCATAATGAGGTTCTCGTTCAGTTTAACTGAACCTCGTACCAATCATGAAGTTGAGTATGAAGCTTTGATAGCAGGGTTGGAGATTGCGATCGATGTTAGAATCCAATATCTCCAAATCTTTGGTGTTCTCAGCTTATAATAAATCAAGTTCTCGACATTTATAAAGTTGGGAAAGTTGAATTGGCTCATTACCACCGACGAGCTCTCGAACTTCTGAAGCAAGTTCCAAATGTAAAAATAGCACGAGTTCCTCGAGGACATAATGCTAAAAATGATTGTCTGGCCAAATTAGCTAAAGAAATGACGAATATTAATGAGGAGAGGCCTATATTTATTAGATTTTATACTCGTAGGGTCTTGGAACATGCTCTATTATAATTTCCGAGGGCAAAAGAAATATCAGATTCAAGCAAGCGAGATAAAATGTCAGCTGACCCTCAACCTCTACATCAGATCGTTATAGAGAATTATCCAGAAGAATATCATATGACCAAGAGACATAAAGCTAGTCAAACTTCAGAATCGTGGTGGCATTATTTAGATATTGAAGTCGAAAATGATTGGAGGCAGCCATTCCTTGACTACTTCAAAGAAAAATAAACTCCCGATAGAAAAGTCTATGGCTGCACAAATTCGAAAAAGGGCGTTGCGATATGCATTTGTTAATGATACGTTACACAGACGGGCTTTTGATCAAATGTGGCTAAGGTGCCTAGGGACCAAGGAAGCTCATAAAGTTGTGACAGAAGTCCACGAAGGACTTTGCGGAGCACATCAGTTAGGTCCCAAAATGGCCGCTAAAATTAAGAGGATGAGATATTATTGGCCAACTATGGTGAGAGATTGTATCGACCACACTAAGAGGTGCCATAAGTGTCAAATTCATGGTGATGTTATACACGAGCCTCCAAATCCACTGCATCCAACAATAGTATCCTGGTCATTTGAGTGCTGGGGTACTGATATTATCGAGCCAATAGATCCGCCGCATCAGCAGGACACCGCTTCATATTGGCAGCAACAGATTACTTCTCCAAGTGGGCAGAAGCAGCTCCATTCAGAGGTCACATCTGAGCATGTGATCAACTTTTTCACCCACAACGTTGTTTATAGATTTGGTGTACCACGCCGTATAATCTCAGACAATGGTATCATGTTCAAGAGTACAAAAATTTACAAGTTTGTTGATAGACATAAGATCGATTGGCGGTACTTGTCAATATACAATCCAAAGGAAAATGGCTTGGCAGAGGCCTTCAACAAGACGCTGGTTAAATTGTTGAAAAAGATCATCACAAAAAACAAAAGAGAGTGGCATACGAAGATGGCATAAGCGTTGTGGGCCTATCATACAACCTACAAAACACCAACCAAAGCCACTCCTTACTCTCTAGTGTTCGGTGTTGAAGCCAATTGAACTACCGTCACTTCGGGTAGCAATTCAGAATGATCTAACTCAAAAGCAAAATGCCCGCCTCAGAATGGAAGAGCTCGACGCACTTAATGAACCCAGGTTGCAAGCTCAACAAAATTTGGAAATCTACCGATGAAGAATGACAAAATCCTTTGATCGGATGGTGCGCCCTCAGACATTTCAAGAAGGGGAATTGGTCCTGATGCTGAGAAGACCAATCATCCCGCACAGAAAAATTGGTGGCAAATTTGTATCTAATAAGAAAGGCCCCTTCGTCATCAAGATAGTGTACCAAAGAGGAGCATATCAGTTGATCGATCTGAATGGTCAGAGACCTATGCCACATATCAATGGTCGACATTTAAAGAAATATTATGCATGAAAATTCCATGTATAATGTACTTTATAATGATCAAAGTGCTATATGCATATTTATCAAAGCATGCATATATTTATATATTAAAATTCTCTTGTATAGCAAGAACGCATTTCAAAATCCCCCATCAAACTGGGGTATTTTAGATATTTATTTGGGTCGACATCGCGCTGCGTGCCGAGATCCCTAAACAAATATTTAAAATCTCAAAGTCTATCCAGAAAGGACATGGTAGCGGAACCCCCACTTCGCCAACCTGTCAGTAGGGACTGTAGAAAGCACGAAGGCAAATTTGACTCAACCAGTTCAAGTGATCGTATCGTAGTCCACCGAATTCTCTTAAATGACTGGAAAATCAAAATTCCAGTAGAAAGATGAGTCTCGAGCAACTACCAAATGTTTGTAGGCTCCAAAATCTGCAACCACAAAGGATGACTCCAAATCTACCAACTTAAGCAAAATCAGCATTGGGGAGCGCAATTCTCATAGCTCAGGTCTGAAGCCTGAATGGTGTAAGAGGTCGGATCCAACAAGCCCAAATATGGCCGGATCGCTGGCAACTCCGTCTACTCAACAAGTCATAAGAAAGGCCGTAGTAGAGGAACCCCCATCTCAGCAACCAGAGGACAAAGGACTTAAAAGTCAAGAAAGAGACTTTTGTGGCTACACACTCCTACAAAATTGAGCCATAAAAGCTTGAAGTCTTTCGACAGCCTGAAGCTTAAGGTTCGAATGAGTGTAAGAGGTCGGATCCAACAAGCCCAAATATGGTCAGATCACTGGCAACTTCATCTACTCAACAAGCCATAAGAAAGGCCATAGTAGCGGAACCCCCACTTCGCCAACCTGTCAGTAGGGACTGTAGAAAGCACGAAGGCAAATTTGACTCGACCAGTTCAAGTGATCGTATCGTAGTCCACCGAATTCTCTTAAATGACTGGAAAATTAAAGTTCCAGTAGAAAGATGATTCTCGAGCAACTACCAAATGTCTGTAGGCTCCAAAATTCGCAACCACAAAGGATGACTCCAAATCTACCAACTTAAGCAAAATCAGCATTAGGGAGCGCAATTCCACAGCTCAGGTCTGAAGCCTGAATGGGTGTAAGAGGTCGGATCCAACAAGCCCAAATATGGCCGGACCGCTGGCAGCTCCGTCTACTCAACAAGCCATAAGAAAGGTCGTAGTAGAGGAACCCCCATCTCAGCAACCAGAGGACAAAAAGCTATCAAATTCTAGCTCTTTTGATCTGATGAACTTAAGTGATTCAGATTAAAGTCTTCTCAAGTGGTTAAGGATCAAGATACTACCTACGTTCGGTACTATCAACTAAATCCAGAACCTGCAGAACCTGCAAATCCTTCAACAAATTCGTAAAGCACAAAGCGAGGATCGAAGAAATTTTTCTTCAGCAAGTCCGCCAAAGCACAAAGCAAAGGACCGAAGAAAATATCATACAGTTCATGAAAAGCCTATGGCTGAACTAAGTGGATTCCGTCATCAATAAGTCCGCTATGCACAAAGCTCTGGATCGTTGACTTTTCTCCATCGATCTAATACAAACCTAAGGGTTTAGGTCATCGACATCTACTCCTTCAATAAGCCCGCCAAAGCAAAAAGCATAGGGCCGAAGGTACAAAAATCACCTGACAAGTCAATAAAGACAAATCAGGCAATCCTTCATCAATGTCCGCAGCACAAAGCACTGGACAGAAGTACCAAAATCTCGTGATTAAGTCTAAAACTACGAAAAGAAGCATCCCGAATAATATCTACAAGTGTCCCTACATCGCGCTGCATGCCGAGATCCCCAAATAAATATTTAAAATACTATGAGCACAAGTCAGAGTACAACCACAGAAGTCTCAAGAGCAGTAAAAAGAGAGATCGTCAATGACTGGATTTATAAAATTACTTTATTTTATTCATTCAGAATTCATATACATGTTTACAAATATCATCTTTTTACAATATTATATCAGCTGAAAGAAAAGAAAAAGTACAATGTCCTTCACAGAGGACCAAAATCCGTCTCCTAAACTATGCCTGAAGAGGAAGTTCACATCCTTATTCTTCCTTCCAAAGACGAAGTGTTCTGCACTTCCAGGACCTACACAAAGCAACAGAGAAGTCAGCAGAAAGAAGAAGAATTATGAAGAATATATATAAGAGACTATAAAAAGAAAGTTGTACCTGAAACAGAGGTCTCCTGAGGTGGCTCACAAAAAAGTATCCCGCTCCTCTTGAAGCCTGCGTAAAGCAACAAAAAAAAGTGTCAGAAAGCAGCTAAAGAAAGAAAAAGAACAGTACAACCAAAGTCAAAACGTACCAAAACTGAAGTCTCCTGAGGCAGTAAACTGGCTGAAGCTTGGATCCTCTTCCTGTAACAGCCTGCACAAAATACAAAGCATTGTCAGTACAGGTACAAAATCAAAACTAAGAAAAAGGGGAGAAAGCGTACCTGAACCCAAAAGCAACTGTGGAGAGCCTAAGGCAGCAAAGTCCCTCCGACTAATGAATCTGCAAATATCAGATAGATTTCAAATGATACTAAAATGCTATAAGCAATGGTGATAGTGGTACAAAAGCAGAGCAAGAGGTGATAATACTATCCGCATCAATCTAGAAAGTGAAGCTATAAGGATCAGAATACAAAGTACTTTATCACTACGTTGTGGATCTCTATTTGATCAAGAGAAAATATATTAACTATACTAAAGATTACAAGTGCATCTAAAAGATCTACAAAGACAAAAAGATGGACTCTGGGAGATCTATAGAATGAATTGTAGTGTGACATCCAAGCAAAATTTTTGGAGATCCACCAAATAAAAATCTTAAGTGTGACATCCAAACGAATTTTTGGAGATCTATTAAACGTCTTAGTGTGACATCCAAGCAAGCTTTTGGAGATCCACTAAATGAAATCCTAGTGTGACATCTAGAACAAATATCTAGAAATTCACAGGGCCAAACAGCTTACAACAAATGTGATTCGCTCTAGTCGCGTACCACATTTGTTGGGGGGTATTTGTTGACTCTCATGTTATAATCAAAAGAAACAAAGGGAGATGAAAGCAAAGAAAAATCCTGCATACAAACCTCTTACCCGACAGATCCATGGATTCTGCTGCAAATCCAGCTGAAATCGGCGCCGAATAGGTCATCTCCCGCGATTCCAGCATGAATCCTGCCTCGGTTCTTCTCCTTTCGCGTCTTTAAAAGCCAACCGAGCGGACACCATTCGCTGCACTCTCCCACGCACACGACTGCTCTATCTCTCCCGATACCTCAACTCCTCCGACCGAACTCTTCTTTCCCTCGACCCAACCCCACGGCTCAAAGCCGCCTCTCCTCCGATCAAAACTCAATGCCGACGCTTGCTGGAGCCAAACCCCAAAGCCGACCTCCCCTCTTTTCCCTCAAGTCGAGCCCTCTCGACTCTTCCGACCTAGAGAGAGAGAGAAAGAGAGAGAGATCCACCTACCTGAAGCCATCTCCTCCATAGCCCGATCCTCCTCTCCAATCCATGGCCAAGCTTCCGACTCCTTGTGGCCGCTCGACTTCGCTCCTCCGACACTTTCTCTTCCTGTTGAATCAGAAGTTACACCATTTTGATCGGGAGTAACAACGAGAGTCTGTTAGCTGAGAAGGTAACTTTCTCCCTCAAGCGTGCTTCTTCGACCAAGCCCAGTAAATCTACCAAATTGTAGAGAGAGGGGAGGGAGTGAATTATTAGTTTCTTTATTATTATAATTATTTAATTAATTATATTTGCTATAATTAATTAGATTTAATTTTAATTAAATGGTTATAATTAATTTTAATTAATTTAATTAGAATTAAATTTAATTAATAATTTTTAATTATTATTAGTTATGATTAATTAATTATCATTTATTAAAGTTAATTAATATGAACTAATTATAAATAATTAAATTTAATTATAATTAATCATTCTAATTAATTTTATTAAATATCATTATTTATTTTCTTAATTAATTATAATTAAGTATAAGTAAATTTAATTAATTAAGAATAATTATAATTAATTATAAGTGCCTCTCTCTCCTCTTGCCTCGATCCATGTGCCAATACCGACAAGCCCGCGAAGGTATGCATTTTCTAAACTCGGATTACCGCTTTCGTTGTATACGGCGGACCGGAAAACCGCCTATACACGCCTTTATTGCGCATGGTGGGATAGGACCTCGGTCCGACGCCTACGATAAGGCGGGCAATCACCTAAACTCTACTTCGGTGTTCGTGGCGCACCGAAAAATCGCCTATACACGCCTTTATTGCGCGTGGTGGGATGGGACCCCGGTGCAGCACCTACGGCGAGGCGGGGTGACTTATAAGTACCCTCGAGCGGGGGGAAAGCAAATTGTGTCTTTTAAACAGGTATCGTCAAAGACCCCATACACGCCTTTATTACGCGTGGTGGGAGGAACAAAAATCATGGCCGCCCGCGGTGTCCTCGTCCGAGGACACCTACCATACACGCCTTTATTGCGCGTGGTGGGAAAGACTCAGTTTTCTCGTAGTTTTCCCTCAACGGGGAGATGCAGGGAGGTTGCTGAAATTTCGGGTGAAGACGGACTGTACTTGGACTTGATTTGCACATCAAATGGACAAAAATGAGACTCGTACATGAACCTAATTGAACTCCAAAGACACTAATAAAATGCTTAATTCAAACTCAAATGAAATTGAAAAGAACAAGAACTTGGGCTTGAACTCAAGCGAGAATTTGAATTGAACAAAGACTCAACTTGAACTTGAATATGATATGAACTACATGAAGCTTGCAATTTTGACATAGCAACAAAGAACTAGAAATTAAAATCATCTTGGATATGAAACAGAGCTTGCAATTTGACTACAAAGACCCGGACTTCGAATGATAAATAAATCAAACAAAAAGAGTACAAATGCTATTCAAGACTTTGAATTGTCCAAATGAAACATCAATACAACTTTCTTGCATGTATCAATTGACAAAGTTAAAGGATTATCTATACAAGTCACAAATCATCCTCAAAAGATGGTAGAAGACTTGTAACATTTCACTTGACCATCTACAATCAATCAACAATGGTTGTAGAGAATGTGATGATATGCCAAACTCTTGCAAGCATAATTCACTCACAAGACAATCAAGATAAATTTTCCAAGTGACAAAAATAGTAAGGCATATGCAATCAATTGCAAGAGACCATCAAAGGTGCTAGTTCATCATGCAAACTACAATCTATTCCCAAGGAAGCTGAAATATTTGTAATGCTAAGATGATTCATACACAAGTAATAGAATTGCAAGGTGAACGAATATGAGCGAATACAATAGTGCTTATGTCATCAGTGACAATTCAATGTCCAGAAACTATATTTATAAGAAGCTCGTGACAAAATACTCATATGACACATAGTTAGATAGTGGTAAGTAAAAGTATTTGCTTCCTGTAGGCGGGGAATTCAACATGCAACGTTGCAGAACCTTTTGGCTTGTATAAGGTCATTATGAAATTTATAAATGCTCATATTAGTTAAGCAGTGAGTCTATATGAATAAGGCTGAATGTCTTACAAAGGGAACCATCAGTGGATGCGACCTTGGTTTATATAAAGAAGATAATAATTCACCAAAGGGAGATACTTGAGAAGAATATAATGGATATGACTTGTTCGTAGTCAACATCAAGATACAAATAAGTACATTGGTCCGCACGCAATAAAGAATAAAAGATCTGCAATACATACTCTCTCTAAGAATACGGATGTATGTATAACATGCCACTTATGGGTAGATGCAAAGACTACAGTAAATGCAGTATCTTGTAGTCAACTTCAATCTTAGGATGAATACATCTACATCCAACAGTAATGGCTGTATTGTAAAGACTAAAATCATAGCAGAATGCGTAAAGAATATAAGCTCCTATGAGCTTTTACAAGCTAAAGCAAGAGACTCGTTAGTGCACTACGATCCAACTGCAGAAAGAAACCATAGTGTATGACAGTCTGCTTGTATAAAGCAGCGAACAACTCAATTTAGAAGCTGCTACGATACGCCATCGGATCTGCAACACTTATGCAAGCAGACAGAAGGCGTCCACAAGACTACGACACTCCACCGGATCTGCAACCTCCGTACAAGCAGATAAAAGGCGTCTACAAATATTTTAAAATACCCCTGCACATGCACCGTAATTTGTATACTCATAGGTACACTAAAGTGAAAAATACAATCTTAACTCGCAAGGGCCCCGGCGAGCGTGTTATTGGTACACACGTGACGTCTAGGGATGCTGCGTGGGTCGACAAGTGAATTCAAGTTCAAACTCGATCCTTCTATACGGATCAATAGGAGTCGACAATGTTCAAACCTTCAAACAAATACACGGTTGTGGGGACCAGTGTATTTATTTTAATACATTAATATCAGGCCTTCAAGACCTATAATAAAGATAATTCACTAATATAGGCATAAAGCTTATGAGAAACCCGGTCCTCGGTCAATAGCTTGGCCGAGTCGATAAGGTTCAAACTACAAATGAAAATGACCCTAAACACCCCGATGATGGCCGTGTTGAATGTAGATCTCAACCGGAGGGGTTCCCAAATATTTTCAAATGTCTCCCAAATACCTAAAGTTTATTTCAAATAATTCGAAGCTCCACCCAAATACCCACGAAAATCCAAAAATCAACAAAACCTCAAAATCCCAAAAATATTTAAAATCTGAAATCTATCCATCAACACTTAAAGCAAAATCCATCCACCCTCCGTAACAGTTTGCCGGATGGACAAATTTATAACTACTTCAGCTCACAAAGAGCCAAATGCCTAGTCGAAAATATTACTAGAATTTATTCTCAAACAGTATCCTGCCAGTAAGGACGTAGTACGTGTCCTCTGACCGGCGGTTTGCCACCAAATGGCACTGCAGGATAAACGGTTATGACCCGGGGCCCTCTGAACCGAGTGGTTTTGCCGCCAAATGGCACCACGAAATATCGGTTATGGCCATCGCCGTTACGTTCCTTATTGACATCAAATCCTTGAGATATGAATCAATAGGATATGATTGATAGGGCACAAAGCCCTCTGTTAGCTAAGGTGGATTTAAATTTGTCCCCTTAGGCAAATATTCAACCCAGGTCTGCAAGGTCCCATTGGACGAAACAACCCATGACTGCCGACAAGGATCCTTCTGTCAGGTTGGGTCGACTACCTCCTCTGACTAAGTAGACCAGGGACCACGATGGCCCGGGACGACGGAACCATGGGATCTTGATCGGGCCCATTATCCATTCACCCACCATCCGCTTTAAGTGAAAGATGGTGAAATTTCAACTTTAAATATCAGCTTCCCAAGTATTTTAACCCCAAATTCCAAAATCTCCAAGCTCTTCAAACTTCCAAAATCCATACCCAGTGCTGCTACTATATGCCAGACAACACGTATTCTCTACGTATCTGAATGACGACTAGCCTTAATCGAAAGTTCTCTCTCGTGATTGGGAGGGGTAATTAACAATAAGGTCTTGCGCCTATAGGAAACCAGAACTCAGATATAAAGTCCTCGCAAAATGAGGGCGAAATCTCTGGGTAGTGTCTTATCTACAAACCTATTTGCCTTCCAAAATTTACCTTGAAACTTATCAGTTAAAACTCCCTCGCCGAATAAAAAGAAACGTGGGCGAAGGCCGGGGCTGGGGCCGAATTTTCGAAGCCCACAGATAAATAGACATTCATTTTAAGATTCATTAGTCTTTCAGTTTATTTATATTTAGTAGTGGCTCTGTTGTGTCTTTAAATTAGAAGATTTGTTTCGGTACTTCTCCAACTGAATCTTGGGGTTTGAGTCTTACCATAATCGGACAGAGTATGACGTATGCAGTTTTGGGCCATATCAAGTCGGTTTGTGCTAAGTTTTTTTGGATATTAAAGTATTGGTTGGATAAATGAATTGTTACAGAGCCATAGGATTTAATCTGGTAAAGAGAGATGATTTTGGGTAGTTTTGGGCACTCATTTTATTTATTTTTCATATGCATGTGTCGTATGCCGCTCTGTTCAGTATTTATGTGATGGATGATCCACCTTAGCTAGATCCAGATATGACCAATGGTCAGAGCTCTGGTCAGACAACTCATATTTAGGGTACAACTCCTGTGATCATTTATAAGGTGGTTTCTCAGATTGCAAGTATAGTAGCACAGTTGGTGGGTGAGACTCATACACAGATTTGTGGTACCCGTTCTGATCACATGGACAAATATTTGCAGAATTTCATGAGATTACAGTCTTCTAGCCTTTCTAGTGTTTTTGAACCTAGAGCAGCTGAGGATTAACTGATGAGGATAGAGAAGACTTTTGAATGGGATGTATTAGCCTCCTAAGAGGAGAGTTGCATTTGCTACATTTCTGTTGGATGATGAGGTAGAGCATTGGTGATTGGGCCAATATAGAGAGAAGTTCTAGGTTCATGCAAATACTCTGATCACCTGGGAAGGGTTTACAAAGATGTTTAGTATTTGGTTTGTACCTCTATCTTCTTGGAGAAAGCTACATAGCTCCTTTTTGAAGTTAATTCAAGGTAGTATGTCAATGATACAATACAAGGTTGAGTTTATTGCTCTCTAGGTATTCTCCATAGTTGATAGCACTTTAGAGGACAAGTGTTACCAATTTTTGGGGGGACTTTGAGATGCTTTGAGGCAGCAGTTGCTAGCATAGGATATTATCAATTTTGCGCAGTTGGTCGAGAGGGCTAAGAGGATTGAGGCCAATTTGATAGCAGCTCAAAAGTGATGGATTGCGAGCAAGAAGTGGTTTGGTAGTGAGATGGTTGGTAGTAGCCATTCGGGGAAGAAGAGCAAGTTTGAACCTGTTGAGTTTAGGAGGGGACAACTAGTAACAGTTTCTTCTAGATCAGATAAAGGCAGTGTTGCCAGTTCTAGGGGTTCAGCAAGTAAGGCCTCATTATGTCAATTGTGTGGAAGGAGGCACAGTGGTCAGTGTTATGGAGCATTTGGTAGGTTTTCTCATTGTTGTCAGTTTGGACACATGATTGTTGAATGTCCACAGGGTGGCTTTGATAGACGTTCTGATTTGAGAGTTGATAGCTATGGGCAGTCGACCATTTCTAAGCTGAGGGCAGTATCACCTCGACCATATTTTGAGACTTTTGGTAACCATGATGTTGGTCCGAGATCATGAGTACAAGATTCTGGAGGTTTGTTGGATGCTAATATTCATGTTGCTTTAACCCCTATACAACCACAAGTTTATAGTTTGATTTAGCAGGAGGCTCGAGATACTCCAGATGTGGTTACTGGTATGACTTACATTTTTTATCAACCATGTTATATTTTATTTCATTTTGGAACTAGTTAATCATTTATTTCCGAGCATTTCTTCGATTTACTGTTTTTGCCTTTAGTTTTATTGTCTTTTTCTCTGACTGTTAATTTACTGACTAGAGATGGTATGATAGCTAGTAAAGTTTGTTTTTTTGATATTGTGATCTCTAAAAGGATGTGGAAGTCTAATTTGATTTTACTATCAATTTTTGCATTCAATGTTATTTTGAGTATGAATTGGTTGAGTCAGTACAAGTCTCAGATTAATTGTGTGAAAAAGCGAGTCTTATTTATGGGCAATGATAGCTATATATTTTTGGAAGTTCAAGGTATTTTATCCTGTCTGATTTCTTCTCTGGAAGTTGATAGACTTTGGAGGAAAGGTAGTCCAGCCTTTGGCATTTGTTAGAGATCCTCACATCTGTTCTGCACCTACAAGTAGTGTTCCTGGGGTTTAAGAATTTCTTGATGTCTTCCCTAAAAAGTTAGTGATTTTACCGCCAAAAAAAGAGATATTCTTTATAGATATTTTCTTAGGTATAGTCCTGATTTCGAAAGCTCGATATAGGATGAGTTCTAAGGATTTTCTGGAGTTGAAGGTTCACCCTTAGGAGTTAGTTGACAGATGATTCGTTCGTCCTAGTGTGTCTCCGTGGGGAGCATCTATTTGATTTGTGATGAAAAATGATAGTAGGATATATACATGTACATTGATTACAGGGAATTGAACAAAGTCACTATAAAAAACATGTATCACTTGCCTAAGATTGATAACTTATTTTATCAATTGGTTTGATGTTTAGTATTTCTAAGATCAATCTGTGATTTGGTTATCATCAGCTAAAGGTGAGAGAGGAGAATGCGGCTAAGACTGCATTTAACACGAGGTACGGGCATTATGAGTTTTAATCATGCCATTTGGAGTGACTAATGTCCCAGTGGTCTTAATGATTTTTATGAACAAAGTTTGTAGGAAGTATTTAAATCAATTTGTGATCATCTTTATAACAATATTCTGATTTATTCCAGAACTGAGGAGCATGTAGCACGCTTGAAGACTGCTCTAAAGATTCTGCGACAACATCAGATATATGTTAAGTTCTCGAAGTGTGAGTTATTGTTGACTAGTATTTTCTTTCTAGGACACGTAGTGAACAGTGCAGGTATTGCAATAGATCCCAGAAGGTTCATATTATTTCTGATTGGCTAAGGTCTACTATAGTTTTTGAGGTTTATAGTTTCTTAGGCTTGGTTGGTTATTATAGAACATTTGTTCAGGGATTTTCTCATATTTCTTTTCCATGGACGAGACTGACTCAGAAGTCGATAGCTTTTATACGAACTTCAGTGTGTGGGAGAGTTTTCAAATGCTTAAGGATCATTTAACTTCTGCATATGCATCTTGGTAGTTGAAACCACATGAGAGGATTTACCTGTGTTATTATTTGTACGGAGTTAGATATGAGATCTTTATAGATCACTAGAGTTTAAAATATATCTTCACTCATAAGGATTGGAATCTGAACTAGTTTGTGATCGTATTTATAGATAGTATTCTTATTTATTCCAGATCTGAGGAGCATGTAGTACACTTGAGGAATGCTCTAGAGATTGTGGTAGCACTAGTTAATATTAAGTTCTTGAAGTGTGAGTTCTGGTTGACTAGCATTTTCTTTCTAGGACATGTAGTGAGCAGTGCTGGTATTGCAGTAGATTTGTAGAAGGTTCATGTTGTTTATGATTGGCCAAGGCCTATTACAATTTCTGAGGTTTATAATTTCTTAGGTTTGGTTAGTTATTATAAGACATTTATTCAGTAATTTTATCATATTTCTTTGCTATGGATGAGACTGACTCGGAAGTCAGTAGCTTTTGTGTGGACTCCAAAGTGTGTGAGAGTTTTCAAATATTGAATGATCATTTGACTTCTGCTCCAATTCTGACTATTCCTTTAGGTATAGATGCATTTCAATTTTTAGTTATGCATCACCAAAGGGATTGGGAGTGTGCTGATGTAATACAGTAAAGTTATTGTATATGCATCTCGGCAGTTGAAACTACATAAGAGGAACTATCTGACACATGATCTAGAGGAAGTTGGTTTTGTTTTTTCTCTGAAGATTTCGATGCATTATTTGTATTGAATTAGATGTGAGTTTTCTTCATATCACTAGAGTTTAAAGTACATCTTCTCTTATAAGGATTTGAATTTGAGACAAATGAGATGGATTGAGTTAATAAAGGATTATGGTTTGCATATTTAGTATCAAACAGTTATTTTGAGTAGGAAGTTGTCAGGTACTTCTCTTTCATCGCTTAATTCTGTAGACTTCTTTATTCGAGATTTGAAGAAGCTAGAGATAGAGGTAGTATCATTTGATACATATCCATATTTGTTAGCTCAGATGATTATTCAGCCTACTTTACAGGAAAGAATTCAGGAAGCTCAAAAGTCAAATATATAGTATATGAAAATAATTGATCTGATTAAAGCTGGTAAAAATTTTGAACTACGAATATCTGATTCTGATATCTTCTTCTGCAAAGATTGATTATGAGTTTTCTCTGTTGGTGGTCTGAGAGTTGAGATTCTACATGAGACATATTATTCAGGTTACACTATTTTTCTAGGAAGCAGCAAGATGTATGAAAATTTGAAAGGTATATACTGGTGGCATAGATTGAAGAATGATATAGCAGAGTTTCTGTCAAAGTGTGATGCATATTAGTAAGTGAAGGTAGAGCATTAACGACTAGGTAGTCAGTTGCAGTCATTATCTATTCCTGAGTGTAAATTGGAAGTGATAACGATGAATTTTCCTATGGGTTTTCCCGATCAAGATAGGGGTATGATGCTACCTAGGTTGTTGTTAATCGTCTGATGAAGTCGATGCATTTTATTCTGGTCTGACAAATTGATCTGGTAAATTGGTTGGTATAGATATATGCTAGAGATATTATCATATTGAATGGTGTGCCGAAGGTTATTATATCTAATCATAATGGTCGGTTTACCTTCAGGTAATGGAAATGTATTCAACAGGGTTTGGGTATGAAATTACACTTAAGTACGGCTTTTTATCCCCAAACAGACGGATAGTTCGAAATGACTATTCAAGTACTTTAGGATCTTGTGAGACTTTGTGTTCTTGATTTTTGCAGTAGTTGGGATAATCATATTCCACTAATAGAAATTGCTTATAATAATAATTATCAGTCCAATATAGGTATGACTCCGTATGAAGCTCTGTACGGTATGAAGTGCAGGACCCCTTGATAGAGGTGGGTGATAGACATGTGATAGGATTTATTTTTGTAGATGGCATTACAACAAAGTTCCATTTGATCAGAGAAAGGTTGAGATTTGTATAGGATACACATAAGAAATATTATGATCAAAAGCATAGGCTGGTGGAATTTCAAGTTGTTGATTTTGTTTATGTGAAAATCAGCCCTATGAAAGGTGTCAGCATATTTGGAAGAATTAGTTACTTGAGTCTAAGGTACATTAGATCTTTTGGGACTACTGAGAGGATTGATAGTTCTATTTACAAGTTATTGTTACATGATCATATATTAGATATACATAATATATTTTATGTATCTTCTTTAAGGAAGTGGATATGTGATTCTGGAATTAGATTATTTGCTAATGATGTTGAGGTTCATCCAAACTTATGATATAAGAAAGAGCAAGATAGGATTCTGGCATATGATGTCAAGAAATTAAGGAATAAATAGATTATGATAGTCAAGATGTAGTGGAAAAACATGACTGCCAGAGAGATGTTACTTAGGAGAAGGAATATGAGATGAGACAGCTGTATCCAGGTTTATTCCAACTTATTTTGGTCTAGAAATGTCGAGGACGACATTTTTTTAAGGTGGTGGATTCTTATAATTCTAATATATATATATATATATATATATATATATATATATATATATATATATATATATATATATATATATATATATATATATATATATATATATATCAAGATTTTAAAATGAAAAATTGGGAATCGAGGCATTTTTTCTAAGCGAGGTGAGGAGTAAGCCTCGAGGCGGATCGAGGCGTAAGACTCAAAATGATTAAAATAATGACAAAAAATAACAAACTATTATGTCAACTATGAATTTGAAGATTTGTTTCAAGATACTATTATTAGAATACAAGATTTAAAATAAACTAACTTAAAAATAAAACATCCCTTAGGATTAAGACTCAAAGCAGGCTCATCATCACTTTGATTATCTTCAGAAGAATATTCATAATTAATGTCAAAGTCATCCTCAAACTCTTTTTCATCTAAAATATTTTTTTCCTTTATCTTCTATATCAGTTAATATTTCATTAGCTCTAAAATGAAATAATAGTAACATACAAAATAAATCATTATATTTAAAAATACCTTTGAATTTTTTTGAAACTTCAATCTCACTTTGTTTCTTTCTTTTATATACTTGGGTAGTTGCTTCATTATCTTCTTCATTGACATAAGTTTCTCCTTCTGCTTTAACTTCAGAAACATTAGCATTCTTAGGAGTAACCCATTCATCATCAGATTGTAACTCATCAACAAGCAAAGGGTCAGTTTCATTCTCAATATTTCCTTGATTATGCAATTTGAGATGTCTATCTTTCAATTTTTTGTTAAACATAACATAAACTAGTTTGTTCACTCGATCTGCCGCCAATCGATTTCTTCTCTTTGTATGAATTTAATTGAAGATGCTCCAATTACGCTCGCATGCAGAAGCCGAACACGTTAGGCTAAGAACTTTAACTACAAAAGCTTTCAATTCAAGAACATCATCTCCAAACTGAGTCCACCGACGTTCTACATGAAGACAAACATAATATTTTATGAATATTGGTTGAAGTAGAAGACTTGAACATAAATATTAATATTAAAATTATAAATACACAAACTATAAACATACCAGGAGATCGTGTTTTGTAGCATGCTTGTGCTGCTCTAAATCCAAACATTTCCTTCTTCAAATGAAAATCCTCAAGTTGATCATTCACTTTGAGGTAGTCTTCTTCAAAAATGAGTATGTACATACATGCATACAAACCAGTTTTCACCTCTTTGTCAACATGAAATTTCTTATCATAATGAAATTGGGGGTTTAAATAGTACGCAGCAGCATGTAAGTGGTTGTGTAATTGTCGATCCCACTTTTCATCTATAATATCCCATATTTCTTTGTAGGCACTTTCTTGACCTCCCAATTCTTTTGCAATATCTTCTTTAGCCTTATTCATTGCTTCATAAATAAATCCCATAGCCGGGGCCCTCTCAACATCAACCATTCTAAGCACCTTTACTAATGGTCATGTTGTCTTCAAAGCATAATTTGTACTGCGCTAAAATGAATCGTCTTTCATAACAATCTTTTTAACTTGTTTTCCTTCTTGTTTTTTGGCCCATGAATTTTTATACCACTATTCAGAAGCAAATATTGCTTCCAAAGGTTGTCTTAGCTCCTTGAACCTCTGCAATGTTAAATATATAGTAGCAAATCTTGTAACAGCAGGTCTAATAATTTTCGTGTCAGTGAATTTTCTCATCAAGCTGAGTACCCAAGAATGATTGTATATAAACTTACTAACGAATTTGGCCTTCAATATGGTTGATTTATGTTGAGGCAACTGTCCCAACCTCTCAAGCATCAAGTCAATACAATGTGTAGCACAAGGAGTCCAGTAAATGTGAGGTCTCTTCTCCATTAACATTCTCCCTGCAGCTTTGTATGCATTTGCATTATCAGTAACAACCTGTACTACTAAGGTATCTCCCACTTCCTCCACAACTTCATCCAACATTTCAAATAATAATTGTGCATCATTTACAAAACTTGAAGCATCTACTGATTTGAGAAAAACTGTTCCATATGAATTGTTGACCAAGAAATTAATAATACTTCTATGTCGAATATCTGACCAACCATCTGACATTATTATCACTTTTGTCTCAATCTAAGTATTCTTAACATCATCGATCATTTTTGAAGTTGTCTTAACCTCCTCATTCAGCATCCAAGTCCTCAGCTCATACATGCGTGGAAGTTGTAGTCCTCTTCTATAGCTTCCAACAGATCGTAACGTATTGATCCATGATCGACTCCTAACAACATTAAATAGAATCCCATTTTCATAGATGAATCTGGCGATATCCAAACAAACTCTATTCTTGAGTTCTTTTGTAGCTGTAGGAGGCTGAATATCCTGAGTATTTATATTTTTCTCGTTATCAATATTTAACATAAATCTATCCATTGGCCCCCGACTGCCTCAGTCAGAAGAAACTAGATGGCTTCCAGTACTGGAACCTTCATGCTGTGATCTATTGTAAGAAGAGTTTTCTATCATCTCTTTCATATTTCTTTGTCTGACATCCTTTGTGGTGGCAAACTTCTTTAAATAATCTGTACTTTCCTTTTTCACCTCATCAGGTACTTTTGCATATGGTCCCACATTAACATGAGTGCAGATTAGATGATCCTTCAACCTCTTGACGCCACCAGTTATGCGTTTCTCACAGAAATTATATTTCATGTAAACATATCATTTCTTTGCACCTTCGCTTGACACTTCAACTTGGATTCGACCTGTCCGGTCTGGTCGCGAGGTTAAGGGGTAGCACCCCTGCGGGGGTTTCCGGGGGCAGCGCCCCCGAAACAAAATTTAATTGTAAGAGTAATTTTGAAATTCTGCTTGTTTTTAAAGTTCGTAAATTGTTTGTATGGAAAGATACTAAGCGGTACCGAGCATGTACCTAATAGTCCCGAGCATGTATCGCTCAGTACCGAGCATATACTTGCTTAGTACCGAGCGATATTGGCTCGGTACCGAGTATATACCTAGTGATACTGAGCATGTACCGCTTAGTATCAAGCATATACGGTACCGAGCATGTACCTAATGGTACCGAGCATGTATCGCTCAGTACCGAGCATATACTTGCTCGGTACCGAGAGGTACCTAACGATACCTAGCAGTACCGAGCATGTACTGAGCGGACGAATGAAAGAAAGCCGAATCAGCAGTTAGTCAAGCTTTCGTTACTGCACATCAAAGTCAAGGCCCACAACACCGCTTACCTGCTCTTCCGACCTAATCGAGGCCTGAACGTTTCCTGCACTCACAACTTCAGCTTTGTTTTCTGCTTTCGAAATTGTTATTGCTTTCAGCTTCATTTCCTACGTCGTCTCCTTCCAACTTTGTCTCCTGCACTCACGGCTTCGTCTTCTTCCCTCACGGCTTCGCCTCCAGTTCGCCTTTTAATTCTCACAGGAAGCCCTAATCCTATACGCGAACACGAATCAGTTGCATGGTATTTACATATATACCGAAGAAAAAGTATTGAAGCGGTGCCTCGTACTGCCTCGAGGCGTTACGCTCTGATGCGTACGCCTCGTGCAAAAAAATTGTAGGCTTTGCTGGATGGTTCGAGGCGTAAGCCCCGATACGCATGAATTCCGCCTCGATCTGAGGCATGACTCAATGCAGACGCCTCGTCCGCTTTTTTAATGGTTGATATATATATAATTCGACCTGCAACAATAAAAAAATTATTCGGGAGTCGTTATAAGCTCAAATTACAAATCGTCTTCACCATAAAACTGATATCATTTTGCTACACCTATGATATTTTTTTTAAAAAAAAATTTAGGCATTGGTGCAATTCCTTAAGAACTTGGCACATGTTAGTACAAGTGGGATTTTTTTGGACTGTTAGATATTTGTTTCACAAACCGATTTCACTTGATTATTCTAGACATGCTTAGCTAACTTACGAATATTTTTCCATAATTTTTGAATCCCTAGATTTGATGATATAAAAGAATTTATAAAGATTTTTTTATTAAAAACTAAACAAATGACCTAATTATAATTGTATTCTTTTATTATTATATTATAAAAAATATATTTAAAACCATAACATAATTTATTAAATTACATTTCCAATTCAATTTCCTTTTCATTTCGTGCAACAGAAGAAATACAAAAAAAGGAAGAAAAAGAGATGGAAGGAGAGAGAAAGCTAGGGTTTGATGGTCGTAGAGCTGTTTTTGTCCGTTGGATTAGTTGGGAAAATTGCTAATCTCGTGGTAGTTTAGGTTTTGTCTATTTTAATTTTCAGTAATTTGATATTTTTGAGATTTTTTACGATCAAATTTGTATTTTTTTATTGAAAAATAAGTATAACTTTGTTTTGGTAAAACTATTACTGTGCAACTTTTTATATAATATAGAGATTGAAATTTTGAACATTTTAAATATTTTCTGAAAATTATATGTCAAGTGATTTTGAAAAAGTAACAATTTTTGTATATTCAAAAATTTATTTTGACATCCAAAATTAGTGTTGTTTATATATATATATATATATATATACTTTGGGATGATAAATAGACAATTATTTTGAGATTCAATAGTCTTCTGTTTTATTTGTATTCAGTGGTGACTCTATGGTGTGTTTAAATTGGAAGATTTGTTTTGGTACTTTTCCAACTAGATATTAGGATGAGTCTTGCCACAATTGGACAGGGTATGACTTGTGTAGTTTTAGGTCATTTCGGGTCGGGTTGCAACATTAACCCCCTGGAATGATGTGTATGTGAAACAATTGTTAAATGGAACTTCTTTCTATATTATGTGCCAGCTGCATCGAATGCATAAAAGTTGTGTGCATCAATATTAGGTAAAGTTGTTCCAAATTGGTTATTGAGTTGAACGTAGTAATTCATAAAAGTTTTGTGCATCAATATTAGGTGACTCATATGTATGTTTTTTAAATTATGGGCCAGCTATATTGAATTCCACCTTTTTATGTCATAATATCTTCTTCGTTAACTATTGTGTAACTTGTTGAAGGATCACATTAAGAGTTGAAATATAGATTGTACTTTCCATGTGAAGTCCATAACCAGTAATTAGGCTGGAAACCTCTACGGTACAAATCAAGCCTAATATCGCCTTGGTATGCTTGATTTTTATGCTTTGAGAAGGCCATCTAAATTTTTTCCTTTGATAAAAATGAAGACAATTAATATGTCTCATGAATGAAATATTCGACTCTATTGATGAATTCATCTATCAGACCTTTTTGTCCAAGTGACAATTTATTATATATCCATGACATTTGAGTACAAATGTCAATATATACGCTGGAACGGAATAAACGTAGTCAAAATTTTAAATTAAAAACTTAGATACGTGTAATCATTCCACTTACCCAAAATATTCCACTCGCTTAAAATTTTTCTTTTTAAACTTAAAATGAATATATAATATTTTTTCCTAAAACCACAAACAAACTTCCTACATTAAATCTAAAAATAATTGGTAATGTTAAATTTTCTACCATAAATATAAAAATGAATATATAAAATACAAAATTTCTATAAAAAATTTTAAATCTAACCTAAAACAGGATTTTAATCTAATATAAATCACATTATATGAAAAAAAAACTCAAATCTAAATAAAATTTCAAGAAAAAAAAAACTTCAAACTATTCTTAGAACCTATATAATAACTATACTACAACACTATATTGCAATTATATTATACTATAATTATACTATATTATACTATACTATATATTATAGTATACTATAAATATACTACACTATATTGTGATAAAGATTTATCTTTGAATCCTTGAAGAAGTAAACAAAATCTGTTTAGAAACCAACTAGAATGAGCTAGGTGATCGGAACAGGAGAAAGTGGCCAAAGGGTGACTACTATGTTCTTTTCGCATGAAGTGAAGCAGAAAGGGGCTATCAGTTCAAAAATTGGGCCTCATCAGTGGAAATTTCTATGGATTTTCTAGCAGAAATTTTTTGCTTGTTTTAAGTAAGATTTTCCAACTGAAAATTCTTTGGAATTTTGTCAGAAATTTATTATCGTAAATTTTTTGACATAAATTTCCACCATAATTTTTGGTGGAAAATAAACTGGCGCTATATAATTTTTTTTCCTGTGAATTTTGGCTGGAAACATCGTCGAAATTTGCATCTCTTTTTAATCTGCCAGAATTTTTTTTTTTTTTTTTTTTTTTTTTTGTAGTGTTGAGGTAGCAGCTAAACCGGCTATTTTTTATTTAACTGATATGTGCTAGTAATAATTGGGCCAAGTAGTTGGCCCTTGGCATTAAGTGGAGGTTCTTAAGCTGGAATTGTTGTAGCCTTTATTTTCTGCATTTATATTCAGTATTTCTAATATTTTGTTCACTTCGAACAACATATCCTCTTTTTTTTCTTCAGTCATCCCACTTTGACTTTGATTTCACCCGTGTGCCATTTTCCCCTATATTATAAACTGTCAATTTTCATTTTTGAGAAAAATACTAAAATAATCCCTTAACTGTTTATAAACGATCAAAATAGTCCCTAACTATTATTAAATGACCATTTTAGGCATTCAACTCTATAAAAAAGTAATCAAAATAGTCCCACCATGGGATTATTTTGATTCTTTTTTAAAGAATTGAGGGACCAAAATGGTCCTTTAATTTAGTTGGGGATCATTTTGGTCCTTCATAAAAATTCAAGGGATCATTTTGATCCTTTTCCCATTATGAATAAAACATTACGGTCATTGCTGAGCCTTATGCAACATTATTAGTTACATTTGCTTTGCTTGCCTTACACACCATTCTTTGTTGACATGTTTTTTTACCATTTAATTAAATCTCTATATTATCACCATAACATATTATTTCTTTTTCAGGTACAAAGAAAGCATGTCTATAATCTGCGGCAATTGATACTGACAGGAGATTCTGAGAGCTGCCGACAACAAATTTTCCAGTAAGTTGCCACCATTTATCAGGCTATATAATTCTAATTAGACGCATCACGCAGGCCACCTCAACTTACATTTTGTTATATATTCTAGAAGCATCCAAAATTTAATGCAACCAAGTTAGTTAGGAAAGTGACGTTAACGCTTTTACGGTTTATTTGTCAGTCGCTAGCAAACTTCTACATGAAATGAAAATAGCTGTACAGAATTCAGCTTTTGCTTATTTCGCCTGCTTGCTGTAATAGAAACTTGGCATGTGAGATGGGCAATGAAAATACAAGATATCCTTGTAATATAGTACTGCTTGGAAGAATGGTGGCTAGAAGCCTTGGTGTACTTTGCAAGTTTGGGAGTAGTGGTGGAGCTAGAAACACCAGAAAATAGTGAAGAGGAGGGTTCAGTTGGAGGTAAAAAACAGAATACTAGCTCGAATAAGGGTAACTCTATTGGTTAGGGCACATCAACAAGGGAGTAAATTGAGTCAGGAATGGGCAATTTAAATTTATTTCAAAATTCTTTCAATTCAAACACTCAAAATTAAAACTCCTATGAAAACTAAATAATTTAGCTGTCAAGTATATACTAGATACACAAGAATACAAATGTAGGTGATGAGGACATCGACAGAAGTTTTCTACGAGTATATCAGTGCAGAAGTCGCAGATCGATGGCTACAATTCATAGCATTTATTTTGATGCTTAGTCTTTATTTCGATGTTTTATGTATTAGTTGTTATTTACGGTTGTACCCTTTCTTTTGAGTCTGCTTGAGTTGTAGCCCCAGGGGCATTTGAGTCATTGTATTTTTAGTTCCTTAGGCCTATATTGTATCGGATGATGAATTATGAATGAAATTTTAGATTTCTTACTTGATCTCTAAGTGATTTCTTGAGAGGAGAGATCCTAGGTGGGTGAAAGCAATACCTGTCGACCTTCGGAGGATTGCAAGGTTCGCGGCTCCAATCTTTTCTTTTCTTTTCCTCTACTTCCAGCTCCCTCGCTAGCCCCCTACCCGCCGGCCTCCCAAAACCCCATCCCCTTTCCCTCCGCCTCACCCTATTAATAACGTATATTAGGAAACCTCCTAAACACATTAAAATCTGAAATCAATTTCAGATTTAATGACAATCCCCAATTAAATCTTTCCCGGGCCCACATATTAAATAAAAACACCTCAAATTCCCCCCTATATGGCCACCCCCCCTCTCTAGCCCCTTTCTCTCTCCAATTTGCCACCTAGACCCTCATTAAATGCACATTAAACTTCCCTTGGCTGCTGCCCCAATCAAGCCCCCATTTTGAATTAATTTGAATCCCAAATTAATATCTCCAATCAAGTTGGGCACATATGGTTTTTCCTAGGGTCGAATAAACCTAAGGTTAATCCATAAGGATATCCACCTATTGGAGTCTGAGATAGGCTAGATCTACTAAGGCCAAGAACTTTTGTAAAGGAGATAGGCTAGATCTATGAGAAGTAATGACCTAGTTAACCTCATTAAAAAAATGTAGCCGAGAACTTTATACATGATCTTGGTTTAAATTGATTTGAAGACATTTCTACATAAACATGAAATTTATGTGGAAATTTCATTCCTCGCAATCCCTTTGGACCATGGTAGTCTTCTTGTCAGCAAAATACTATCAAAACGCCCACCAACTCTTTACTCTCAAGTTGGTTCTCGCTCTCGAATGTGATGTGTAAGTTAAGATTCATTGTCAATAATAATATCAATTGGATCATTTCAAACAACAACGCCTCTATTTGGTAGGATTGCTAGCTAAGTGAGGATCATCCCTACAAACAGTCCCTCTTTCCTTCCAACCTATTGTTGCATCAAGGATTTTTAGACCAATGCTTGTATCTAGGACCCGGAGCTCATTCACTCAACATTCCCATGGCTTGTTGCCTAACCTATCATCTCTCACCACATTGAAGCTTCTGGGCACACGACTTAATTCTAAGTCTGCTTCATCTCTTCTTTGGAACTCGCCTCAAGCCTCACTTAGTATCCTCTTAGTGTGAAAACTTTTTTTACCTGCTATGATTTTAATTGTTCATGCGGAAGTTCTTGAATTCTGATCTCCCTATCAATGGGCTGGTGCAATCTAAAGGAATTTCATTAGCATCCAAAGGCGGGCTTTGATAATTCTACCAAGACCCTCAATCACTTTTTTATCACCTGCAAAATTGCTTAATGTCTTTGGCAACACTCTTTTTTAATTATGTGTTTCTTCTCCATACCACTTCATAATATTTTTTTTCTTATTACTTGGTGGGGAATTCCACAAACTTTAGATTCTTCAATACCCTTGAGTGTTTTCTTTCGTACTTTATTTGCTGGGAGATTTGGATTGCTTGAAATAATGTAAAGTATGGAATTAGATTCACTATTCCTTATTTATAACCTTGGTTGACAAGGGTGGTGCAATGCCCTGTTCTCTTCACTTAGGGTTTAAACTACTTTATCATCATACGGTCCACCTTAGTGACATCGAACTATTTTGCTGACTTTCTTGCATGCATGGGCTACCCCACATAACAAAATTCAAAATTATATTCTTTGAATGACACCTTTATTCTTGTCTAGACAATTAGCCATATCCTTATCTCATGTTTATATACTTAGGGGGTCGCTCAAAGCTTTGGCCATATTTTGAACTTGTAAATTGTTTTTATTAAAAATTACAAGTATTCCTTTTCCTAAAATAAAAGGTGTTGCTACGACTTTCAATTTTTCAATAATCTGATTTATGAATCAATTTAGTTTCTATCTTCAATACTGACAACATGCTTTTTCTATGAGCATTTGACATGAGTTCATTCTTTTCTACTTCTGTGCTTAGCCTCTAAAGTGAAGAATCCATGCAGGTATATGCAAGCAGTTGTTGACGAAATTGTACTTAGTAATTCTGATCCGAATAAGGTAATCTAATTTATTTTTTATTTGTGTGGAGGATATTTGATGTTCATTTATTGATCTCTCATGCTGATAATTAAATCTATTATCTAGCATCCTAGCAATTGGAACTTGGGAAAGCTTTTTAGGGAATTTATTCAGATCGGTGGAGAAATTCTGAATGGTAATTGAATTAAAAAAGGCATATTCACAATGCTTATACCTATCTTGACTATCATAGATTGTTCTAGAATCAACGTATTACTTTTCTTTCAGTATTTGTATTTTGTTTTCTTTTTTATGTAGTGTTTTAAAATTATCTTACTCATATTTGGGTTTATCCAGAATACTTTGCAGAGATCAAAGAGGAAGATTTATTATCATCGCTTGAACATGTTTATGGTGTGAACTCTATAGAGGTTGATACTTTCTCCCTGCCCAACTTACCAGTGCCACCAAATGATTTCACAGGCATACGCAAGAAAGTTTCTTCATTGAGACGTTGGTTTGCCATTTGTGCTGATGATGCAGCAAAGTAAGTTCATTTATGAAGTAATAATTGATTTACTATGTACATATGTTATGAGTACTAAACCATTACAAAGCCATGTTCAGTTCCTTTCCAGTGAAATGTGCCATGTGTTATTTGACAATATTTTTAATAAAATGTAGGAAAGGAAGGTACCAAGTAACTGCCAATCTTCTTCGCAAGTATCTTTCAGACTTTTTGATTGCTTCCTATTTAGAACTAGTACATGAATCTGGTTTTGACGACACATATATTCAGGAAGTGGAGGTAATGGCTTAGCCTTCCATTTTAATCTTACCTTTGAGACTGTGCTTCTTGAAATTTGCTGCCACCTTTTCAGTTACCTCTGTGTTTTTCTTTCATACTTAAAAGAATGTGGCTTCATTTGGAAACCTTTTCAGCATGTATTCGTACTTGGTACACCCATGAAACACCTGTTGTACAGGTTTGGTATTCGTCCACATTACATGAAATCTATGGCTGTGGATTGCCTTTCCTGCTGGTTGTTAATGGCCTTGTGCGCACTGACCGGTATCAAGCTTGCATTCGGGTGTAAAGCTTTTTGCATTGTCGGCAAGAAATATTGATCCAAAAAGTGAAATCAAGTTGGCTTTGAAAAAAATGCTTTAATTTTTAGATCCAGTGAGATAGATATTGAGATTGGCAGAGTTATGGAGGATGCTACAATTGTTTCTTTAACAAATGTTTTAATTAGAATATTGAAGATTGAGGTATGGCAAATGTTTTGAGAAGCATTTTGTTACTATATCTAAAAACAAATGAGATGTTTGGAATCATCTTAATTATAGTGAAATCAAATTTATGACTCATATAAAAAAATTATAGGAGAGAATTGAAGGAAGATCGACTTGTTAAAATTACTTCATTTTTGAATAATTAATTTTGTTTCATACTGAGTTGATATCTATGATGCACCAACACTCCACTTAAAGAGGGTATGCAGTGTCGGACACGGACATGCGTCGGACACGGCATGGACACATGTCCGACACGGCATTGGAGTGTCGCAATTTAAAAAATTAAAATTAAAATCGGACACGTGTGTCCGGTTATTAAATGAGGTATCGCTAGGTACATGCTTGGTACCGCTCAATACATGCTTGGTATTGCTCAGTACATGCTCGGTACTGCTCAGTACATGCTCGGTACTGCTAGGTACATGCTCGGTACCACTCAGTACTGCTAGGTACATGCTCGGGACCGCTAGGTACATGCTCGGTACCGCTAGGTACATGCTCGGTATCACTCGGTATCTTCTCATACAAACAACTTATGAACTTTAAAAACAAGCAGAATTTCAAAATTACTCTTACAATAAAATTTTGTTCCGGGGTCATGCCCCTTTGACCCCTGGCAGACTGGTATATTGTTGTATTCATGTCGTCTTATTATTGGGATATTTTGATTTAATTTCATATCAATTTAATTTGATGTATTCATATGAATGATTGGTTTGTTAGCAAAATGAGCTTTGCTGTTGGTGGGAGTGGATTAAGTGAAGGTTCAAAAGAGTCATTTGTCCACGCCGTGTTCGTGTCCTATATTTATAAAAATTATTATATATTATATTAAAAAATTATTATGTCGTGTCCACGCCGCACCCGTGTCCTATATTTTTTAAAAATTGTCGTGTCGTGTCCGTGTCGATGCATCATAGGTTGATATATTAAGGATTAATGAAGTATACATAATAGAGAAATGGTTTAAAATAATTTTTATTGATCCTAAGAAAATATGAATTATGGAGGTCAACTTTATACTCTAAAGGCTTTCATTTGAGTAGATCTAAAATTGAATATATGGAGTGTAATTTTAATAATAATAGATATAGTGGGGGGATCGTGACTTTGGGCGATCAAGTCATTAATAAGAGCACACATTTTAGATATTTGTGAATGCATTGGGCTTGTTGTGTGATAGAAAAGTCCCTCTCAAATTTAAGGGAAAATTCTATAAGATGGTAGTGAGACTTGCAATGCTTTATGGTGCAGAATGTTGGCCATTAAAAGAGAAGCATAATATGAAGTTAAGTGTTGCAGAGATGAGGGTGCTCAAATGGATGAGTGGCTTTACTCTTATAGGAAGGATACGAAATGAGCATATACGCGAAAAGGTTGGAGTAGCTCTAGTGGAAGATAAGATTAGAGAGAGTCGCCTTAGATGGTTTGGTCACATAAAATGGCATCCTTCAGATGACCCGATTAGGAAAGTTGATGTATTAGATTTGACTTATGTTAAGAATGGTAGAGATAGACCTAAAAAAACTTGGTTAGAAAATATTAGAAATGACCTTTTGTTATTAGATTTACATGAGAATTTGACCCTTAACAAGACACAATGGAGAAAAATGATTCATGTAGCCGACCCCATAATAGGATAAAAGCTTGTTGTTGTTGTTGTTGTAAGAAAACTTATGGAGGATCACGAAAATCATTTTTGTGCGTATTGAGGAAGAAATTTGTGTCACAAGTATAGTATAAATGGAGTTGTGCCTATGGAATATTACAGGATAATGGATTATTTTGAAGACTCAAGGTTGTGTTTATAAAATTGCAATGATGTTGGCTATGGATGTACGACCATTAACTGGATTTTTTTTAAATAGAATGATAGGGAGTACTGTATTGTATTTGATTTTATTTACCCCCCAAAATTAATTATGTAGAAAGTGAAATTTTTCCATATGGAGGAATAAGTCTTGTTGGAAGTAGCAGTAATTATTTGCTGTCAACTTTTTCCCAATCATTTTTTCACATTATTATTTTCTTACAATATATAATCAAAACGATTGTCCTCAGCTTCTTATATTTGTCCATTTACTTCATCAGCCATGTTAACCTTTTGATTCTCTTAACTTGTCCTACCTAAACTGTTTGGTGTTGTTTACAACATTAAATTTCAGAGAGAAGTAATGCTGAAAAGTCTTGATCGATTTTGGAGAGACCACTTGATAAACATGAACAGGCTTAGTTCAGCGGTAACTTCTTCCTTTGATCTTATAATACAATTTCACAAATTTCTGAATACAAACTTCGCAACTGTTTTGCAGGTGAACGTCAGGAGTTTTGGGCATAGAAATCCGCTGGAAGAGTACAAAATAGACGGGTGTCGTTTTTTTATCTCAATGCTCAGTGCAACAAGAAGACAAACTGTTGAATCCTTGCTGCAATATTGGTCATCGTCGGTGGAATCTGAAGAGTTAGTTACACCATAATATTGGTTTTGCAGAGGCATTAAAGAACCGTTTCTCTATAGTTTGTTCAAGAACATAATTTTCTTTTTTATTTGTCAACCAATTAATTTTCTGCCGTTTCTGCGTTATTCTTGTTTTTATGGTGTTTTTATGGTGATTGATATTAAGTCGTACTTACTGTAGATATGTACTAGAAACCACCTAATAATACAAAATCTGTACCATTTTCCCTCTTCTTTATGCTTCTCATGGTTGCTTTAACTAGCAAATCATATTCTGAAAGATAAAGTTGGTTGAATTCATTATTTTGTTGAGCTTAGGGCTGCAAATGAATCGGGCCATGCTAAACTTCAACATGTTCAAGCTTAAACTCGTTTGAAGGATCCTGTTTGATCTCGACTCATTAACAATTGAGCTTTTGTGGCCTCTGTTCAATTTAGAAAGCCATTGCTCGAGCTTGACTCGTGTTCACATTTGAGCTCGATTATTTAAGCTTATTGAGCAGCTCGGTAATCCAAGCCGGTGTTTCGACTCATTTAGACAAAATAAAACCGCAGTTAAACACAACTAGCAAAGTCAGTGCCAATCCGCTCGCCGCACTCTTTACAACAATTGTTGGTATATAGAGAGAGCAAAAGCATAGCAGTTCGTGTTGTGAGTTTCAATTTTCCTAAATCTTAAAACTTTAAACTATATCAAAAGTATTTTATTTTAATGTTTATCATAAGAAGAAAATTAAATACTTGATCATTACATATTATAAATCAATATTTGCTAATAAGATGTATCTAAGTTTAATATAATTTTTAATTTGATCACAATATCACATAAAATTTCAGATAGCATGTAACATATGATTAATATTGATATCTCTTCAAAATTTAACTTGATCAATATAAATTTGGAGCTATCGGTTGAATGGAAAACATTTAAAATCAATTTTAAGATCGTCAAAATCTTGATTTCAAATATTTTATAATTAAATTGAATGTTACTAAAAGATGAATTTAATGATATCAAAAGTAATTTTATTTTTAAGTTTAAATGAATTCAAATCAAACATTTGAAATATAATTGAAAATTTATGGATATTAATTGGAGGATCAAATGACCTTTAAATATTGCATGTTAATAGCTAAATTTAGTGGTTTGATGAGTTGAATCAAACAAGCCTTAGCTCATTTGATTCCAATATCATTAATGAAGCAAACATTAGATAAATGATTTATGATTAAGTGGGTCAATAAATGTTTAATAAAGTATTATGAATTTTTGACAAATTTATTAAATGTTCCTTTAAAAAAGCTATTGTATCTTATTTTTAACAAAGAACTTTTGTATTTTTTGACAGTTAATGTGGATGATCATCGTTAATAATAATCGTCATCATTTTCTAACTTTCTAATATTTGTTATTTGACTATTAATGTCTAATTAGTAACATTCAACATCCTTATAGAACTTATTGTCTGCCTATGGACACGTAACTTTTGTAATCACCATCACGGGTATTAAACAATTTTTTATAATTATATAATCCCATCTTTAATTGTGAAGAAAAGCAAAATCTTGTTTCTACAATTATATATTGTTGTAATTGAGCTAGACCCATTGGTTTTTCTTTTTTTGGGTTATAAAAAGTTTTGGTATCTCTTACAACTTTTTCTATGCATGCAAGGTCATTATACATGCCTAAGATATTAAAAGCTGCATCGTAAATTTTTTTAACATGCAACTGTTTGGCACCATAAATGAGAAACATTTCTAACATATGAAAATTACTTTTTTAATGGTTTATAATAAATCCCTCAATCAAGGATAAACTAATATACGTGATGAAGATCACCAAGCTTCATTTTGGAGGATCGTATATGTAGGATGGTAGAACTTCAAGTTAAAATTATGCAACTCCTCCTAGAGAAGATAGGAGAATAAAAAACATCATTACTACATGATGAAGCTCTCATAATACTAAATCAACAATAGTTTGGAGTTAATCTATTTAATGCCACTCAAATAGCACCTCATCCACCACAACCTCATGAACATCTCTCAAATACTACTAATGCAATCTATCATTCCTAAATTACTCAGCCAATTCTTTATTCTCCATCAGTTATGGAGTACTTAAATCAGCATCATCTTATTGATTCCCTTTGTGATATTATAAGAGATAAGTTGTGAAATCATATTCAAGAAGAGTTCCCTTTTGAGGAAAAGGAACTAGTTTATATCTCAACTTAGTTGTTAAGAATCTTCACCCGTGACTAATGCATTTCTCCATGATCATATTCCAACGAATATGTTGTAGTTAATACTTTGGCGAAGTGATGGAAACTCTAAGTGAAAAAATAGGCCAGTTGCTTATGAGTCCTTACAAAGTGAGCTGGGATAAGTAATCTATTTTTTAGCTTAGGGAGACTCTTGAAAAGTACCCTAATGTTGACTACGTTTGAGTGTGAGGGGAGATGAACGTTAACTGAATAATCAAGAAATGATGAAAGTATGGGTGTAGTATAAGCATTAATTGTAGATGTGATTAGAATCTTAGAATGTGTCCCCACCCTTCCCTATAAATAACCCCTCATCTACTCATTAGAGGCACTAGCTTTTATTAAAAAAATTTACCCTCTTCCTTTGCAATTGTTAGATACTATAATGGCAGCTCTTTGTAAATGTGCCATGACTTTCATTAATGCTAACTATTTGCATTCATCCATGACGATGCAAATTATGCCTATATGATCTATATCAACTAATGTTATGAAAATGAAAATCTACAAGTGCAAGTTTTGGATGAGGATGAGCACTTGAATATCATTTACTAAGAGGAGTTGTGTATCCCCTGTGACCACTTTAAGTTGGTATGGTCCCTTTTCGTAAGGAATCTTCCCTTGAGTATCCTTGGACCCATTCTTGTGTAGTTACTTTCGAAATCAGTGATCAGTGGCATCACCTTTATTTCTTTTTTGTTGATGCACAAACTACCCAAGACACTAATTATGCTTGGCCATGTCTTCACAATCAAAGAAATTCAAAGACGTGTCTATGATAAGAAAAAATGCATCATCCAAATTATGCTTATTTTCACAAAAATGCAAAATGCTAATTAAGTTTTCCTTTTTGTACATGAAAGAAGCAAAAACACCTTATAATTAAAGTTGCGCTGCAATACCACAAACAGAGTGTCATAGTGCTATGCACATCCTGAGAGTCGGAGCGTAGGAGGCAATGTTGTAAAAAGATAGATAGCAAAGCTATGCACCTCCTCATACACAACAACCCTATTTATTAGTCATCTACACATCAAAATAACTAAAAATTGGTTTACAAAATAATGCATTTTCACTTTGATCCAGAAGAATCTACCTCTATTAGACCTTTTTCTTTTCCTAAAAAACTAGAAGTTTAACAAAATGAGCACAACCAGCTCAATAGACTTCCTTCCTAGCCTATCAAAGATATCAATGTCCATTAAAATATTAGATAGTATTTTATTAAAAATACAAGGACTTATAAAGAATGAATTAGATACTAACTAAAAATGATTTTTTAGGGTTTAGTGTGTACTTAATTAAAAGTTCTCACTTATACCCTAAGGCCATTATTATATAGTTTTTAGATGTATCATAGAACATTTGTTATTAGATGTTCACTTGCATTTAACTTTCGCATTTCATTAGTGTTCAATAGCAATTCAGAAACTACTAACATTCAATTCAGAGTATTACTTATACTTGATTGTTTAAACAATTATACCTCCACATTTTTGCCTTAATGCTCATTGAAGACTTGGTCCATTTCCCTTTGGTAGGTAGGTATAGCATGCATCTTTGAAGTTGAATGGCATGACCTTATAGGAATATAGACCTTTAAATGTGTTGAAAAAAAAAATATTTTAGAGTTGCTTTAGTATATCTTAATTTGGTGATAGCTTGAGAAGGTATCCAGAAAGCTCATCACTAAGAATCCTATTATTGAGTCCACTAGCAAGTTGATTCTTGGAAGCAAATATATGTTCTTTAGGCATGACGAGTTGAGGTTAGTGAAGCTGGCACACATTCTTCATTTAATGTTCACTTTTGACACCGCAACTACATTAGAGAACTAGTTAGGGTATTGTTCTTATCTAATTAAGTTGGCATCTAGTAGCACCCTAACTTTATTTTATGGGTTTGATGAGTATTGCAATCATCTTTCTAATTTTTTTCTTTATTATTTTGGATTTTTGCCATACATTCAACTCGTGGCTAGTGACTTACATATATATGCCTAGAATTTATGCTAAAGTCTACACAAAAATATCAAGGTTATCCCTAAGGGCATAGATGAGCTTTCTTGATGTGCTAGGTTAAATGATACATTTATTCTAAATTTTCTGTTCAGGTCACCCTTTTTTCACTTTGACTTCCTTCATTTCTTCAATAGTCTCCAACATGGGTCCTCGTGTTACCTCTAACTGTAGCATTTCTTTTGGAGATTCACCACCTTCTAAATAGCCTTCAAGTAACATTCATTGACTAGGTGAGATCGCCCCTCGCCATGATCTCTTAGTGACTTGTCAGGAAATTCACCACCATATGGTATGTAAAGAAAAATACCTTGATTCTATTCAAGAGAGGTCACTCAAAAATTGTATTGTAGGTGGCCTATATGCCCATAACCTTGTTCCCCCCACCGCAGGTGACTAGTAACGAGATCACACATTCAGTATGCCAACACTCACCAAAGAAGTCATAATTAACAGGGACTTGGAGTTGGAGATACATGGGAGGTACGAAAATTTATTTATTTTAAATATATATAAAAATAATATTAAAAAAACTCCTATGTTGATTAACATGATGCTCATATGGTAGTTGGCAACCAAAGCGATGATGAATATAACATCATTTAAGGGATGCTCACTCGCAAGTTTGTTAATTTCATAGAAAGTGATAGGAGGGATGTTTATCATTGGCATCCACAAGGTGATGATCAATTATATTTTCTCTAATTTGTGGTCTTTTGAAATTGGCTCTTACAAATGACTCAGCTTGCTCTCCACAAAAGGTGGTACATAACACTCCATTATTTTCCATAAGGACTTTTCTTGGGTGCCAACCGAGGTCAGTGAGTACAAAATTATTCATCTTTCTTTCCTTTATGAGATCATTAATGAGCCTATAGAGGTGCTTACACTCCTCAATGTCAGACTCGAGATTTTTGTGAAAGGCATAGTAGTTAGAAGTGTCTTTTGTATGGGAATTCACATTCATTAGCATCGTGCATTTAAAGAATTCTATATTTTGAACGGTTTCTATAAGTTTGGTCGTAGATATTTAGTTTTTGTGGGATGGTACTGAGCAAGGTGTATATACTTTCTCCAATATAATGGTGATCTACTTGCAATGCTTTTTTTACTTATGGTCCAAGTTATAATAACTCATAATTTTACCAAGCCAAATAATTTTTTTCGGCTTCATTATAAGTCCATTTTGAAAATTATCTTTGTAAAATATAAATATCATAGTTCTTTAATTACACTAACATTTTTATTTTTAAGAAATTGGTACATATCGGTACAAGTGGAAATTTTAGGACCGTCTGGTGTTCATTTTACAAACTAATTTCATCGAAAAATTTTAAATAAAATGAAATATTTTATAGATATTTTCTATAATTTTTAAGCCCCAAAAAATTTTATATGAATTTTAAACTAAAAATTAAATAAATTATATAATTATATTTATTTTATATTATTATTATATTATAAAATATGCAAGTCACTAACAGAATCATTGAAACCATTTTAAATTCCTTTTCCCTGTTTATTTCGGCTAACAGAAATTTGTTAGGGGAAAATGAGATGAAATGTTAGGAGAGAGGAAATTTAAGATTTGGAGACTATTGAGCAATTTTTGTCAGATGATCTTGTTGGAAAATTTGTTCATCTCATTGTAAAAAGTTATTACCTTATATCTGATTTCAATGATTATGTGAAGCTTTTATTTTATGAATTTTAATTTGGCCAAAATATATAAAAATTAGGATATCTTAATTTTTAGCAAATTTTCTCCGCATAAATTTTGGTATGTGATAGATATCGATAATATGAGCATTTTTATTAGAATCTATTAAATTTTCATTGGGTATTTTTATATTTTAGGGGAAATATCCTAGTTTGGATAATTTAGATAAATTTAGAAATTTTAAAAATAATTGTTAAAATCTTTTTATATATGTATATAACATGCATACTTATTATAATATAGTTATTGTGGATATACACATATGAAAAAGAGCATGCTACATTTTTTTATAAATTTCACTAATTTTGGTTCATATGAAAAAGTTATATGCATTAAGATGATATTGAACTAAATATTGAGTGTATTATTAGATCTTTATTATGTTATATATATGTGTTATGAAATATGTGCATGTAAACAATGTTAGCCAGAAATGATTGACAACTATAGGTTGGTTGGAGACATGCTATCCTGTATAAGAGAGAGGGTCGATAGGCTTTCCTTTAAAATCAGGTTTATGATATAATCCTAAATGATATGAAAAGGGAGGCATAAGGAGACAGATTGATATGATATGATACATCAATGGATAGAAAGTGACGACTTCTAATATGAAAGCAACTTAACCTAAATGACTTTTGATATAACTGATTCTTATAAAGTTGGCTAATATGATTGAGTATAGGAAAAGCACCATAGGTATTTGGATGCCTTATCTTGCTTACAATACTTACATATGCATATTATAAAAATATATATGATAAAGTGTATAATTTACAAGACATGATTGCATAAAATATAGGCTTCAATTAATACGAGTATCTAATAAGACTAATAAAACTAATACAAACATTATATATATATATATATATATATATATATATATATATATATATATATATATATATATATATATATATATATATATATATATATATATATATATATATATATATATTTGCATATGAATATGATAGAAATACAGATTTTTGAATGAAGATAGATAAAAATTATTCTATAATTAATGGGTATAAAATGATAGAGTTTATTGGCCCCTTATATATTGTTACTGGTTACTAATTACTGCTCCAGTTATACTAATGTTTATTAACCATATGACATGTTATTGTTTTATTGATTGTTATATGCTTTTACAATTATATTTTCATAATGATAGTGATCAAATGATTATATGTATATTATTTATATTGCCTTCCATTAATTTCATTTGTATGTTTTGGTAACCTACTGAGTTATTAATTCACTCTGAGTTTTAAATATTTTTTAAGAAGGGGTCATGATCCGAGAGAGTGAGGCGGATCTGGGACTCAAGTTGTATATATATTTTTAATATTTTTTCTCTAATTTTATTCTTTTGTAGTCAAGAGCTTAGAAAGTTAAAATAAATATAATGATTGATCTCCTTGCTTCTGTACATGAATTTTGAGGGGTGAATATAATTTTTTTTTAGATGAGTATGATTTATAGTTTCTTCCACTTATGGTTGTATTACTTAAAAGAGATTAGTGGCTCTAGGGTAGATTAATTAACATATAAACAAATAATTCTTTCAAAATTAGACACTGGGATGTTACCCGGGTGGTCTTGATATTTTAATTAGCCTCCATTACAGGGCTGCTCTCTATTATGGGGGTTTTCTCTATAGGTTGGAGTGGCACTAATCATATAGTATATGTGGCTTTTTATCATCCCCATTGTTCCTTTTATGACATAACTCATGGCTCATCGTCCATACCATAAGTTCTCTAGGATGAGTGGTCGAAGAAGACTCAATAATTGTATTCCTTAGCATTCATGGTTTTTGGCTAGTACAAGTAATTCATCCAGTGTCCTTGATTGCTAAAGTCCCTATGCATAGTTGAATGATCCTTCTCTTAGGCCTTATTTTAAAGCAACTTGCGTGACAATTAGCTCTATGTTCCTCAACCCAAGCATCTCTTTTTGGAACTAACTGATAAAAATCAGCAGTGAATTACCTTGCTCTTAACACAATCTTCAAGAGATACCATGAGCTTTTTAGGGCATCTATGCACTTGTGAATTGGGAAATGAACATCCTCTTAAACTATGTGAGAGAGGTGATTAAACTCAGGGGCAGGTGGGCAGATTATCAAAGGGCCAACTCTTTGAAGATGGTAACTAATAACTAACACTTTAAGGTATCGTTGACATCAAGTAGTGACATTGTTGATTCAAAGTAAATGACATTGTTAGATGGATTAGTCCTCCCTGTATAGGACACCAAGTTAGACAATATGAATTTGGAAGATGTTATTGCCTCAGTGATCTCCCTTGAGAATGTATTGGTCATATATGGCTCTATTCTTCTCACTGGCCAAGGAGGTGTGTAATATTCCTATCATGCAGTGAGATCTAATGGAAGAATTGAATTCTTTATCCTAGAATTCTCAATCACATTATAATACACTCATGTTATCTAAGTAATCCAAAATAATTCAAAAAATAAGGAACCGTTCAAAAATTTCATTCCCAAAAGAATAATTTACAAATAATCTAGTGCAATTACTTTGTATACATCAGAAAAAAAATTATATTACAAAAAATACCTTAAAAATTTTATTTTAAAAGACCTATACTCTATGATCTTACTCTACTTGGCCCATTACTTTTCCTGAAATATTAGAAGTCAACAGAGTAATTATAACTCAATAAGCATAGCCAAGTCTTAATACACTACAGGAAATTCATCAATCACCGGTGATCTGGACCGGTGGTTCTTCAGCCGCCGGTAATAACGGCAACTTCCCCGGAGGTTTGACCGCCAGTTTTGACCGGCAGTCTAACTGGTGGTTATGTAATTTACAGTGGCCAAAAATATTGACGGTCTAGAAATCACCGGTTAAACGGCCGGCATTAAATCTTATCGACAGTTTACCAGTGGCTTGAATCGCCAGTGTTAAGTAAATTTATTTCCGGCGGTCTAAACCGCCAGAAAGCCGCCAAAGAACGCACTAAAATATGTTGTCCTGAGCCTTCCATTTCATTTCATCTCCTCCTCTCTCTCTCTCTCCTACGCGACTCTCTCCCCCATCTCCTCCGCCCTCTTGCGATCGAGACGCATCCTCCGGCCTCCGACATGGTCCTGTCGGCCTCCAAAAAGTTCCTCCAAATGAAGATCTCACCCCCACGGCAAGGCTGAAGGCTCTCCCCACTCCCGTGCGTGAAATCCGCCTATGATGTTTGCATTTTTAGTTTTTTTTTATTGCATTTTGTTGCTATTTCGGTTAGATTACATCAAGGATCAACCTTAAGCCAATATCTTTTTGCTTTAGTCGTGGATGTTCTCACTAGACATTTGCGAGAAGATTTACCTTGTTGTATGATTTTTGTTGATGATATTCTTCTTGTTATAAGACTAGAGAGGGAGTTGATGGTAAACTTGAATTATGGAGGTCAACCATAGAGTCTAAAGGTTTTCGCTTGAGTAGATCTAAAACTAAATATATGAAGTGTAATTGTAGTAGTAATAGACATAGTGAGGGGTTTGTTGTAATATCTCGTTCCCTTACTGTTCCTCTATGATTTGGATTTTCCTCCCAGAATCGGCCAGGACGAAATTTGGATCGTCCAGGCCGATCAGTGCATTGAAAACAGCTAATTTCTGGAGTGTTCTGGAAGGATTTCTGGACAGGATCGTCCAGGACGATATTGAGATCGTCCGGGACGATCGGCACTGTTCACAATACCGTCCTGATCATCGCCCTGGGAATGGTCCAGGACGATCAGAATTTGGTCTGATCGTCCCGGGACGATCGGGCGATCGGCCAGGCCGATATGAGTAAGTTATAAGGAAATGAGCTCGTTTTGAAGAGAGAGAAAAATCAAAATTAAAATCAGAAATATCTGAGGAGAGAGAAAGAGAAAAGGAAAAAGAGAAAAGCTGGTTTTCGGAGACCGCGGAGCGCTTTTCGTCCGACGCTGCTGTTGGAGAAAGTGAAGATCTCGTAGTAAGGACTCCGAACCCTGTTTCTGTTTTCAAAGATGTTGTGTTTTGACCGAGTTGGGATTTGTTTTGTGTTTTCGTAGTCGACTTTTCAACATGATTTCGATTTGACACAACTTCCACCGCACAACTTCTGATATGTTGTAGATATGATTATTGCACACGATTTGACTGTATTCTACGAAGATTTTACCGGTCGGAATTGATTCTACGTGATTTTAATCGAATAGAAAATAATCGGGACTTGATTTGATTTGGTTTTTATAGGATAATAGTCTTGTATTGATGTTATTGATATTCTATTGTAATTTGGAAAGATTTTGGATATTGTATCCTTTTTGCAGGATTTTTGTGTAAATTTGACCGACTACCGTTACGCTGCCCGATTTTTCGTACGATTCCTGAATTGTATGAAATTGATAGATTGAACTGATATGCATTGATTATTGATATGATTGCTTTACTATTGACTATTGAATTGTTTATTGATTGAATTGACTATTGATACTGATCGCAAGTGGAACCTGGTTGAACATTGGTTGGAGATTGATTGATACCTGTACAGGATGGTGGGCCGACGGGCTTTCCTTTAAATCATAGATCATGGATCATGGATATAACGATGGGAGTCATAAGGAGATTATATGCCGACGGGCGGCCGACGGGCAATAGAGTGACGACTCTTTTCATAGAACCAATGTAATGGATATCTACAACAGCAATATGGATTCTACAACAGCAACATAGCCAGTAGATTGTACTTGTTCAGTATATAGTATTGAATTGCATGTTTACTGTATTGATTTACGAATTTATTGCTTTATCGACTTCTGCTTTATTGAGTTTGATCGGATTTACTGTATCGTATAGATTTCATTGATTTCATCGATTGACTACTGAGCATTGATATGGACATTGATAGATATAGATATTGCATTGATAGCATGGACATCGTATAGATTCATTGTATTGCTGCCTATAGATTTTATAGATTCACTGTTGCTATCGTTCCACACCGTATTGACCGTTTTATAGATTCCTTGTCTCGTATCGCTTTTCTCATTTGACTTCATTGATTAGATCGTACTGATTTGACCGTATTGATTTGATTGACGGATATGGATTGAGTTGATTTATCGAATTGCCTGCCGCTGCATTGACTGGTTTTATTGACTATTGAATTTCCGCTGCATTGACTCATTGACCATTGACTGATACGGATTTAATAGATTGACATGCATATTGATAGCATTGTCGTGCTTTGATTTCAGTTATAGGTATTAGGTGACCTGCTGGGCTTTGTAAAGCTCATTATATGTGGTTGATATTTTCAGGTCAGGGATCGGGAGCAGGAGATAGGAGTTGATTCATATTGATAGGTTTTAGTTCTTTTGATCGATAGATGATTCTTTTGTACTCAGGACATGATAGATTTCTCTACTTGTATTGATATTGTAGTTCCTGAGTATTGTACATGATGTTTTGAGATATGAATCGACTGTTATATTGATGTTTTAAATTTTTTAGATGTTTGATAGATTGCTTACTGAAGGTTTATAGATAACTCTGGTAAATTGTTGCGGAATTGATCGACATTCTTTCCAAGTTAGATCTCGGGGCATGACAAGTTGGTATCAGAGCAGTGTTATTGGAAGAATGAATTGTTACCAGAGTTGTAGGTTTGGATTGAGAGATTGGGTAGATTGGGTAGCTTTAAGAGCTTCATTGGCATACATCATTGCATGTGTGTATTATTGTTTTGAAATGTGCAGGTGAAAAGATATGGATCCTCCAGCAGAATCCAGTGTACCGAATGAGCAACACAGCGCAGCTCCAGTACCTTCAGAGAGTATGATGCAGTTAGCTACTGCTATTGCACATGTTATGGGGGATGCCCAGAGCAAGATGAGTGGGAGCAAAGAGGAAGAAGTTGATAGACACTTGCAGATGTTCCACAAGCTGAAGCCTCCGTTGTTCAAAGGGGCTGTAGGACCACAGGCTGCTGAGGATTGGATCATGAGGGTGGAAAAGATTTTTGACAGCATGCAGTGTCCGGGGAATAGAAAAGTATCTTTGGCAGTATTCATGTTGGAGAGTGAGGCAGAGAGATGGTGGATTGGACAGCAGAGAGAGAAATTTCAGGGGAAGACCAATGCTGAGATCACCTGGGATGAGTTCACTGCAGTGTTCAGGATGTGGTTTGTACCACCGTCAGCTCAGCGACAGATGCAGGAAGCTTTCATGAGACTGGAGCAAGGCCGCAAGTCAGTGATGCAGTACGAGGCTGAGTTTACTGCACTTGCGAGGTACGCTGCTCATCTGATCCCTACTGCCGAAGACAAATGTTATAGATTTCTGCACGGATTGAACAGAGAGCTGAGGCAACCACTAGTACCTTTCCGGATCCATGAGTTTTCTGAGCTAGTGGAGAGGGCCCGATTGATAGAGATTGAGCTGGCGACACCGATATCGAGGTACGAGGATACCAGGAGGAGAAGAGATGAGGTACGACGAGATGATTCCAGAGATAGAGAGAAGAGAAGCAGGTATGAGGGTTCGAAGGGATCTGCATCGGGATCTGCGTCACGATCAGCATTGATAGTATCATCTGGTGGTTCTGGCACGTGCATTCACTGTGGTAGATGACATACAGGTCAGTGCTACCTATTGACGGGTCAGTGTTTTCACTGTGGACAGCAAGGGCACAGAGCAGCAAATTGTCCTCAGAAAGGACTGGATGGAAGGACTGATTCTGGCACGGGGACAGGACAACAGAGGACTGTTGCCTCGAGGGCCTACAGTGAGAGATCAGGGAACCGGATGGATGATAGGACTGTCAGAGATCAGAGGGAGACAATTGCGCCACGACCTCCAGCACTTCCTCCAGTGGTGCCACGCATCTACAGTCTACAGAGTTTACAGCACCAGGATCAGCAACGACCAGAAGATTTTACTGGTAAGATTGATTTGACTAACCGATTGATATTGATATATGAACATTGCATATTGACATTTGATTGATTGCATTGTGTGTTCTGTATGGATTTCGACGAGTTTTGATTTGAATTTGGATTTCGATCGAATCGTTTTGCATTGTCTGTTTTTGCTTCGTACCTGTAGGGAAATGTCGGGACGACATTTTTCTAAGGTGGGGAGATTGTAATATCTCGTTCCCTTACTGTTCCTCTCTGATTTGGATTTTCCTCCCAGAATCGGCCAGGACGAAATTTGGATCGTCCAGGCCGATCAGTGCATTGAAAACAGCTAATTTCTGGAGTGTTCTGGAAGGATTTCTGGACAGGATCGTCCAGGACGATATTGAGATCGTCCGGGACGATCGGCACTGTTCACAATACCGTCCTGATCATCGCCCTGGGAATGGTCCAGGACGATCAGAATTTGGTCTGATCGTCCCGGGACGATCGGGCGATCGGCCAGGCCGATATGAGTAAGTTATAAGGAAATGAGCTCGTTTTGAAGAGAGAGAAAAATCAAAATTAAAATCAGAAATATCTGAGGAGAGAGAAAGAGAAAAGGAAAAAGAGAAAAGCTGGTTTTCGGAGACCGCGGAGCGCTTTTCGTCCGACGCTGCTGTTGGAGAAAGTGAAGATCTCGTAGTAAGGACTCCGAACCCTGTTTCTGTTTTCAAAGATGTTGTGTTTTGACCGAGTTGGGATTTGTTTTGTGTTTTCGTAGTCGACTTTTCGACATGATTTCGATTTGACACAACTTCCACCGCACAACTTCTGATTTGTTGTAGATATGATTATTGCACACGATTTGACTGTATTCTACAAAGATTTTACCGGTCGGAATTGATTCTACGTGATTTTAATCGAATAGAAAATAATCGGGACTTGATTTGATTTGGTTTTTATAGGATAATAGTCTTGTATTGATGTTATTGATATTCTATTATAATTTGGAAAGATTTTGGATATTGTATCCTTTTTGCAGGATTTTTGTGTAAATTTGACCGACTACCGTTACGCTGCCCGATTTTTCGTACGATTCCTGAATTGTATGAAATTGATAGATTGAACTGATATGCATTGATTATTGATATGATTGCTTTACTATTGACTATTAAATTGTTTATTGATTGAATTGACTATTGATACTGATCGCAAGTGGAACCTGGTTGAACATTGGTTGGAGATTGATTGATACCTGTACAGGATGGTGGGCCGACGGGCTTTCCTTTAAATCATAGATCATGGATCATGGATATAACGATGGGAGTCATAAGGAGATTATATGCCGACGGGCGGCCGACGGGCAATAGAGTGACGACTCTTTTCATAGAACCAATGTAATGGATATCTACAACAGCAATATGGATTCTACAACAGCAACATAGCCAGTAGATTGTACTTGTTCAGTATATAGTATTGAATTGCATGTTTACTGTATTGATTTACGAATTTATTGCTTTATCGACTTCTGCTTTATTGAGTTTGATCGGATTTACTATATCGTATAGATTTCATTGATTTCATCGATTGACTACTGAGCATTGATATGGACATTGATAGATATAGATATTGCATTGATAGCATGGACATCGTATAGATTCATTGTATTGCTGCCTATAGATTTTATAGATTCACTGTTGCTATCGTTCCACACCGTATTGACCGTTTTATAGATTCCTTGTCTCGTATCGCTTTTCTCATTTGACTTCATTGATTAGATCGTACTGATTTGACCGTATTGATTTGATTGACGGATATGGATTGAGTTGATTTATCGAATTGCCTGCTGCTGCATTGACTGGTTTTATTGACTATTGAATTTCCGCTGCATTGACTCATTGACCATTGACTGATACGGATTTAATAGATTGACATGCATATTGATAGCATTGCCGTGCTTTGATTTCAGTTATAGGTATTAGGTGACCTGCTGGGCTTTGTAAAGCTCATTATATGTGGTTGATATTTTCAGGTCAGGGATCGGGAGCAGGAGATAGGAGTTGATTCAGATTGATAGGTTTTAGTTCTTTTGATCGATAGATGATTCTTTTGTACTCAGGACAGGATAGATTTCTCTACTTGTATTGATATTGTAGTTCCTGAGTATTGTACATGATGTTTTGAGATATGAATCGACTGTTATATTGATGTTTTAAATTTTTTAGATGTTTGATAGATTGCTTACTGAAGGTTTATAGATAACTCTGGTAAATTGTTGCGGAATTGATCGACATTCTTTCCAAGTTAGATCTCGGGGCATGACATTTGTGACTTTGGGAAATCAAGTCATTAAAAAAAGTACATGTTTTAGAGATCTTGGATCTTTTGTTCAGAGTGATGGTGAAATAGAAGAGGATTTTATCAGTAGAATTCAAGTTGGATGGTTGAAATGGAGGAATGAATCGGGCTTGTTGTGTGATAGAAAAGTCCCCCTCAAACTTAATGGAAAATTTTATAATATGGTGGTGAGATCTGCAATGATTTATGGTGTTGAATCTTGGTCATTAAAAGATAAGCATAATACTAAGTTAAGTGTTGCAGAGATGAGGGTGCTCAGGTGGATGAGTGACTTTACCCCTAGAGATAGGATATGAAATGAGCATGGATGTTCTTTTTGCTTTAGTCATGGATGTTCTCACTAGACATTTGCGAGAGAATGTATCTTGTTGTATGCTTTTTGTTGATGATATTCTTCTTGTTGATACGATTAGAGAAGGAGTTGATGGTAAACTTGAATTATGGAGGTCAACTATAGAGTCTAAAGGTTTCACTTGAGTAGATCTAAAACTAAATATATGAAGTGTAATTTTAGTAGTAATAGATGTAGTGAGGGGTTTATAACTTTGGGATATCAAGTCATTAATAAAAGTACACATTTTAAATATCTTGGATCTATTGTTTAAAGTGATGGTTAGAAGGGGATATTATCAGCATAATTCAAGTTGGATGGTTGAAATGGAGGAATGAATCAGGTTTGTTGTGTGATAGAAAAGTCTCCCTCAAACATAAGGAAAAATTCTATAAGATGGTGGTGAGATCTACAATGCTTTATGGTGCCGAATCTTGGTTATTAAAATAGAAGCATAATACTAAGTTAAGTGTTGCAGAGATGAGGGTGCTTAGGTGGATGAGTGGATTTACCCCTAGAGATAGGATATGAAATGAGCATGGATGTTCTTTTTGCTTTAGTCATGGATGTTCTCACTAGACATTTGTGAGAAGATGTATCTTGTTGTATGTTTTTGTTGATGATATTCTTCTTGTTTATAAGACTAGAGAGGGAGTTGATGGTAAACTTGAATTATGTAGGTCAACCATAGAAACTAAAGGTTTTCCTTTGAGTATATCTAAAACTAAATATAGAAAGTGTAATTTTAATAGTAATAGATGTAGTGAGGGTTTTGTGACTTTTGGCGATCAAGTCATTAATAAAAGTATACGTTTTAGATATCTTGGATCTATTGTTCAGAGTGATGGTGAAATAGAAGGGAATATTATCAACAAAATTCAAGTTGGATGGTTGAAATGGAGGAATGAATCGGGCTTGTTGTGTGATAGAAAAGTCCCCCTCAAACTTAAGGGAAAATTCTATAAGATGGTGGTGAGATCTGCAATGCTTTATGGTGTCGAATCTTGGTCATTAAAAGAGAAGCATAATACTAAGTTAAGTGTTGCAGAGATGAGGGTGCTCAGGGGAATGAGTGGCTTTACCCCTAAAGATAGGATACGAAATGAGCATGGATGTTCTTTTTTAATTTAGTCATGGTTGTTCTCACTAGACATTTGCAAGAGGAAGCTTCTTGTTGTATGCTTTTTGTTGATGATATTCTTCTTGTTGATAAGACTAGAGAGGGAGTTGATGGTAAACTTGAATTATGGTGGTCAACCATAGATTCTAAAGGTTTTCGCTTGAGTAGATCTAAAGCTAAATATATGATGTGTAATTTTAGTAATAATAGACGTAGTAAGGGGTTTGTGTCTTTGGGCGATCAATTCATTAATAAAAGTACACATTTTAGATATCTTGGATTTATTGTTCAGAGTGATCGTGAAATAGAAGTGGATATTATCAACATAATTCAAGTTGGATAATTGAAATGGAGGAATGAATCGGGCTTTTTGTGTGATAGAAAAGTCCCCCTCAAACTTAAGGGAAAATTCTATAAGATGGTGGTGAGATCTGCAATGCTTTATGGTGCTGAATCTTGGTCATTAAAAGACAAGCATAATACTAAGTTAAGTGTTACAGAGATGAGGGTGCTCTTGTGCATGAGTGGCTTTACCCCTAGAGATAGGATACGAAATGAGCGTGGATGTTCTTTTTTCTTTAGTCATGGATGTTCTCACTAGGCATTTGCGAGAGAATGTATCTTATTGTATGCTTTTTGTTGATGATATTCTTCTTGTTGATAAGACTAGAGAAGGAGTTGATGATATAGCACGTACACTTATTAAGGGTGCATATCTTCTAATAATTGTTTTCATAACTATGTAGGGGGACATTTGCTTCAACATCCAAATGACTATCCAAGAAGAGAGATATTGGATGTATAACAGATTGTTACCGGGTCGAAAAGGATTGACAGATGAATTTATATAGGGAGTTGAAACTTTCATTCAAGTTGCATCTCAACTACCTTCCTTTAAGTTCAATAAAATATTTAGATGTCTATGTTCGAAGCATAAAAATCAAGCATTCCTCATGAAGAAGATGAGTGTTATTATTACTGCATTCTGAATAAGGTTCTTGACCTGGAGTACCCAGGCGAAGATGAAAACTTTGTATGCTTGTTTAGCTGTCAATGGTATGATCCAGTATAGAATAGAGGCACAAGGGTTCATCCTGCATATGATTTAGTAGATATAAAACATAGTAGAAGATATGGAAAGTTTGATCCATTTGTGTTAGCAAGTTAAGCTATTCAAGTTTATTTCAGTAAATATCCCAATGGTCGTAGGGATAAATAAGATTGGCTAGCTTTCATAAAAATAAAAGCACGGGGAATAATTAATCAATAATACGTTGTAGTAAATGCATATCAAGATAATGAGATGTCAAGTTGTAGGCCTGTTAAAATTGAGAAGATACTAACTATAACCCCTAGTATTGAAATATAGTTAGAAGATGTGAATAGTTCAACTTGCTCATCAAGTGAGAATGAGGATGAAAGTAAAGATACCCTAGAGAAAAATGAAAATATTGCTGATTTTGAGAAGTTTTTTGTAATTTAGAATTATAATTTTTATAATTTAGAATTATAGTTTTTATAATATTTTTGAATAGTTTTATACTTATAGAATTGTATTTTTGAATTCTAAGCAATGAAAATGTTAATCATTATTTTGTATTCTGTCATTTTTTATTTTGGTAATTCATTAATGTGTATTCTGTATTCTTTATTTTTTATATATATTACAATGTTTTACTAATTACTTCTTTTAATGCAGATGACTTCAGGTGACGATCCTCCTCGTAGATCCTTTGCCTTAAAGTTTTCTCAAAAAAAGTTGAGTGTTAATCCTAACAGACCTAGACAGCCTAATGAAAGTGAGGGATAGAGATCAGTTCCACCAGTTATACCTTCACTACCACTACCCAGGAGTCAGCAGCAATCCCCTAGTGAGTAGGGTCAGGGTCAGTCAGATCCACCTGCTATTGCACCACCACCCTTTCTTAGGTACTTCCCTCCTTTGTCGATGAGTCCTCACTTTCCCTCTCCAGATCAAGCATATGCAGCTCCATTCTATCCATATTTCCCTCCACCATCATTACAAGCTGTAAGTCCATCCATCGATCCTTACCCTCCTTACCCCCACCCATATTATTACCCATATCCGGTGCAACCAGAACATGTTGGACCATCTAGACCAGCAGAGGTTGGTGCTGGGGATCATACAGCTGTAGTAGATAAGCATTAATATATTGAGCCTGAGGGCGATAAATAAGTTCAGTTTATGTTGTTAAGTTTCTTATATTTTGATATATTATATATTATTAACAGAAAAATTAACATGCAGATTCGATCCTTCAAGGTCACCTACTCACAAGATTCAGGATATTATAAATAACAAATATGATGCTGCTTACTTATCAAGAAAGAAGATCCCAAAGAAAATTAGAGATATGTGGTTTGGAGAATTTCAGGTATACTTATTTGGCATGAATTTAAATATTTGATTTAATTTGTATTAATATTTTTTTACAGAAAGAATTTAGGTGGTTACCTGAGCATAACACGAAGATCATAACAATTTTTGAGAGGAGAGGAGCGACCCCTGAGTTCACAAAAATAAGAGAGCATAATAAGCATAATAGAGCATCTGATTGTGGAGGTTTATGAAGCTCTCTTCATACTGGTGGATATGTTCCTCATACGGAATATAGATGACAACTAGTAAAAGCTTTAAATTAGTTTATTAAATGTATTTAAATTATTATAACTATATCTTATACTTTCTAAAAGAGTTTCTTGGTTGGAAGTCAACACCTCTAGAGTTGCATATGAGAACTCATCAACATCAAGCTGACCATCAGTAGGTTGATGAAAAGGCTAAAAATGCTCATATGAGTATAATTTTTTGGAGTTTGGGAATAGAAATTTATTATAATAAAATTAAATCTAATATCAATATATTTTATGGATTTATTCTCGTAAGATGATTTTGTACGAGCTCGGGAAAGTCGTTAGTCCACTAGTGAGGGATCATCTTCAGGATCGACCCAGATTTTTAAGTATCATACTTGGTCAGATGTTGTTGGAGGAAGATAGAGGGGAAGGGTATATGGCTTAGGTTCGCAAGGCTATGCTTATGAGGGCAGTTCATCCACCTCAATATTTTATGATCTAAGTGGAGCTAAAGAAACTGTAAGCCAGAGAGTTGCAGCGCTAACAAGAGAGATAGAAGGGATGAGAAAGCTTCAAAATGAGATGTAGGCAGAGCTGCGATCCCATAGAGAAGAAAATCAAAAGAAGAAAGAGCAAAAGCATCCACATGCATCACCAAACAGCGAGGATACAGAGGATTAGGACTCTTTTTTGTTCGATGAACTTATGATGAACTTATTATAAACTTATTTGGATATGAACTTATTTGGTTTAATTTGCTGCTGAACTTAGTTATGAACTTATTTATTTAAACTTATGAACTTAGTTATGAAATTATTTGGTTTCACTTATTGATTTGTTTTAATGAATATATTTGTGATAATTGTTGTGATTGATTATAGTGGTTTGTTGCCCAAACATCGCTGTATTTTCTGTGCAGGTTTAAAATTTAGGGTGAAAATAAGTAAAATAGAAGGGAGTCTGTCAATTATAATTTTCAAATGCTACAAGTTTTCGGTGGCCAACTGGCAGTTTGGTCGCTGAAAACTTCGATACCGGACAGCTAACTAAAGCCACCGGTAAATGACTAAAACAGTCGGTAAATATCGGTGGTGTCTGGCGGTACACAGGCGATATGCTGGCGGTCTCACCACTGGTAATTCCTTTGGTTTTCACCGCAAGTAATCCACAGGTGATTTTACCAGCGGTTTACCTGCAATCCACACTATAATAATGATGATATTTATACCGGCGGCTGAATGTCCAATATGCCGCCAGTGATTTTACCGACAGTCATCGATGCTTAGACCGCCGGAACCTAACCAACGGCACTAATCGTCGGTGAAAAAAACTGCCAGAAAAACACCGACAAAAAATGTTTCCGACACCATTTTTTCGGCAGTTTTTTTACCATAAAAAAGCTGTCGGTGTTTTAGCAAACCGCCTGAAAACAAGTAGAAATTGCCGGAATAAATCGCCGGTAATGAGTGATTTTCCTGTAAGGATGTTCAATACCCATATTCATAATTTATAAGAAGAAGGGTTTAAATATTAAATTAAAGTAAACATAAAATAAATGTTACTTTTCTAGAAACATATAAGAATTTACTTTTCATAGACGTATACTTTTGTTACACTTTCACATGGATATTAAAGTATATTGGTTTCTATAAGCAAACATAGTATGTGTTTTCATTCACATGTTCATAGAAGCATCAAAGTTTAATTGTATAGGAATAATAGAGTATACTAATTTTTGCAACATTCCTTTGTAGTTAAACTTATTCTATTTTTGAAAATGTCCTTTATATCCAATTTATTTCATTTAATATAATATGTAATTATATTCATTGTGATATGCAAATCTCGATGTTTTCTTATAACTCTACTTTCACTTATTCCTCCCACTATCAACCTTCACTCGGTGAAAGAGATCATCTTAAATCCCCTTATAACTCCACTTGCACTTATACCTCCCTGAACATCTCAGACCTAACTAAAATAGATGGGGCCAAAAATAACCTTTCACAGATGTCCAAGGTAGATGACATTATAATTAAAAGAGAAGTATAACAGAATGTTAGATTTGTATAATAGAATTTGTAGTGCACTTTATTAATCCCCCATATCAACACATCCACCATATGATCATGAATGTATATGCTAAACTTTACATAATAAACATGTAAACAAGTGATGAGCATGATCATAAACATAAGTATACCACATTATAAAGAATTGTTGCTTATCTATTTTCAGAAATAGAATTTTGATGATTGCAAACACTTCTATTTTACTATGACTGCCTTGACTACTAACATTTCAAGTCCACAGGATCAAGATTGTAATTTGAACCATCTCAAGATTGGGTAGACTAGGTCTAAGTCAGTTTATAAACTTTTTCATTTCTTGAGTCTATTTGTAATAAATGTGGTTCTTAATGCTAAGTAACCTTGCACACACACACTTAATGGAATTTTTTCTATCTAACTTAGAGTTCTCTTTCTTGAGTACATCATTCAGGATAATTCCCATATCATCCTGGCCGATCAGATTAAAACCAGAAACCCTAATTAGGGCATCCTTGTTAAGGCAGCCGTCATTAAGCACATCATCCTGGATGATGTTTATATCGTCCGGGATGATATGCTCAAATTAGAAAGAATCAACCATCAGATCTATTTAGGTATTATTTATTTTTAGACATCATCTAGGATATCGTTCTGGATGATACACACAATTATGCCTAAATTAATCTGGTAGTTAAGGAAAGCAATTAAAGCTTGATTGATATGATCACATCATCCTAGATGATCACAGAATTGTCCAGGACTATCAATTCAAAAACCTTAGTTGTTCCTGAATGATCACATATCAGACAGCGTCAATTCAAAGTGATATTCTGGACAATTTTAATGGATTTATACTAATCATCCGGGATGATCGTGAGATTGTCCTGAATGATTAATCTATTTTTCAATCGTCTAGCCATCCATTCAGAGTGATGGTCAAATTGATATTCTGTGATTTAAACTAATTGTACAGGATGACATTTAACCATCCTGGACGATATGAATAAAAATCGTCTGATCGTCCCAAATTGTTATGGCTTATTAAGCTTAATTTGCACTAATCGTATAGGATGATATTAATATCATCCTGGACAATAAAGTCGGCAAGTTGCAATTAATGAGCTATTCTGAAGCTCTTCTATATAAGCTCTCATATATCACCCATGAGGATATCTTTTGCTGCTGTCTTGACCTGAGATAGCCTAAAGGAGAGGGAGAGAGAGTTTGTGAGAGGGTTCACAAAGGTTGCTCCAAGCAAGATTCCAAGTCGTCTTCTCCGATCATCATCCTTTGTCCTTGGGGGTTCAAGGGAGGTCTACTTTAGCAATCGATCAAGGTTCTCTACCTACTTCAGGAGGAAGCAAAAGGAGTCGGGTTCTTTGCCTCACCGGTGTCAGTGAAAAGGAGGTTTACCAAAGGCTTATCTGCCTTGCTATGGGAGCAAAAGGAGAGTCACTGAGTTTAGTGCAATACCCGGAGGGCGCCTCCGGGGATTGGACGTAGGTCGAGTTGACCGAACCACTATAAATCTCTGTGTTCCTTTACTACTATTTTTTGTATTTAATTTCTGCACTTCTTATTTTCTTTGTGGTGAATTGTGATTTTTGTTTTGAGTTTTTAAATGAAAGAATATTTTAAAATACCAATTCACCCCCCTCCCCCCCTTCTTGGTTAGCACTGGGTTTGTTCATAAGGGCTTAACATCCCTAATAAACTTTCAAGTGGTATCAGAGCGGAATTCATAAAATTAAATTTGAAAACTTTTTGAATTTTGATCTATGGCTAACTCTGATAATCATAATACTGTGAAAGGATATTCTATTACCCGATCACCTTTGTTTGATAATATTTCTTTTGATTTTTAAAAAATTTGCATGTCTGCATTTTTACAAATCGATTGACTATCGCATTTGGATGCTTGTTAAAAAAGGTTACTCACCTCCTTCACGTGAAATTAATGGAATTAAAACTGAACTTCATTTTACTGAATGTACTTTTGATGATAAGGATTTAACACAACTTAATGTAAAATGTTTGAACTATTTTTTCTATGCTTTAAAATCTGAAGACTACATGCGTGTTTTAACTTGTGCTACTGGTAAAGAGATTTGGGATAGATTGTGTATTACTTATGAAGGAATAAATGAAGTTAAGCAATTTAGATTGAATATTTTATTGCATGACTACAAACTTTTTTATATGAAACCTTATCAATCGATTTCTGATATGCATACAGGATTTACTCAAATTGTCACATTATTGCATGCTTTAGGAAGAGAACTTACTAACTATAAAAAAGTGAATGAAATTTTAAGATGCTTGCCTTCCTCTTTTGATGCTAAGAACACTACAATTACTAAATCTAAATATTTGTATAGTTATTCGATTGATAACTTACTTGGATCACTCATTGCTTACGAGCAAGGGTGAATCAAAGAAATCTTGATGCATGTGAGAAAAAGAAGAAAAAAAACTATAGCACTGAAGGCTAATGAAATAAATACCAATTCTTCTAAGTCTGAAAGCGACGATATTGCCTTCATCATTAGGTAGTTCAAAAACTTTCTAAGGAAGAATCACAATCATCATCGGAAGTGGAAAAAAAGGTAAGGATGGCAAAAATTATAAAAATTCTTTTGATGTTGTCTGTTTTGAATGCAGGAAACCTGAACATGTTAAGGCTGATTGTCCTACACTTAAAGATCACTCAAGTAAAGAGAAGGATGAGGAGAAATCTAAGTTCAAGAAGGATAAGAAGCGATTCCAAAAGGCATTATAGGCATAGTCTACATCTGTCACGACCCAACCCGACCAGAACGACTCCCTTCGAGTCGGGCCGCGACAAATGTTGAAAATCCAGGATCTCGTTTTGGAATTTGCTTCATAACTTTCTTTCAAATATTCAAAAAAAACATAAACACAGAGCTGCTATAAACTTCAATCACATATAAAGAAATGCATCCACTATTTTCTTCTTTCTTTCATCAAAATAATCATATACAATACAGTGCATGGCTACAGACAGAAAGAACAGAACAGAAAAGTCATGACTGTACAAAAATTAAAAGTACAAAATACCAAATCACTGATCAGACCCAGAACTGCTAGCCCAAGACTTCCTTCCTTTTTCCCGAACCTGAAAATCATGCAGAAAATAAGGATGAGCTTACAGCTCAGCAAGACTACACTCACCAATCAAAATCTCCAAAAATTCACATCAGAAGCAGTTATTCAATTAGTCGTACATAATTCAAACAATCATACAGAAATCATATAAGAAATAAAATAGATACCTAATCAAATAAAAATCATATCACAGATACATGAATTCAAATCAGAGTGCAGAATATATCTGATAAAACTTATAAAACTTTCAAATCACAGAACGGATCGGTTCGTACAAATCAGAATTCAAATCAAATAAATTCACATTTCAAATATCACATATCACATATCAGATTCTCGGACCCTTACAGAACCTCAACGGATTCTGGCTCCTTATACCTCCCTTTCCTAGCACAGACAAAATCTCGACGGATTCTGACCCTTTATGTCTCCATTTGTGCTTATAGCACCAGAACAGAACATATATATAAAATTTTCAAAACAAAACTTGTTTTCTTTTAAGACTTCCCTGACACAGACAAAATCTCAAAGGATTCTGGCCACTTATAACTCCATTCTGATATCACAACACATCAAAGCATTCAATTTAGAAAATCAGATTTCGTCAAAAAAGTCATCAGTGGCATAACGACAATATACATAATTTACACAGAATTTACAGATTCAAAAATTTACCAAATTACCACATATTGTGCCAAACAACATTCTAAGACTTTTATTGTACTGAAGTAATAATTTCAGACACCCAGATAAATTATTATTCGATCAAAACCCCAAAGAATTCAAAATACCCAATAAAAATCTTCCAGAAAATACTCAAAACGTGCACAAATGTCATCTCATAAACAAACCAAAAGTTATGCGGTAAAACTTGTATCAGTGCAAAATAATACCATAATTTTACTAACAAAATCAAAATTCGAAAAGAAAAGTCATCAAAATCCTCATTTCTGAAAATTGAGAAAGGCGAAATGTGCCTTACCTCGAGTCGATCAACTTTCTCAACTGCAGCTACGGACGAAAACGGACAGAAGTCGCCCAAAAATCACTTTTTCTTCTTTTTCCTTTAGTTTCTCTCTCCTACCCTTTTCTCTCTCTTCAAAAAGATCTCATTTTCATATATATCCAACCAGATTATCCCGGACAATCCAAAATCATCCCGGGACGATTTACCCTCTGGACGAATTTTGTTCAAACAAAATATTTATCGTACTTGGACGAGTTGCTCTCTGGAAAAATTTCGTACGGACGAACCTCATTTTGTCCTGGGACAAACTTCTCTGTCCCCAAAACCTGTACAAACCTGTACCGATCGTCCCCGGACGATCCAACTTCGTTCGGACGATCCTGGAAGGAAAACAGCTTTCACAATCTCCCCAACTTCAGAAAAATGTCGTCCTCGATATTTCTGAAACAAAACTGAGTTAGAACAGATACGGATATAACTGTCTCATATCTGATTCCTTCTCCCAATTAGCTTCTCATGCTGTTCTATGCTTCCACTGAACTTTAACCAACGGAATCTGTTTATTTCTTAACTTGCGAACATCATAAGCTAAAACATGTTCAGGCTCTTCCTTGTACTACAGATTCTCCTGAATCTCCACATCATCGGCGGACAGCTTCTTTTCAAAATCAGACATCCACTTTCTCAAAGAAGATACGTGAAAAAACATTATGTATATCGGATATTTGATCAGGCAATAATAATCTATAAGCAGACTTTCCAATCCTTTTAATAACTTTAAAAGGTCTGACATACCTTGGATTGAACTTACTTACTCTTCCAAATCTACTAAAGCCTTTCATCGAACTGACTTTGACATACACAAAGTCACCAATTTGAAATTCTGCAAATTTGTACTTCTGATTGTAATACTTATGTTGTCTGTCTTGTGCAGCTTTCAATCTTTCTTTAATCAGATTGATTTTCATAACAGTTCATCCACAAAAGTTGCACCCAATTCTTGTCTATCTCCTGCTTCAGTTAGAGTCAAAGGAGTTCTACACTTTCGGCCATACAGAGCTTCGTAAGGTGCTATACTAATACTGGACTAAAAACTGTTATTATAAGCAAATTCTATCAGTGGGATATGATCTTCCCAACTGCCTCCAAAATCCAAAACACATAATCTCAGAAGATCTTCCAGTACCTGAATAGTTCTCTCAGACTATCCATCATTCTGCGGATGAAAAGCAGCACTGAAATGCAACTTCGTACCCAATCCTTGCTGAATATCCTTCCAAAGTCTGGAAGTAAACATTCCATCTCGATCAGATATAATCACTTTTGGTACACCATGCAATCTAATAATTTCTTTAACATATACTTGAGCTAACTTATCCATCGGATTCGTCTGTCTGATCGAAAGAAAATATGCAGACTTCATCAAGCGATCAACAATTACCCAAATTGCATCATGTCCTTGCCTTGATCGAGGAAAACCCTTAGCAAAATCCATCGTTATCTCCTCCAACTTTCACTCAGGGATAGGCAATGACTGCAAAAGACCTCTTGGTCGCTGATGCTCTGCCTTTACTAACTGACTGCTTCACATTTCAAAACAAACTCCGCTATATCCTTTTTTATTCCAGGCCATCAAAATAACCTCTTCATATCTCTGTATAACTTACCACTTCCCGGATGAATGGTATAGCCTGAATGGTGAGATTCGTGCAAAATCTCTTTCCTCAGATCTCTAAACATAGGAATCCACAATCCTGGGATGAATTGCCCTCTGGACGAATTTCGTTCACACGAAATAATTATCGTACCTGGACGAGTTGCTCTCTGGAAAAATTTCATACGGACGAACCTCATTTCGTCATAGGACGAACTTCTCTGTCCCCAAAACCTGTACAAACCTATATCGATCGTCCCCAGATGATCCAACTTTGTCCGGACGATCTTGGAAGGAAAACAGCTTTCACAACATCTGACTCCTTTGAGACTGAGGCAGAGGAGGAAACCAAGAATTTGTGCTTGAAGGCTGATAATCATCTTGAACAGTCTGACCAAGAAGAGGTATATCAACCAACCTATGATCAACTATTTGAAATATATGAGAAAATTCATGCATCATATAGAAATCTTAAGAAAACACATGCTAGTTTAAAATGAGAGTTTTTGAATTTATAAAAATAACATGAAGTCTTGATTAAAGATCACCTCCAAATTGATAGCAATCACATGTCTTTACGTGATGAGTTTGATGAATTAAATAAAAATCACTCTGAGTTAGTTATTGAGCATGATTCATTGAAAGCATCATACACTTCACTTGAATCTGATTATAAGACATATATTAATAAATCTGATTATAGGGAGCACAATTTGAGAGTTGATAATGTAGCTTTAGAAAGTGCTAACTTGAGGTTTAAAGCTAAATTGAATGCACTTAAGAAAAGTAGGACGACACCCACACTTGATCTTAAGCCAAAACCTCGGAAGAGGGATTATAACTCAAATAAATTAGTAAATCCTTTCCCTGATGTTAAATGTTTTTCATGTGACATGCTAGGGCACATCTCACACACTTGCACTGTTCACCGTAGTTCACATTGGGTGTGGAGACCAAATTGCATGTTTCACAGCATAACACAAATGCATTGCATTCTTCTTTTCATAAGAGGGGACCCAAACCTGTTTGGATTCCTAAATTTGATGTTTAATGATTTTGCAGGTTTGCTCTCACAAAAGGTCTCCTGAGAGCATGTGGTAATTAGACAACGGAGGCTCACAGCTCATAATTGTATAAACTTGCTGCTTAATAAAATTATGAATTACATGCTTCTACTCTGCTGATTATTATTATTGTCAGCATTAGTTTTTGTGTTAGCTTTTTATGTTTGCTATTATAGTTTGGGTACTTTTTACTTTATGATTTTTTTTTTTTTTTTTTTTTTTGAGAATTTTTAGTCAAGGTTTGACATCTCTAAATCAGTTAAAGAGGAAAATACCATTAATTGTTTTCTTTTTTCTAAGTTCCTTTAATGGTGTAATTTTCTTTTTCAAATAAAAGTCTATCTCAAATCAACAACTGGACTATGCAATTCAGATCTTTTTCAATCTTGCTACAGTAATCTATCTTATATATATAATGTTCAAAGTTTTTATTTTACCTTCAATTTTTTCAAAATCTTGTCGTTTCATTTATCATATGATTTTTTATTCTGTTTTGTAATTTATTCTTCCTTATATTAGAGAGTGAGTTTTTCTTCTCTAATATCTGGAAGATATAATCACAACTGAGAGTATTTAAATTTTTTTAAAAAGGGACCTAACTTGCAAAATTAAATGAAAAAAAATGGTCAATGATGTCAAAATCAAAATATGCGCAATGTCACCAAATTGAATATATACACAAACACACACAAAGTGTATTAATTAAAAATAAAAAGATGCGCAAAGAACGCCAATTAAATTGACAAGAGGCATAAAATAAACTCAACAAAAGCAAGCTCCTTCCCTTTCAAAATTTTTAAATCTTAGAAAAATTCATGTGTCACTTGATATTTTTTCAAATGCTTGATTTAAGGATTCTTGATCATCACTAATTACTTTGATATATTATTTTATAAAATATTTTTCTGAAACCAAGTTTTGATTGGAATTTTTTTTCTTATCCAAATTGATTTTTCTGATTTAAATATTTATTTTCAAAAGAAGTTTTACCCTGAGAGAAGTCCGAGTTAGGAATAACAAGATCGGTTGTATTACCAATTTTTTGGATTCTGACGTTGTTAATTTATTGACTTACAAGTCTTTAAAAGCATTCACATGGAGACTATGTTACATTCATGCCTTGATAAAAAAATCCTTTATTTTTTTTATTTTTATGTATTTTTCATATATTATTTTTATCATTTTTAGTTAATTTTAATGTTTTTGGGCCTTGTCTGATCATCTCCATCCATCCTCTATTTTAAACTTTTTCTCACATCGTCCTGGATAATATTCCTATCGTCCTAAACGATCGGTTCAATTCACTTCTAAAAGTCCATCTACTGGCTGTTCTGACCTTTCTGCTCTTTATCATCCTAGACGATGCATTATCATCCTTGACGATCTGATCGACTTCTGTTTTAATTATCTGTGATCGTCCCGTCCAATACTCTTCGTCCTGGATGATATTCTCAAAGCTTTGCTCAATTATGGGTAATCTACCAGTCTGATCCACTTGTTCGTCCTGGATGATACACATGGCAATACATTTAAAGCTCTTAAATTCGGCCGATACGATCAATTATTGATGATCATCTCGGACGATCCACATGTTCGTCCTGGATGATACATGTGGAAATGCTTTAAACATTTTTAAATTTGTCCAGTATGATCCATTATTATTCGTCATCCTAGACGATCCACTTATCGGCCAAGGCGATATGCTTTTTCAACGGTCTTCCGGCTTGACTCCTCGGGACGATCGACTGTGTCTTATCATCCCGGATGATATCTGATCGGCCTGGAAAATATGACCGCCTTTCTGACAAATCAACCTGGACTCAATTATTGTACCCGATCGGCTTGGACTATTTTGCGCTTGGACTATTTTGCGATCATCCTGGACGATTGGGCTGATTCTTTTTAAACCGAGCCGTTCAGCCATTTTCTTCACTCAAATTTCCACAAAACTTCTTGTGCTCCTCTTCTAGTGCTCTATTCTATGATCATGGAAGGAGAAAGCGATCTCTTCATCTTTCTTGTAGTTCCTCAAGGGCAACTCTGGACCCTCGATTCATGGAGGCAAACGATCAAGCCGCCTACTAATGATACAAGATGGCCAGTATCACTGTCTCCTGGTCCGTCAACCCAAACCATCTATCTTATTCGGTACTTGACTTGTTCTCTCATACTTCTTTGTGCTTCATTCTTAACCTTGCAATCCCTTTCAATTCGAACTTCTCTTTGAGTTCTTCGCTAGCCTCCAAATTAATTCTTCCTTCACTGATCTTGGGTCATATGTGAATCGACATCCCATCGAGATCACATATCAGGACTGCCAAGAGTTTTTATAACTTTCTACCGCATGGGATAAATTTCATACCCTGTATTCTGATTCTAATTATGATTAGTCCCTTGCCAACCAATTTCTTAGAAATTTAATGCTCACATTCAAATTGAAGATATTAACACCTTACTCAAAGATGCTAAGATAATTCAGCATATCCTTCGCACCTCCATTATTCCTAAAGCTGGTGATATAGTTCATATCACTCCTCTTCTTTCAATCACCACCTTTTACATTTTGGTTAATCAAGAATTCAATGCAACTGACCTGATCTTTTGCTATATCGAGCACTTGATTATAATTTGAGATCCAGATCATATGAGAAAGCCAAATCTTTCCCTGGGATATATCATTACATATATTCTAGAATCCAAAAATAACCTCTAATATCCTGCTCCTCCTAACTATCAGCCCGCCTTCTACTCAAATAATTCCTTCAATGTCCTTTACAGTACACATCTCCACCCGAGGGACGAGGACGCTCTGGGGGTCGAGGAGGAGGAGGCTCCCCCACCTATTCCTGCACCTACGCCACTTCGCCAGCACTCTTAGCTATATGAGCTGGTGGAGCATTTTGACCAGTGGGAAGCCTATTTTGACATTTACGTTGTTGCATAGGAGTAGCAACATGCTGAGGACTTAGCCCACTTTGATGCCTACGTTGCACACCAGTAGAAGCAGCAGCACGACCAGGACATGGACTGGTTTGGAGCACAGTTCACCATGTTGTCTAGCTACTTTCAGCAGCCACCACCACCTTCTCCTCCTTCAGATGGTCAGGGTCATCATTTTACTAGTTTTCTTTTTATGTTGTTTTTTCATTGTAGTTTGTTTCTATTTTTTATTATTTAGTTTTTATTTTGTTTATGTTCTACTTTCCTCTTTCTTTTTTGTGATGTCAAAAGGGGGAGTGGTCTGCTATATTGTTTGCTTTGTACTTTTATTCTATTATTAAATAGTTGATATGTGTCTTTTCTTCATACTATTTTCATTAAATTGCCTTAACTGCTTAGTTTTTTGTGTGTTTTCCATCATCAAAATGGGAGAGATTATTGTATATCTACTTTAGAAATATAATTTTAATGATTGGAAATACTTCTATTTTACTACGACTGCCTTACCTACTAACATTTTAGGTCCACAGGATCAAGACTATAATTTGAACCAGCTTAAGATTGGGTAAACTAGGTCTGAGTTAGTTTGTAAACCTTTTCCTTTCTTGAGTCTATTTGTAATAAATGTGGTTCATGATGCTAAGTAACCTTGCATACACACACTTGGGATAATTTTTTCTGTCTAACTTAGAGTTCTCTGTCTTCAGTACATCATCCAAGATGATTTCCATATCATCTTGGCTGATCAAAAAAAAATTAAAACCCTGATTAGAGCATCCTTGTTAAGGCAGCTGTCATTAAGCACATCATCCTAAATGATGTTTGTATCATCCGGGATGATATGCTCAAATAAAAAAGAATCAGCTACCATATCTATTTAGGTATTATTTATTATTAGTCATGATCCTGGACGATATACACAATTATGCCTAAATTAATCTGGTAGTTAAAGAAATCAATTAAGGCTTGATTGATATGATCACATTGTCTTGGATGATCACAGGATCATCCGAGAAAATCAATTTAAAAACCTTAGTTGTTCCTGGACGATCACATATAGGACAATGTTTATTCAGGGCAATATTCTAGACAATTTTCACGAATTTGTACTAATCATCCGAGATGATCGTGAGATCATCCTAGACAATCAAGCTATTTTTCAATCGTCCAACCATCCATTCAGAGCGATGGTATGGCTGACATTCTGTGATTTGAACTAATCATATAGGATGATATTTAATCATCCTTGATGATATGAACAAAAATCTTCTGATAGTCCCAAATCATCCTAGCTGATTGATCTTAATTTGCACTAATCGTACAGGACGATATTAATGTCGTCTTGGACAATAAAGTCAGCAAGTTGTAATTAATGAGCTATTATGAAGCTCTTCTATATAAGCTCTCTTATATCACCCACGAGGGTATCTTTTGCTGCTGTCTTGACTTGAGAGAGCCTAGAGGAGAGGGAGAGAGAGGGAGAGAGAGAGAGAGAGAGAGAGAGAGAGAGAGAGAGAGAGAGAGAGAGAGAGAGAGAGAGAGAGAAAGAGAGAGGTTTCACAAAGGTTGCTCCATACAAGGTTCCAAGCCATCTTCTACGATCATCATCCTTTATCCTTAGGTGTTCAAGGGAGATCTACTTCAGCAATCGGTCAAGGTTCACTTCCTGCTTCAGGAGGAAGCAAAAGGAGTCGGGTTCTCTGCCTCGAGGGTGTCGGTGGAAAGGAGGTTTTGTAAATGCTTCTCCGCCTTGCTGTGGGAGCAAAATGAGAGTCAATGAGTTTAGTACAATACCCATTGGGCGCCTCCGAGGAGTAGACGTAGGTCGAGTTGACTGAACCACTATAAATCTATGTGTTCCTTTACTGCTATTTTTCGCACTTCTTATTTTATTTGTGGTGAATTGTGGTTTTTATTTTGAGTTTTTGATTGAAAGACTTTTTTAAAATACCAATTCACCCCCCCCCCCCCCCCTCTCGGTTAGCCTTGTGCTAGTTCATAAGGGCTTAATATCCCTAATGAACTTTCAAGAATGGCAAATGTGCAACTTATTCGCATTTTCCAACTTTTACCATTTAGGAAATCATTTGTAAACAACCTTTTAATACTTTTATGGAATTATAACTAATGCTAAATTTTCCATTTTTTTAATGAAAGTGCCCAAATTTTTATATAGAAAAAAGAAACCAATAAGAATTTTATGTTTACTGTCAAATTGTCTAAAGTAAATCATTATATAACATATATGTAGTTATACAATGAAATGTTTGTTACACTCATTAAAATCCTCTTTTACTCTTTATCTTTTCATGGAAATATCAATATTAAAATAAAAATAGGTATTAAGAGCCTATCTTGAGTACAACAATTCTTCAACCTAGCTTGATGGAAGAATCTCACATCGTGACCTTTGAAGTCCTCTCCCCTTCTATTTTCCCTTTTCCTTCTCTCCTTCTCCTCTTCCTTCTTCGGCAAATTGAGTGGTGAGGGTGAAGTGAAAATTGATTTAAATTTTTCATATATAAAAATACATTTTAGTGGGGTAGTATTGTAATGCTCAAACACACAGCACCGTAGTGCTCACATGGAATATTATAGATTCTCCCAAATCACATGAGATAGAGAGTTCAACGTCATGGTAGCCACCCTAAGCACCACAATGCTCACTCAAACCTTCCACTTAAAAAGAGAGGGAAATGCTATAATGCTCTCAGAAATAACACCACATCGCTCCCAGAGAGATTTTTCCTCATTTGAAATTCAACCATTTACATAATCTTGGGTTTTTAAATTTTAATTTTAAGAACTTTCTTGATTGTAGGAAAGGGTCTTACCAGTTCTGAAGCTACAAGCTTTACAATTCCTCATCATTAGTGATGATGTTAGTGGAATTTATATTAGGCGTTGAGGTGAGCGCTCTGTTTTATCTCTTTCTTCGACAAATAGATGAGTCAGAGGATACTTCTGAGGTGCTCTCACTAGGAGCATTTATTAACAACTCTCCAAATGCATATTGAACCATTTTAGTAAGTATTTTTCCATTTCCATGAGGTCTCAATGAAAAGTGTTGCTTGGGGCTGTCATGTCCTAAGATCTAACGAAGAATTAATACTAAATTAACCTAGCTCAACCTCAATCTTAAGTTTACCAGAGCCAACTAATCATCCAATATACAATAATAAAATTAAAGATACACAAAATTTATATGATTCATTTCTTCCCAAAACATTTATTTTCAATAGTCTAAAAGAAGCCTAAGACACTGAAATGCATTAATAAATTTGACTACAAAAAAATAACTTCCTACTAATTCACTCTTGTAGAACTCAACCCGATCAACTATCCCAATCTACTGGTTGAACCTTGTAATAACCCATATGTTGACTCTACCAAATATTTTTTTATCTGGAGTCATCATACCTCCAAATTACAAATTGTCATCACCATAGCATTATTATTATAGTACTTGCATGATTGTTTTTCATAATTTTTGGGGCAAAAATCTCTAAGAAGTTGATACTTATTGGTAAAATTGAGGATTTTAGGACCGTCTTTTGTCCGTTTTGTAAACTGATTTAACCAGAATCTTTTAAATAAAATATTTTATTTTATAAATATTTTTTTTTGTTATTTTAAAGTCCTAAATAGATTTCTATGAATTTTTTATTAAAAATTGAATAAACAAGTAATTATAGCAAATATTATATTATTATATGTCATGAAATAAGTTTTTTCATTTAATTTTCCCTATTGACTTTGGAAACATATACTTTTGAGATATTAAGAGAGAAAGTGGGGAGAGAGAAAAAAACTTGGGATTTGGAGGCTGTGAAGCGATTTTTGTTAATCGAGCTACTTAGAAAATTTACTCATCTCGTTGTAAGGAATCTTTACCTTATTTCTGATATCAATGCTTTTGTGTTTTGATATTTTTATGATTAAACTTCTATTTTTATAATAAAAAAATAAGAATAATTTTATATTGGTAAAACTTTAATCATATAACTTTTTTATGTTATAAAGATTGAGATTATGAACGTTTTGAATATTTAATTGAGATTTTTCACTATGTGATTTTGAAAATACAGCAATTTTCGCCTACTAAAAAATTTATTTTCATGTCTAAAATTAGTGATTCAGTTTAACTAAGAATTCAGAAGATTATTTTATATAATATTTAGTAATTTAGCTAAATTCTAAAAATATGAATTTTCGCTCAATATGATTTTTGTTGTCTACCATTAGGATATTTTGACACGTTCTGAATTAAGCTCAATTATGATGTATTTACTGCAATGCATTGAAAATGAATATGGATATGGGATTAGATTGAGAAAAAATTGATCATTATTATTGTTATAGTATTGTAATAATAATGTGTATATAAAAGATAAGTAACAACTGGTTGACCCGTTGGTTCGAGACTGATTGATTTGTACATGATTGTGGGTCGATAGGCTTTCCTTTAAATATTATTGTTTAATATTATCCTCTATTGATTCATATGATATACTGATTGAGAGTTATAAGGAGATAATTACTATACCGATGGGCAAAAAGTGACGACTCTATTTATTAAACCAACGATTTACTAATACTAATATAATACTGAAAAACACCGTGATAGCTAGCTAGGACTTCTTATTTGTTTAATATGACTATTGAATTACATATTATTGAGGTATTATTCTTATGATTGTATGGATTTATTATTATTGCATGAATTTATTGTTATTGTATTATTTTACTGCTCATGCCACTATATTATTATTGTTACCAATTTAGATACTAATAATATTGATTTATTATATTGATACTAAGTATGTGACATTATGACCACGTTATATTGAACACCAATATAGCATGCGTATATTCCTATATAATTTTACTATATTGATTTGATTTTAATAGTCTTTATTAATATTTTGATTTGATGCTTTATCCAATTTCTGAATTGATTCATATTAGGGATACGATGATTGCTTAATAGATTTGACATTTGTATTGATTTACTATTTTACTGGCATTCATACTATAGTGTTTTTCTATTTATAGATTCTACTACTACTACTATATGTGAATGTTACTATTTGTACATTATTTTAACGATCATATGAAAGTAACTATTGTGATTTGACTATTAACATGCATATTGCTCTTTTATCTTGTTTTAAATTTAGTTATTAGTTTTAGTGACATGTTGGGCTTTTTAGCTCAATATATATAGTTAAATGATTTTGGGTAAGAGCAGAGGATCGGGAGTAAGGTTGGTCAGAATTCTTCATGTTATGTTCATTTTTTTAGTTTAGTTATTTTTTGTACTGAGGACAGGATAGATATGTGATGATTGTATAGATCCTAAGTGTTATATATAATTTTTAGGAATGAATACATATGTGAATAAATATGTTTTGAATTATAGAATCTGTTTTGTTATTTATTACCGATAAATGATATTATAGAGGTCTAGTTGTTGTTTATTAAAAGATAAATGAATAATTCTTCCAATTTAAATCCTGGGGCATCATAATTCCCCTTTTCCTAAAAAATATGAACATCAATTGGGATGAGCATCTTAGTTTCTTAGTAGGCCTCTTGTTATCTATTACAATTATTCAACATTTTAAATAAATAGTATAAGGAAAGAACTAAAACAAAAAAAATCATTTATTTGTTAAACTTCGGGTTTATGATATTTCAATATTTTTGCAGTGTTCATGATACTAACACAGATTAATTTAATTAGATGAAGAATTTGATGTGCATTAGTAATAAGTGAACTTAAACATAACATTTACTTAGCACTACTCATACTTGAACTTGCATATGTCAGTGATATAACTTGTTTCACTTATATTTGTAAGTATAAGTAACATAATTTGTTTCACTTATACTTGTAAGTGTCGATAACATAACTTGTTTCACTTGTACTTGTATCAATAGCATAACTTGTTTCACTTTTACTTGACTAGGGAATAACACATATCATTTATACTTAATTTAGAAACATAACATTTCATTTAAATGCATTTATACAAATATGAATTTATATATATGTCCTTATATCTGCTTATAACTCCACTTCAGCTTATACCTCCATTTGATTAAATCTTAAAGATAGATGGAGATATACCCAATTCCCCTTATACTCCACTTGATCATCTCACTCATGTATGGGATTGAAGGAGGAATACATAAACATGAACATGTAAGGGACCTTGTACATTACTTAATTATCTCACATATGTAAAATCTACCATATGCAATGCAGATTTGAATATGAGAATGAACATGAACATAATCATGAACAATATAACATGTATAAATAACTTAAAATAGACACTTGAATAAACTAAAATATCATATGTATCATAGTTTGAAATATAGGGGGCAAAACTTTGAAACACTTTTTACATCAATAATTTAGGAAATCATTCATAAGAGATGATTAAAACAACATTTAGGGGATTTTAATATAATTAACATAAAAATAAAAAAATACACAAATATCTCATATTGAAAATTATCCGGTGAAATCTCAACCTTAACCAACAAGTCAAAATATTAAAAATATATATTACTATAACATACAAAAAATAGAGAAAAGTCAGTAAATCTCAAACTAAACAATTAAAACATATAATTTTGATTAATTTGACCAAACTAAAAATTTTAATAAAGGAATAAAAGACGATGTAGAATTTTAAAAGATCATAAACTGGCCTGATAGAAGAATCAATATTGTGGCCTCCACAACCTACTATTCTTCCTACTCTTTCATAGTTTCCCCTTCTCCTTTTCATTTCCTTCTCTGCCCACTAAGCGAGGTGGGTGAGGTTATATATATATATATATATATATATATATATATATATACTTTATTTTTTGGTCCATCACCATAACACTCTCTCAAATAGGTCTTAACAAACAAAGAGCTCTGCAACACAATCCTCACTATAACACCGTTGTGCTCCAAACACACCCCCCCCCCCCCCCCCCCCTGCCCCACCCCCACCAAATAGAATCTATAGTGCTACAATGTTGCCACTCATAGCATTGTTGCACCCCCAAAACTTCTCTCTCTGTTAGAGAAGTAAACACTGCAATGCTCCTGAAACCAGCACCACAGCACTACTAGAAGGACTTCTTTCCCTTCAATCTCTGACTTACCTTTTCAACTCTAAGCTCCTTTTTATTACTAATTTAACATATTTAAAAATGAATACCACATCGTTACTAGATTTTTTTGGTAACATGTATAATCAGGGTATCCTTATTTAAAATATGTTAGTAATCTTTAGGCAAGAGTCAAAAAAATTTGAGAGATTTGATTGAGTGCGAAGAATGAGAGAGAAGTCAGAGTATAAATTACACTTTAAAATATCACAAAGTGTCAAAAAATCTAAGAAGTATAAAAGTTTTTAATATGTACTTATTCTCCCTTTATTTATAGAGTCTGAGGGTCTACAGGGAATATTACAACAACAATAATAACATCAAGGTTTTATCCCACTATGTGGGGTTAGCTATATGAATGTTTTTTTTTTCCTTTGTGTCCTATTAAGAGTCAAATTATTATTTAAATCTAATAAAAATTTCATTTCTAATACTTTCTAACAAATTCTTTTTTGGCCTACTTCTACCTTTCTTAACATAGAATAAATATAATACATTTACTCTCCTAATCAGATCATTAAAAGGATGATGTTATAAATGTCAAAACCATATAAGGTGACTCTCTAATCTTATCTTCCACTAGAGCTACTCTAACCTTTTCATACATATACTCATTTTATATTATGTCTCTAACTGTAAAGCCACTCATCCACTTGAGGATCACCATATCTACAACAATTAATTCTATGATTCGCTTTTAATGGACAACATTTTACACTATAAAGCATTATAGGTCTCACCACCATCTTATAGCATTTTCCCTTAAGTTTGAATTGTACTTTACTATCACATAACATGCTCGATGTATTCCTCCACTTCAACCATCCAACTTGAATTTTACTAATAATATTGTTATCTATTTCCCCATCGAGTTGATTAATAGACCTGAGATATCTAAAATATGTACTCTTTTAATGACTTGTCAAAATCTCCCCACTAGATCTGTTACCACTAAAACTACACTCTATAGGTGTAAGTGAGCTAGCCTAGCTCATGAGCTAGTTCAAACTTGATTCAGTAACGAGCTCATGAGTTGAGCTTCGAGCTCGAGCTTGAGCTATAACATGAGCTCACATATTAAATGAGCTCGAGTTGGCAATATTAGGCTACTATTATATATACATATTAAATTTATAAATATTATTTTAAAATTTATATGTATCTATAAATACATATAAAAAAATTCTACAAAATATTTATTGAATTTAGTGCGCTCATGACTTGACAACTTTTGAACTTTAAAAAAATCATATTATTTATTTTTTCAAAAAATTTGCTCTTACACTTCTCCTCAAAAAGATGCTCTTATTCCTCTTCTCCTCTATTGGGTTACTATTGAGCTTGTTAATGTTTGTGCTGGACTCTCAAGTTTGACCATGGTGTAACTTCGGTGACCTAGCGTCCTCACTTCCTCTTTTCTTTGGTGAGCCATGCCCACGGCTCGAGCTTCTTGACCTCCTCCAGCATGACAAGCTCATGATTCAAGCTCAAGCCAACTGCCTTTAGTGAAAAGGCATCGTAAGTTCCTTCTCTTATGAGGCAAGCTCACAAGTCGAGCTCGAGCTCACTGTAACTTTGATGAGCCAAGCTCGAGCTCACTATATGAGGTCGACTCGAGCTCTAGCTAGAGTTTGAGCTTATCTTTGAGTTGATGAGTAATGCTCGAGTTAGCCCAAACTCGAGCTTGAATCGACTAATTTACACCCTTACTACACTTCATTTATTAGATTTTAAATCTACTCAAACAAAACTCTTAGACTATATGGTTGACCTCCATAATTCAATTTTTTTCCTTTTGTTGCCCTTTCTAGTTTTATCAACAAGAAGAATATTATTAGCAAAAAACATACACCAAGGTGTATTTTCTTATAAATTTTTAGTAAGAATATCCATGATGAAAGAAAAAAGTAGTGGCCTTTAAAGTGGATTCTTGATATAAGCATATTGAAATAGGAAAATACTTGGTAAAACCACCTTGTGTTTGAACACAAGTAACAACTCATGTAGATATATCCTTAATTACTTGAATATAAAATTATTAACCACTTTGTTTTTTAGAACTCTCATGAGCACTTCTCTTAGAACTTTATCATATGCTTTCTTTAAATCAATAATATCATATGTAGATTCTCCTTACTCCTTATACTTCACCTTTAAATATATCAATAAAATGTATAGCTTACATAGTAAATCTACCTGGTATGAATCAAAATTGATTTTTGAGAAATATTATTATCATGCCATAACCTATGCTCAATTACTCTCTCACTCATTATTTTAATGTATAATTCATTAACAATATTTCTCTATAATTCATACACTCTTATGTATCGCCTTTATTCTTAGAAAAAAGAACCAATAGACTCCCCCATTCATATAACATCATTTAGTCTTTAAAATAATATTAAAAAGTTCAGTAACCTAGAAAATTTCTTGATCTCCTAAGCATTTCACACCTCTATTGGAATATCATTAGGTCACATTGCTTTTCTACACTTTTTTTCTTTAAAATCTCTCTAACTTTGATTTTATTAATACAATGATAAAAATTAAAATCTCTATTTTAATTTAGGATGTCAAAGCCACTAAAATCAATCATATTCTCATAATCTTCATTGAAACACATAAGAAAATGTCTCAACCACTTATGTTGATTATCATCTTCTCATAACAACACTTTTTGATTTGCTTTCTTAATGCACTTCACTTGAACTAGATCATTACTTATTTTATCTCTTTTCTTGGCTAACTTATATATACATTTTCCACACTCAGTATTTAATTTATCATAGAAATTACTAAAAGATAAAAAATTTAAATTTTTATCACTTGAACTTCCTAATTTTACACAAAATATAACTTGTGTGTGACAGACATTTGCATGCTTGCTTAGAGTAGCCAGGAGATGAATTCTTATTAATCTATTGGGAAATTTCTTCACCTCAAAATAAACTATAAATTCCTTAAATAACATAGAAAGATAAATGATTAGGAGGGTGAAAATGGCGTAAGAATGCATATATTAATAGCTCATCTAAATAAAATCTTAATTGCATTTAGGACTAAAAAAATAATCTACCTTTCATAGTACAGGGCCATTAGGACTTCTTAGATGTTGGCCCCAATCTTCTTATTAAAAAAACAACCCACCCCATCTTTTATTTCATGAGACCAAATATCATAATTTTAAAGCATTAGGTGGAATTCAATTGATAGTCCTATCAAGGAAGGATCATAAGTTTAGAAGAGTTAGGCTTTCTCAAACTCTCATTGGGGTAAGAGAGATAACTTCCATTATATTTCATTAAACAAGATGGAGTTACAACTTTGTAGTGACTCACTTTAGCTCTAGGTTCTTAGGTTTATTTTTGTATGTCATATGTTATCACCTCTTAGGCATTATCCTAATTTGGTGAATGTGGACCTTCGAAAGGGTACCACTCAGCGGGGGACAGACTGTAAAGTGCATACGACCGCACCTTCCTGAAGGACGAGATGATTGTAGGTCTTCATGCTCTTCACAAACAGGCCAATAAAATGGTAAATTAGATTGTACATACGATTAACTATTGAGGATAAGAGATCTCACCTATGCACCCCAATGAGTAATAATATCCATGATCTGATCAAAATAATGGGTTTCTCCCACCCGATACATCAGCTTGAGTGGGATATATTTGATGATGGAATTTGGTTTCCTATAGATGCAAGCCCCCATGGTTTATTACATCTTAAATTGGGGCCTAAAAAGACTCTCAATTAAGGATTTTATATTATCCTCTCAAATGGGATTGACATATGGGGAGGAGACTAGGAAATCCTACTTAAAGGATAAGAAGGGTTCAGCTGTGCTTAGTCAACATATACGGCTCACACTAACATCCGGAGGGACTAAGTTAATAAGAATAAATTGTAGAAAAAGAAATAACCAATTAAGTAAAATAAGATAAGAGAGAATGATAGAAATAGTGTCATCCATGCAACGCAGATAGGCAGAATTTATAGCCCTTAAAGAATAGATCGGCTTACACACCGATCAGGTGCACTATGAGACACCAAATATAGTAGCCTTGAATCCTAAATCTAAGGTGAGTTTAGTATTCTATACATAACACTAACACCCATGTACTAGCTAATACATTTTAGGCAGCTTATATCCCGCCTAAAATGGAAAGATAGCTAACCCCTTAAGCGTATTAAATTTATGTTGTCAAGTCTTTATGAAATATGGGTGGGTAGCTCAGTTTTTGTAAATAGGGATAACGTCTAGAGAGGTTCCTAAGTGGCCTTGGACTTATGTAGGGTAGAATGCTCCTAGAGCTAATGCAATTAAAATTTTAATTTAATTAGTTTCTAATGAAATGTTTGCTAGTTAAAGGTATCCATATCAAATATGCATGAAAGTTAAAAAAATGCTTAAAATATAAAAAAAAATTAGAATTCCCCATATCTAGCTCCTCATACTCATAAGTTAAATTATCTGAACTCTACCCCCAGGCGGAGAAGTGCTTTATACCAAGGGGAGAACAATGAAATAATATACATACGAACCCAGATGATTATGTCTATTCTTAAGATCGTTAGGTTTCTATCTTATTTAATTCTTAAAATATTGAATTTTAGTTATGAGTAGAAAAAAGTTTTAATCCTTAGAGAACCTAGTGAAATCAGGCCACATAGATGCAAGAAAGAAATATAAGAAAAGTAGATAATTTTTATGACATAAATAATAATAAATACATCAATATAAATAAAATCAGTAGGGTAAAAAAGAAAAGTCCATGCAAGTGTCATATATAGTATAACTCAAGGTATGCATAAAATAATAATGGTTAGGCCCCACCGACAACAATCTAGATTATAATCCTACTGAGTGACGCAAATCTTAAAAGTAAGGCATTTTAACTTCAAGCCTTCATCTTCAAGTCTTCATATAGATCATCTTTGTCAGATCATCTTCTTCGGCTCGTCCTTAAGAAGAGTACCCAAATGAATAAGAAATTCAATATGAAGGACCTTATTTTTTTCTTTTTTGGGTACCTAGTGTTTGAAATGTCTCACTTTTAAAGATTTTTACAACTTAATACTTTACAAATTATAAATTAAATTGTGAAAAAAAATCTAAATTCTTCTGCATGGTTATATTAAATAATTAAATAAAAAAATTCTAAGCAATTTATATATGAAAATAAATTGCACATCACCAATTACACTTGGCCATGTTCTTATTTATTTTTGGGGGCTAAGCAGTTGAAATACTTGTAGCAAGTATATATATATATATATATATGATTATTATTTATCATTTTAGGCCCCTTTATTAATGTTGCATAAGAATGGTCACCTACATAAGACATCATTATTATCAAAAGCATCCCTAACCTATGAGTAATCTATCATGCACATCACATCATAAATAAAGTGCAGTAATAAAATAAACAATCACAGCAAATCAAAGCAAACAATACATGTGCCATACGCAAGAACGTCATAACATAAAAAATAGAAAAGGAAAATCATCGGCCTAACCTATAACTAGAAGTGGTCCCCTATCAAACAATTTTATGTGTTTGTAGTAGGCTTGTGTGGCTTTGGATATGTCATATATCGGATAGTTAGTTCAAGTTGCTTTGTGTTGTGGTTTGTTGAAGACTAAGAAAGGAAATTTGATTAAGGTTTAAATATTAATGCAATATGGTACATTTTAATTAATTAAGTTGGTTGGTCAGTTTTAATGCTTAGATTAGTATTCCTTGATGTTTAAGTTGTAATAATATATTTTAGAAGGTGTGGGGTCAGCCTACTCGCTATATTAAAGGGGTTCGAAAGGTCACTTTTAGAAATATGTTAGGTTTAGGGGTTTCAACATTTTAATTAAATATTAGATATTACAAGAACTAATTAGACTTTGAGTTTATTAGATTTGGAGTTTTTTTAAGCAAAGTTAAAAATTTTAGAAGTTTCGGGCCCTAGTTAATAAACTACGGGACTAGAAAGTTGACTTTTTAATTTAGGTTGATTTTTAAAAATCTAAATTTTTTAATAAATATTATGTTTTAATTAGATTTGAACTCCTTTTAATTTACCTAATTTAGAATTTTTTGAAATTAATTATGAATTTTCAAAGTTCAAGTAACTAGTGAATTATTAAATTTTTTTAATTAAGGGGATTTTAAGAATTTTCATCCAAATCAGCTCCAAACTATTTGGAATCACTTCCACAGGTTAGAAATGACCTAAAGAGATGTTCACAAGTGTTTAGGGAAAATTTAAAAATTTTAATTATTTAATTTAATTAAAAAGGTCAATTTTTATCAAAATTAAATTAAGATTCAAATCTAATTATGGGAATTTTAAATTTTTTAGATTAAGGATTAAATTCTAAAGAGTTTGATATATTATGGGTAATTTTCAAAGTTAATTTATATTTATTAGAATTTTTTGAGGTTATCGGGGCTTAATTAAAAAATAAATTAAGGTTTATTAGTTAAGGAGTTTAAAGGCTTCTAGAAATTTTTAAAAATTCTGGTAGATTTAAAATGTTACTAAGTTTAAGTGTGTCAAGTTTCATGTCAATCAGAGGTGTATCCTAGCTCTTAGAATTTCTCTAAATTCGCTAGATGAGTCTTTAATTATTATTCTTAGGGTGTCACTACGTTAAATATGTTTAGATTAATTTTAGAGGTGATCCTTAGGGTAACATAAAAGAAAATGCATAAAAACATAACAAGCAATATCCTTACATCTAAGAGGACCTAAACTTAAGTGCTCGTGCCTCATACGCATACAAAAGATAACTAGACAAACAATTAAGTACGATTATCGATGAGATTAGCAAATGATTTGAGCTCAATCAATCACTAATCCACCCCCATGATTGTTATTCACATGCATAATCAATGTTTAAAATTTCACAAAGTATATCTCTCAAAATTAGGAGAATTTATATATATATATATATATATATATATATATATATATATATATATATATATATATATATATATATATATATATATATATATATATATATATATATATATATATATATATATATATATATATATATAAGTTTAAAAATAATTCAATATTCTATTCATGAGAGATCCACTAGTCACCCTAGCGAGGTTTTAAAATAATTTTTAATTTGAAAGTATTTCATATATTATTTATTTAAATAATAATTAAATAATTAAGTAATTAAGTAATAAATAAATAATTTAGAAAAAATAAGTTTTGATATCTAAAAATAATTTTAAATAAAAGTATATAAGTTTTTGAAAAATATGAGATATTATACAAAAATTTTGGATTTAAAATGACATTATAATGAATTTTTGAAGTTTAAAAAAATTAAAAGAAAATTTAAAATAATTAATATTTTAAAAATAATTATTAAATTAAATATTATTATTTTTTTAAATTCAAAATAATTTAATAAGAAAAATAATTTTTTATGAATTTAGAAAATAATTAAAATTTTATATTAATTAATGATTAATAAAGTAATTTAAATATTTAATTAATTAAAATAAACTAAAATAAAAAAATATTTATTTTGAGCAGGTTCTCAGGGCTGTCTGCCAAGCCACTGGACATTCGAAAGGGCACATGATTGTGCGGCCTCTCTTGTGTGGAGAAGAAAAGGCGGTAGCCTCAGTAGGGGTCAGCCCACCAAGAGTGATGAAGGTTGAGTTTGTAAAGGAACCATAAGTGATTCTTCCAATAGGGGGACTAGCTAGCAAGGATTTAGGGAGAGTCACCCGTGCATCTAAACCAAAGTGATAGGTAAGGGAAGGCACAAAAGAAACTATGGAACTATCTGCCAACAAAAGAACAAAAGAAATTTGAAATGATTAGTAAGAGATAAAACCACGAGAAAAGGAAGAAGAATAGATAAGGGACGGAATAACCCACTAGGCTGGGAAGAAAGGAACCTAAATAGGGAGAATCCTAACTAAGAAGAAGGAAACCTAATTAAGGAAGATCCTAACTAAGAAGAAGGAAACCTAATTAAGGAAGATCATAGCTAAGAGTAGGACGAACCTAATCTAAGGGGTACCAATATCTCTTATTTATTTTTGGGGGCTAAATAGTTGAAGCACATGTAGCAAGCAATTATATATATAAACATGATTATTATTTATCATTTTAGCCTCCTTTATTAGCGTTGTATTAACATGGCCACTGTAGAAGATATCGTTAGTATCAAAAGTATCCCTAACCTATGGGTAATCTATCTTGCACATCACATCAAAAATAAAGAAAGTATGATAATAAAATAAATAATCATAATAAGTCAAAGCAAACAGCACATGTGACACATACAAGAGCATCACTATTGCAACCCATGACCCCAAGTTTAAAATTTTGATGATGACAAATAATGTTGTCTGAATTATCTATTCATTGAATATTATTGTGTTTGCTATTGTCCGTGAGTATTAACATTTCAGGAAGATCACAAGCTACTCAGGACGACAGGAAGACTCAATAATGGGTAGATTAGGAGTATGAGTCTGACAATGTATTTTATTATTTATTTTATTTTTATTTTCTTGAGTCTGGCCACAAAATGCATAAAAGTCTGAGCAACCATGCACACATACAGGGGGAGAGGTTTTTTTAAAAGAAAAATTTGGATATTTTCTTTCTCTGTAGATCGTACTATACGAAGTTATTTTGTACAGTACGATCTGAGCTTGTAGGACTATTCTGTGAATAGATTATACCGTACGAATCAAAATCGTAATACACGATATGTTCAAATCCAAAACCATAGCCGTCAAATTAACTTAAGTAAGTTTTTCTCCGTCATTCGTAATGTACGAAGTATTTCGTACTGTATGATTTATTTTAAATACTTACTTAAATTAACCCATGATTAGTGGAATAATTCAAGGCTTAATTTCAAATTGAATATCATACTGTACGAACCAGTTTGTACAATAAGATGAACAGAGATGAATTCTGATCATCCCGGAGATCGTCCTAGACGATCCATTGTTTTTGCCTCATCGTACAATACGATGTAGATCGTATTATACGATGAATAGAGATGACTCTTGATTGTCTCGAAATTCCTCCTGGACGATGCCTTGATTTTGACCATTCGTACAGTACGATATGTATCATACAATACGATGAACAAAGACGACATTTGATCGTCCCGGTTATCATCCTGTACGATCAGAAATGTTAAGGATCGTACCGTATGATTCATTATCATACTTGATACGTACTCCAAAAATTAGCTTAATCGGGCACGAATCTCGAGGCAATAGATAGTTGGAAACTTCAAAAATTAATTTTGGAAGCACCCAAACTCTGATTTCAACGAGCTTACATTCAAACTGAGCGTCTCGGAAATACAAACCCAACGACACCAAGATCAACCTAATCCGAGCCCAAATGAGTCTGAATCAAGGGCTCAAATCACTATTGTAAGGTTCAAACCCCAATTTGAGTTACCAAACGGTCTCCGATTTTGACGAGCTTATACTCGAATCGAACGGCTCGACAAGAAGAATCCAACGAGCCCAAGATCATCAAATTCTGAAATCATTAAGGCCTTCAAATAACCAACGAACGGTGCATGATCAAAGGATTCAATATCGGCTGTCCATTCAAACCACTCCCAATTCGCCCTTGATCTCACGCCTATTTACGGGCTATGCCACTCCAGAAAAACTATAAATAGAGCCCTCATTCTACACCAAAGGGGGAGAGGGGAAGAGAGAGAAGAAGAAGAGGAGAAAGGGGAAAAGGAGATTCCTCACCTCCTCGACCACCGCGAGAGCTCTTCCTGCCGCCTGAAGACGCCGGAACTCTGTCGGATTTTCAGGAAACGCAGGAATTCTGCACAACTTCCACGTGATGCTGAAATTCTTTCCAATTAACAACAGAGTTCCCTCCTGACGCCGAAACTCCGCCCAAGTAAAGCCGGAGTTCTCCTTTGCCACCAAAGACGTCGGACTTCTACCCGACGTCGGACCTTCACTCTTCGCAAAGTTTCTAACCGACGCCGGACTTCTACCAGTTATCGGACTTCGTTGGACGTCTATGCGAAGATGCATTTCTTTCCATTGCTGGACTTCTACCTGACGCTGTCCTACTGATCTTCGTCGTCAGACTACAGTCCTTCCGACCTTCGTCGCCAGCCGACTACGGTCCTCCTGACTTACGTCGCCCGACGACTACAGTCTTTCCGACATCCGTCGCCCATTGAATACGGTCCTCCTGACTTATGTCGCCCGCCGACTACAATCTTTCCAACCTCCGTCGCCCGCCGACTGCGATCCTCCTGACTTACGTCGCCTGCCGACTACAGTCCTCCGTCGCCAGCTGACTACGGTCCTCCTGACCTACGTCGTCCGCCGACTGCAGTCCTTCTAACAAAGAGAATATGTCAATAGTAGCTCTTTGTATTTACATCATGCAATGTACTCCATAAGATGTACATCAAGCTAAGGCCTTCTCCCAAGGAAGGGCCTCATTTGTAATCGACTGCAATACTAGTGGATTCATTCAAACTGGGCTAGGCCCCGTGGTTTTTCCCCCTTTTACAGGGGTTTTCCACGTAAAATCTTGGTGTCTCATAAATGATAGACCCTCACACCCTATCTGATTGTGTGACAGATTTTCGTACAATGCTAAGACATTAAATATGATATTTCTCTACCGCCGCGAATACTCCTGGACGCAACAGTTTGGCGCCGTCTGTGGGAACGTGGTTCCCGACTGGGGGGTAACTTTTGCTCCAATCTCAAAAGATCACACATAGCATCAATATCATAAGAAGCAGATGCGGACTGGGGGGCAACTTTGACTCAAACCATGGTCAAATAGATCCTCCAATACCTTCAACATCAAGTTGATATTTCAGGAATATCCGAGCAAATGCAAGGATACTTCAAATCAATTGCAAGCTTTATACAGTCCATTGTTGGACTTCTACTCCTCGGGCAAGGTCTTAACCTTGACCTCAAAAAGGCAGTAACGGTCTAAAATTAGACCATTCTTCACCTTTGATTTTGGATACACGCGGCGTTCGCCCCCTCCCAATCAAGGTAAAATCGATCCCAGGGGATCCGATTCGACCTCTTCCACACAGGTTAACGTCATCGAGCAAAGGCTCCGACATACAACCTCGGAAAGGTCTTACATCCTTGGTGGATTCTCTCGGCTTCTTCCACACAGGTTAACATCGTCGAGCAAAGGCTCCGATATACAACCTCGGAAAGGTCTTACATCCTTGGTGGATTCTCTCGGCCTCTTCCACACAGTTTAATGTCATCGAGCAAAGGCTCCGACATACAACCTCGAAAAGGTCTCACATCCTTGGTGGATTCTCCTGACCTCTTCTACACAGGTTAACGTCGTCGAGCAAAGGCTCCGACATACAACCTCAAAAAGGTCTCACATCCTTGGTGGATTCTCCTGACCTCTTCCACACAGGTTAACGTCGTCGAGAAAAGGCTCCGACATACAACCTCGGAAAGGTCTCACATCCTTGGTGGATTCTCTTGACCTATTCCATACAGGTTAACGTCGTCGAGCAAAGGCTCCGACATACAACCTCGGAAAGGTCTCACATCCTTGGTGGATTCTCCCGACCTCTTCCACACAGGTTAACGTCGTCGAGCAAGGCTCCGACATACAACCTCGGAAAGGTCTTACATCTTTGGTGGATTCTCCCGACCTCTTCCACACAGGTTAACGTCGTCGAGCGAAGGCTCCGACATACAACCTCGGAAAGGTCCTACATCCTTGGTGGATTCTCTCGACCTCTTCCACACAGGTTAACGTCGTCGAGCAGGGCTCCGGCATACAACCTCGGAAAAGTCTCACATCCTTGGTGGATTCTCCCGACCTCTTCTACACAGGTTAACATCGTCGAGCAGGGCTCCGGCATACAACCTCGGATAGGTCTTACATCCTTGGTGGATTCTCTCGTCCTCTTCCATATAAGATAACATCATCGAGCAAAGGCTCTAACATACAACCTCGGATATGTCTTACATCCTTGGTTAACGTCGCCAGAATGCCGTCAAGGGACTTTCATTTAACTTCTCCACAAAGTTAAATTTCTATCCGATGTTGAATTTCCTCTTGTCGCTGAATTTTTGCCTTGCAGAACTTTCGTCGGAATTCTGCCCGCCGATGAATTCTCGTCGGTCTTCTACCCGACGTTGAACTTCTACCCGACGTCAGACCTCTGCTCGTCAGCAGACTCCTACTTGTCGTCGGTCTTCTACCTGACGAAGGACTTCTCCTTTTCGTCGGACTTCTTCTTGTCAGCGGACTTCTACTCGTCGTCAGACTCCTGTTCGTCGATGAATTCTCGTCGTTCTTCTACCCGACGTTGAACTTCTTCCTTATGTCGGACTTCTGCTCATCAACAGACTTCTACTCGTCGTCAGACTCCTGCTCGTCGATGAATTCTCGTCGGTCTTCTACCCGATGTCAGACTTCTGCTCGTCAGCAGACTCCTACCCATCGTCGGTCTTCTACCCGACGAAGGACTTCTCCTTTTCGTCGAACTTCTGCTTGTCAGCGGACACCTACTCGTCGTCGGACTTCTGCTCGTCGACGAATCTTCGTCAGTCTTCTACCCGACATTGAACTTCTACCCGACGTCGGACTTCTTCCTGTCGTCAGACTTCTGCTCGTCAGCGAATCTTCGTTGGAAGGTTCAAACCGCAATTTGAGTTACCAAACAGTCTCTGATTTTGACGAGCTTATACTCGAATCGAACGACTCGACAAGACTAATCCAACGAGCCCACGATCATTGAATTCCAACATAATTAAGGCCTTCAAATAACCAACAAATGGTGCATGATCAAAGGATTCGATATCGGCCGTCCATTCAAACCACTCCTAATTCGCCCTTGATCTCACGCCTATTTACGGGCTATGCCACTCCAGAAAAACTATAAATAGAGCCCTCATTCTACACCAAAGGGGGAGAGGGGAAGAGAGAGAAGAAGAAGAGGAGAAAGGGGAAAAGGAGATTCCTCACCTCCTCGACCACTGCCGGAGCTCTTCCTGCCGCCTGAAGACGCCGGAACTCTGTCGGATTTTCAGGAAATGCAGGAATTCTGCACAACTTCCACGTGATGCTGAAATCCTTTCCAATTAACAACAGAGTTCCCTCCTGACGCCGAAACTCCGCCCAAGTGAAGCCGGAGTTCTCCTTTGCCACCAAAGACGTCTGACTTCTACCCGACATCGGACCTTCACTCTTCGCCAAGTTTCTAACCGACGCCGGACTTCTACCAGTTATCGGACTTCGTTGGACGTCTATGCGAAGATGCATTTCTTTTCATTGCTGGACTTCTACCTGACGCTGTCCTACTGATCTTCGTCGTCAGACTACAGTCCTTCCGACCTTCATCGCCAGCCGACTACGGTCCTCCTGACTTACGTCGCCCGCCGACTACAGTCTTTCCGACATCCGTCGCTCGTTGAATACGGCCCTCCTGACTTATGTCGCCCGCCGACTACAATCTTTTCGACCTCCGTCGCCCGCCGACTACGATCCTCCTGACTTACGTCGCCTGCCGACTACAGTCCTCCGTCGCCAGCTGACTACGGTCCTCCTGACCTACGTCGTCCGCCGATTGTAGTCCTTCTAACAAAGCGAATACGTCAATAGTAGCTCTTTGTATTTACATCATGTAATGTACTCCATAAGATGTACATCAAGCTAAGGCCTTCTCCAAGGAAGGGCCTCATTTGTAATCGACTGCAATACTAGTGGATTCATTCAAACTGGGCTAGGCCCCGTGGTTTTTCCCCCTTTTACAGGGGTTTTCCACGTAAAAATCTTGGTGTCTCATAAATGATAGACCCTCTCACCCTATCTGATTGCGTGACGGATTTTCGTACAATGCTAAGACGTTAAATATGATATTCCTCTACCGCCGCGAATACTCCTAGACGCAACAGTACTGTACGGTTGATTTTGAATTGTTCGTACATCTTCGTACCAGGACGAAGCTTGGTACACATATCGTACTGTACGATTAGAAGTCATATTGTACGATAGTAACATCTACTTTGAAATTTTCAGGGATTTTGGAGCCCGTTTTTAGGTGTCAAAATAGTTATGTTTTATGTGTGTGAATTAGAGAGGAGAACGTGGATAGAGAGGGATTCCGAGGGAGAGAGCTATTGAGAATTTCTTTAGGGTTTGAGAGAGGAAGGAGAAGGTGAGCGTTGTGAGGGAGAAGAGGTGCGAGGGATATCACACGGTTGCTCCGAACTTTCTACATCTTGTTCCTCCCGTGGCCCTAGAAGAATTTGTGAGAGGATCTCCAAGGGGAAGGCTCTTCTACATCAGTGACCTCGAGGTACTCTGCCTTCTCCAGGAGGGAGAAAAATAAGAAGGTTCTCTGCCGTCGTCAGGAGGGTGAAAATAGAGTTTGGCACTCCGCCACACAGGATTGGTGAAAGGGAGTATTGTAAGGGCTTCTCCGCCTAGCCAAGGGGGGCAAAAGGAGAGCTATTGCTTTTAGTGAAATTCTCGGAGCGGAAGACTCCGGGGAGTGGACATAGGTCATGGTTTGACCGAACCACTATAAAAATTTGGTGTGCTTTTTCCTTACCATTTTTATTCTTGCGTGCATTTTTCATTTTCAGTATATTTGCTTGGTGAAATATTGTGATTGAACATGATTCTATTATTGCACTTTATTTTCATGTTAAAACCTTAAAATATCAAAAATATTAGAACTCCTATTTAGGTTTTATTTATTGCTGTAAATCTTTTACAATTCACCCCCTCTTGTCCATCTAGTAATTTCAATCACAACACAAAAAACTGAAAAGTAAAACACCAGCCTAACTTAGAGCTAGAAGTGGTGCCCTAGCAAATAATTTTATGTGTGTGTAAAAGGCTGTGAGGCTTTAGATAGGCCCTATGTTAGGCAATTAGTTCAAGTTGTTCTGTGTTCTAATTTGTTGAAGGCTAAGAAAGGAATTTTGGTTAAGGTTTAAGTATTACTGCATTCGGGTTCATTTTAATTAATTAAGTTGGTTGGTCAGTTTTAACACTTAGGGTAATATTCTTTGAAGTTTAAGTTGAGCTAACAGGTTTTAGAGGGTCCGAAGTTATCCTACCCGTTAGTTTTAAAGGGTCCAAAAGGTCACTTTTAGAAATAGATTAGCTTTAGGCTTCTAATATTTTTATTAAATATTAAACCTTATATGAAGTAATTAGACTTTAAGTTTGCTCGATTTGATGTTTTTTAGACAAAGTTATGAAATTTAAAAGTTTCGAGCCCTAGTTGAATGCCTTTTAGTTTGCCCAATTTAGAAATTTTCTAGAATTAGTTATAGATTTTCAAAGATAGGGTATTTAATAAATTATTATAAACTTTTAATTAAGGGTGTTTTAGAGATTTTGATCTAAATCAGTTCCAAACTACTTTCGCATAACCTCCAAAAGTCAGAAATGATCTAAAGAGATATTCTCAAGTGTTTGGAGAAAATTTGAAATTTTAATATTTTTTAATTATTTAATTTAATCAAAAAGGTAAATTTTAGTCAAAATTAAATTAAGGTTCAGATTGAAGTTCAATTAAGAAGATTTTAATTTTTTGAGATTAAGGATTAAATTTTGGACAGTTTTATATATTATGGGTAATTTTTTATTTAATTTTAATTTATTAAATTTTTTTGAAGTTATCGGGACTTAATTAATGGCTAAATTAGGGTTTGTTAATTAAGGGATTTAAAGGATCCTAAAAATTCATAAAACATTCTAGGAGATTTAGAATGTCACTAAGTTTAAGTGTTCCAAGGTTTATATCAATCAGAAATCTACCCTATCTCTTAGAATTTTTCTAAGTTGGTTAGAAAGATTCATAATTATTGTCCTTGACAGATCCATAATTATTGTCCTTAGGGTGTCTCTACGTTAAGTAGGTTTAATTTGAATTTAATGATTAACCTTCAAGGTAACATAAAGGGGAATGCAGCAAAATAAAACCCATCATGTCTTTAGATCTAAACTAAGTATTCGTGCATCCTACACATGCAAAAGATAATTAAATAATAATTAAGCATGCTTAACAAAGTGATTATTGAATGATTGGAACCCAATCATTCACTAATCCACCCCCCCTATAATTGATATTTACATGCATAGCCTATGTTTAAAGTTTCATGAGTGGATCTCTCAAAAATTAGGGGATGTAAAATTTATATAGTTTAAAAAAAAAACATATATATTAATATATATAAGTTTAAAAAGTAAAATAATTAAAATTAATTCAATGTATAAATAAAAAAATATGAGAGATCCACTAGCCACGCGAGAGAGGTTTCAAAATAATATCAAAATAATTTTTAATTTAAAAATATTTAATATATTAACTATTTAAATAATAGCTAAGTAGTTAAATAATTAAATAATAGAAAATTAATTAATAAAAATTAATTTTTAATATCTAAAAAATTTTTAAATTAAAGTAGACAATTTTCTAAAAAAATATGAGGTATTATATGTTGAATTTTAAATTAGGGGAAAAATGTTGAATTTTAAATGTAGGTTGAATTAACTGAATTAATTAAAATAGACAATTTACTAAATTTTAGAAAAATGTTGGATTTTACATTAATTAATTAATTAATTAGTAATTAATAATTTAAGTATTTCTAATTAATTAAAATAAAATACTAAAAATTATAATTCTTAAACTTAATCCTAAAATTAAATAAATGAAAAGGATTATCTCTAATTTTAAGGAAAATAAAGTATTATTTTTATATATTTTTATTTAAAAATAATTATTAATAATATATATTATTTAAATATTAATAATATATAAATATATATAATAATTTAAAATTATTAAATATTAAACTAAATTTTAAATTATAATACATTAGATATTATTCAAAAATAATAAATATGTTCTAAAATAGAACTATAAATTTTATAAAATATTTAAATAATTTAAAATTAATTATTAATTAAAATAATAAATATTTAATATTTAAAATAACTTAAAATATAATTTAAATTTTAAACTATTTTTATTTTTAAATTAAAGATAATAATTTTCTGGAAAATTTGATATATAATATGTATTTTTATGATTTAAAAAATTTTAAAAATATTTCCAAAGAAATATAATTTTAAAAAGAATTTAAAATACATTTAAAACTAATTTTAATTAAAAAAAAATGGCAGCTAGACGCGTGGCGGCTTCGGATTGGATCTGCGGTCCGCAGTCAATGATTATATGGCAGCGCGATGATTGTGCCAATATCAATCATTGGCACAATGACTGCGACAATCATTGCAGTGGATGAAACTCCACTTATCCATATATGTAGGGTTACGCGATCGTCCAATCCTTGATGGTTTCGAGCGGATGTCCCTAATCTCACAGGATTGAGAACTAGACCATGAGATCGAATCCCGTGGTTAATCCAAAACCGTGGGACAATGGGATCTCGACTGTTGATTGCAAGATCAATAGTCTAGATCGCCTCCCAGTAGAAGAAGTTGTATCACAAAACTCTAAAAGTGTTTTTTATCTCGCTCCCATAAATACCTCGAAGGATTTCAATGAAATTTTAAACCTAAGTAGCAACAGTGAAGAGCATTCATGGGGTAATAAACTCGCGATAAAAAAACACAATACATAAAAAAGATATTTAATCCTAAGTGTAGTGACCTAGGTTAAGGTTTTTGAGAGATTATACCATTGGATCTTCGGGATCTTTTTACGATTGAGCTGGTAGATTGTCCTCATATAATTTTCTAGTTGAAGTCGCGATCAAACGGGCTACGAATTGTTGGGAATTCGTCTAAGATGATTTTGGCCTTCAATTTTCTAGAGGATCGTCATTGGCGAGTTTTGACCGGTGGATCTAAGTTGGGAAAGGTGGAAGGAGTCTAGGGGAGCTCACACATGAGAGTTCTCGGGTTTGGAGAGTCTAGGGTGAGAGCAAAAAGTAAAGTCTCTCTAATCAATCCTAATAGCCCTATTTATACTTCCAACCCTTGGATGGATGGCTATGATTGCTTCTAGGGCAAATTAGGAGGGAGAGGGGATCAATTAGTTGGGATTTGAGCTAAGGGATGATTAGGTAATGACTAAATGCATTAAATATGTGGATTTTGATCAAAATAGGTCAAGTTTGACCAAATTGAGCTAGATTTGACCAAGGCATGGGTTGACCCAGTCAACATGGTCAATTAGACCCAAGGGGTGAGGGAATTGAGGCAAGGATGAAGTGAATTTGATTTGATTTTTAATTAGACTCAATTGGGCTAATAGGGTCAACATGGGTTACTACATAAGGCTATTTATCATATGGCTATTTAGATAGGCTTATATCAGATATATATCAACATTGGGTGATTTAATATGTATAACCTATATCACGGGTATATTACATCAGTCATGAGGGTACATTCTCACCAACTAGCTCTAAATACCCAATAATTTCATCCTACAAATCAAGATGGGTCATACCAATATGTCTAAATATTTTTGGTATATAACCCCAATGTGGGCTAATCCCAAGTGTTGGGTTATAGTGATTAGCCTGTAATGAATCTATTAATATAGTATATAAATCATTAAAAGTCTAAATCTTTGCATTGCAGATTGCTTTCTTAGATTCCTTAAGAGCAAATTTGTATCTTTCCCAATTTTAAAAAAATTTACATTTAAACCAATTTTTTATAAGAGAGCTTCTATTGTTTATCTTTCTTGCACATTTTGATTTCACCACTAACTATTTTAACTATTAGAAGCTTTTTTCTTTTTCATACTCCAAGTATAATCTTAAGATCATAAATCTTACTCTCAAAAATATTTTTGCTAGAGTTCTTTAAATGCAACCATCTAATCATAGAACAATGACATACTATATTTTTCATATTCAGCCCCTTCATTTTAAAGTCAAAAACTAATAAGCGACGTTGGGTACATAAACTTTCACTCAAAATAACTTTACAATCTTTGTAATATAAACGATTTATTATTCTTCTAAGAAAATAATTAATCTGAGTTCTACTATGCCCATTCTTATAAGTGATGATATGCTCATCTTTTTTCTTAAATAAGGTATTAGGAATTACAAAATCATAAGCTAGATCAAAATCTAATATAATCTTACCATCTTCTTTAGTCTCTCCAAATCTATACCCACCATGAATGCTTTTAAAATCCACTACCTCTATCAACATATCTATTTAAATCTCTCACAATAAAAACTCTTTCTTCACGAGGTATATTTGTGCATTAATTCTTTTAAGTCATTCCAAAAATATAATTTTACATATATTTTCAAGTATATCAGCTAATTCCTAAAATCAAAGTATAACTTGTGATTTCTCGCAACAGTGCGTATCTAGCAGTGAAGAATTCACGGGTTGATACAAAATTTTGCTTGTTGGATGGCAGTTTTTTTTGGAAACGACGAGTGATGGTATGTGATAGGGATAATTTGTATATCACTCGATGTGTAAATTAGTAGAATTTGAGCTAATTCAAATGTTGTTCGTCTCATTAAACAAACAAATAATTTTTTATATATTTATACACGAGCAGTAAATATAGAAAATTGATTTTTCCCTGTTTGATAAGCGAAGTGCTCTTCCTGTTTGATTTTTCCCTCTCTGGTAAAAAATTTATTTGCAAATCCCAGATTTATATAGATGTCAGATTTACGCGACCTCAAAAAACCGTTTGGCTGAATTTAGCGCAAATCCGACTTAAATCCCGTTGTAAATTTGATACCAAATAGCCCCTTAATCTCGATTTAGTTTTAGGGTTTAGACCGGTTTCTTCTCTCATTTGAGTTAAATAGTTTAACATTTTGGGGTTGTTTTGTAGTACACATGATTTCTTTTAAGTAGAATTTCGTAAATATTCTAATTCTAGGTTTTTGAAATTCTTAGGGGTTAAATCCTGAAAATTATTTGGTTATGATAAATCTTATGTAACTGTTTTATCATTTAATTTAGGATTTAAAATGATTTTGACAGATATTATTTGGATAATTAAAATATTTAAGGTGGTTAAAAGATTTAGGATGGTTAATTATTATTTTTAATATTTTATAATAATTATTTTCATTTAAAATCATATTTAATCCTATTAATTATTTTGAAATAACTAAGTATTTAATTAATAATTTAATTAATTATTCAATTAGTTTACTTAATTATTAATATTTTAAATTATATTAATTAAGTTATCCAACAATAAATTAGTGGAGTAGGTTCTTTCTTTCCTTTCCTTCTCTATTTCTTTCGGCTTAGTTGCGTCGCAGGAGTGTAGAGTTTTGCACGAGTTCTTCTTCGTTGCTGTTCGACTTCTCTCATTCGACGACGTTCCCTTCCTGTTGGAGTGGAAGTTACGACATTTTTTGATCGGAAGCAACAACGGCAGCTCGCTTGCTGTAAAGGTAACTTTATCCCTTTCGCGCGCTTCTTCGGACAAATCCCGTAAATCGGCCGAACCAAAGGATTTCGTAAATCTGGGATTTACCACGAAAAGAGGGAATTTTCCGTCAACCGTGGCTTTGATTTACCGTGAGATTTGGTTTTGCATTTTTGGCCGTTTGGCTGGATTTAGCTCAAACCCGCTTCAAATCCGGCCTAAATCCTGCATCCAAACAGCCCCGTTGGGATCCAAGCTCCCGCTCCTTGGCAATGGGAGAAGTCTTGATGAATCTCAAATTTGGGCGCTTTATTAGATCTTTGTCTAATTTACTATGGGGTTTAATGCCTCTCATTCTTGCAGCCCTTCTATGTCTATGGATCGTGCGGAGCTGACTACAGAAGAGGTATGTGATTGATTCATTTGTTTCCCTTCTCCCTGTGGTAAAGCTCGCTGGCAATTTTTAGGGCTTTGTCTTCATTCAGAACTATAAAGTTTTTTCTCCTGATTGGGCTTTGATTTGGGCAGTGAAATAGAAAACAAAATCGTGATTTTAATTTTGTTCTAGCTTTGGTGTTTATATTAAGAACTGTCACATTTTTCAGAGATATTGTTGAATTCACATTCTACATTTCTATTTACCCCTTTCGAAGTATGATTTTTTAATGAACAAACAATCAAATGCAGCCAGACGTCAGGTTCATTTTTTTTGTCGTATAAACATCGAGAAATCTTGGCGGGTATTTATTGATTTAATATTCTCTTTCGTTTGGTCTTGCTGTCACCATGAACATGGATCTGATATGGTACCGAATAATTTATGTTCTTTAGACGTGTCTTGACTTGAAATCTCATCTCAGAGCAAATGAGCCAAATATCATGTTGACAACAGCATGTAGCATGTAAAATTTAGAAATGGAGTTCGACATATTACTACAATATATGTATGATGTCCCTCTTTTTGCAGTTAATTATTTTGTGATGCCTTTATTTTAGAATTGATCACTAGGGTATGTTTATGGCTTGGCTTCTATCAATGCTTGTAGCCGTGCTAGCTAGATGGCCAAAGTGGACTTCTCTAATAGCTATCTCTTAACAATTTGATTGTAAGGCAAAATTATGACCCGAGTAAATTAATGTCTCATGAAATTTGTGTAAGGTCTGCAAATATCTTATATTATGTAAGTTGTACTTCAGTAGGAATAACTTCTTGCCTTGGTTTGAAAATAAGGCTTTTTTATGATCAAACATGTTTTCCTTTTTGTAAATCTATTTCTTTTGAATAGAGACTAATGATTCATTCTCTCTTTTGTATCAATCTATTGCGTTTGCAGCATTTGTGGCAGTTAATAGTGCTAAGAACTTTTCTCCGTAAATATGAAAGACGTGTTGTACAATCATTAAACCTTTTGAGTTCAATAAGTAAACTTTCTTGTTTGACTGCCACTCTTAGGTTAGGTTTAATAGAAGGGCTATTGCATTTTACTTCATGGATTTGTGAATATATGTGTTGCATTCTGCGTTGTTCGAGTAAATTAGATTTTCTGAAACTTAGATGCCTATGAGTGATGCTTGCCTGAAGAACATGTCTCTAGTGATTATATTATATATGGTTAATGCTTTGGTTGTCTTTAATTTGAAAGTATCTTTATATATTTCTAAAGGTTCTAAGGAGGGATATACCATGGGAGACATATATGACAACAAAGCTGATCTCAGGAACAGGCCTGCAACTGTTGAGGCGATATGACAATAAATCTGAAAGCCAACGCGCAGCTTTGCTAGATGATGTAAGCTTCTATTCCCCTTGACATAATTAGGTTTAATTTTATTTTGTTTGCATAAGATGTCTTTTGAGAATTTCAACCATATCCTTTGCGCAAGAGTCATTAATCATTTTGGTTTCTTTTTCATTTATCTTGTTATTCAGCATCTATAATGATGCTAGTACTTTCTTTTTTCCTTTATGGAAAGCACTTAAGTCCCTTTGCAAAAGTTAGTTCAATATTTTTTTAACAGAATTTGATTACTTGGTGAGGTGGAGTTCTGCAAGGTCAGTTTCAATTTTTAAAATAGCTTCCTTCTTTATATACAAATGGTAGCATGTATTTTTCTACAATGCTCTTGTTTTTAATTTTATACATTTTAAAAAACTGAATCCCTATATTCTTGTAAAAAGACTTTAATCTTCATGCATTGAAGGCATTGCACTTTTGCATTTCCTATTTGAAATATGACTAATGTAATGCAATTTTCAATGATTGTCTCACAATCATGCAGTTTTGGACATTTTTGTCTTAAAACTTGTAAAATCACTTTAATATGTTCATAAGTTTAAAATATGTTTCAATGAAAAAGCGCTCACCCGTTACATAAGCTCCCACTAATGCAAGGTCTGGGGAGTGGTTGATATACACAATTTTACTCTTATATTTAAAGATAAGTTATTTTCATGACATGAACTTGCGACCTCCATAATATGTAAAGGAAATTTAACTAATTCAAATATGTTTAATTGTGAAACAACTGCATGTTTTTCGCTAGTTGGGACCTATACCCCCTAAGACTTCTACCCTCTTTCTTTTCTCTTATGTTGCCACCTCATTGATTCATGGGATCTTTATTGCCTACTCATCAATTCATGGACTGTTATAATTATTCTATAAATATTATTGTGGCCACTAGTTAATATGTAGACTATTGTAATTATTTTATAATTATTATTCTCTGATTTTACATGCTTACTATTAGAAGCTCTTTTATTTTTCTTGGATTTTATATGCTTGCTATTAGAAGCTCTGCTAGGATTATATAAATACTACACAAATTTTGGAATAAAATACTAAACCAATTCTCACCAATGATTTATAGACACTTCATATTAAGGGGGATGCAGTGTATAACATGTGTCGTATAGAGATGCATGCCCAACACGTCTGACATGTTTCTAAAATGGTCGTCATTTGTTCAATTAAAAAAAAAAAAACAAACACTTGTGTCATACACTTAATTAGAATTTTATAAAAAAAACTCACTTTTTCTATATTTCATTTTCCTCTCCAAAAGTTCTTTCAAATCTTCTCGCTCGACCTTTTCTTTTTTGCACGCTCGACTAGGGTTTGGGTAGACATTACAGGATCTATGCATCCAAATGTCAGCTTCCAAAGCTGGACTCTCACATGCTTGTCTCCAAACTTCCTCTCTCCTCTCTATGTCAAAGATTCACCCCAAAGTCCAATGATTTGCATCCTTTTTTCTCTCGATGCCAAAGCCGACTCCAAAGCCTAACAAGGTGCTGATTGAAATCCTCTTTTCCTTTTAGCGAAACCCGAGGTACTTCAAATAAGTACTAAATTATCAAATGGAATGGAGATGAATTGATGCAAGCAAAAAAATAGGACGACCCTAATTTTTGCAAACATATAAAAAAAACTTCCTAGATAATAAGAAAATACATAAAATAAGAAAATGCAACAATTAAACGGAACACAATACAACTTTCATAGAAATAAAACGACTCTTACAAACTTAAGAAATAAAACAAACACGTAAACTTGTTTTTTTTTTTGGATTGAGAAGATATATACAATTGACATCGAACTTGCAGAGATAAGAAGTAGATAAGAAGCCGAGACGAAAGTGAGGAAAAGCTCGCAAGCTTTTTCAAGAAGGAAGAAGAAGAACGGAACAAGCTCGCAAGCTTTTCCAAAGAAGAAAAAACCCCCAAGTTTTTTGCTACAAAAATCTCTCCATAACATATCATTTTCTATTACAAAACACTTAATATTTATAGGAGAAATGGGGCAGACAAACAACCAATCCATCTCTAACCAAACCAATCATATAAGGGGAAATAGAAGGCCTGCATTTAATTCAGAAATAGCACCCGAACAACCACCCAAAAAATCGAAAAAAGACAGCCAAGGGAAAAGGGACGGACGGCCAGGGGAACTGGAAAAGGCAACCAGGGGAACCGTAAAAGGCAACCAAGGGGGAAAGGAACCAGCCACGGGAAGGGGAGCTAAGTGAGGAAACCAAAGGGCCATTAGAGAGGGGGAATGAACCCAATTAATTGCAAATTATGAGATGAAAAAGTAGTCCTCAAGACATTAATGAGCTGAATTTAGTAGAAGTGATAGAAGCTCACCAAAATTACAACTCAAAATATTTTGACCCCCCTTTGCTTACATCATGAACCATCCAAAGAAATTGTCTTTTAACTATAACTCTATAAGTTTATTATAGATTGAAACATCATTAATAAATGAATTTTCAAATAATATACGGTTTCAATTTTCATGCTATGATTTTATTTGTTATTTGTTTAAATGATATTTTGTATATATCTTTAGGTGTATTGTGTAATGTGCATAGCTCTATATGTTTATTTAATTTATTTTGTTAAGTCTATATGCATTATTATTATTTTTATATATAAAAATTATAATGTCATATCAAATGAGTATCCGTGTCTTAAATTTTCAATAATAGATGTTTCCCTTGTCCGTGCATCCTAGATTCTCACCAATTCTTGTCATTGTATCAGAGTTCTAAGCTTTTTCACTTTTTTGTATTTCCATTATAATGTCCTTCATTTTTTGCATCAACACATTCTTGTGGCATTCATTGTTATACTTTTTTTTTCCTCCTATTTATCTATAACTCCAACCTTCATCATTGCAATACCACGGACATTGCCCATTATTGCAACTTTCATAATATTCTTGTAAATTTATCTCCTTGTTATAGCCTTCATCTCTGTTTTGCTGCATATCTATTTTTTTGGTTTTTTCTCGTGAACATAACTACACTTTTTCTCTCTATGAATAACAATAATGATATCGTTATACTCTTGGTCTTGGATTTTCATGAAATTGAGAGATGCAATCTAAATCTGTTTGGGAGAGTTGCAAAACATCCATTCAATATATCAGTTAAATGAAGAACTATCTAAAAAAAATCACTAACGATTTTCAGGTTCTTAAATGGAAGAAGAAAAGTAGGTTATTTATAAGGCGCATAAAGATAAAAAAACTTGCTAGGAACACTTGAAAAAAACATCTATAATAAGTACTTATACTCCAATATTCTCTGATATTGCCTCCTCTTCTCATGCCTTTGAAGTCTTAGAAATGCCCATTTTCAGCTCTTGAATCATCGATTTAGGAGCTACAAATTATATGATCAACACTCATTGATTTATTTCATATACCCATTATCCTAACAACAATAAAATAACCATGGATGATATATCCTTGGCCACCGTAATCGACCAATGAGATATTCTTATTAAAAAAGTCCCCACACTCCAAAATGTCCTTCTTGTACCTAAATTAATTACCAACCTATTGTCCATTTAAATGTTGGGCATGAAAGAACGATTGATCTTGCTAAAGAGAGGGATTGTCTCTCTGACAATGAGGACTCCCATGATCAATAAAACTCCATATAATTACCCTATTTTAATATCTCAAATATATTTATTCCGAAAATATTTTGAAGCGTTATCTTTGGTCACACACATTCCCAATACAAGTAAAATTCAATCTATGAGCAATTAAATATGTTTTCATTAGTTATTTATCCTACACAAAGAAGGAATGGATACTATCGACTCCCCACAACAAAGTGTATTTGTCTGCTAATGTCACGTTCAATTAAAAAAATCATCCCTTGCTACGTACCTTAAGTAATCATTTACAAATGAGTTTGTTCTCTTAGATTACCGCTCCTCACTTTTCATCTTAGCAAATAAATCTATCACAAAACTAGTTACTCCTACCCAAATCAAACCTATATCAGAATCATTTTCCTACTTAGTCATTACATGTTTTCTTAAGAAGAAAGGTATCTTAATTTATTCAAATCTATTAACCGAAATAATCCTTGTTTTTTAATCCATTAAGAAAATCATTAAGCCTACGAGAAATTCCTGTAAACATCCCTTATATTTAATTGTATCATACAAAAATCTTCCTCACAATCACTTTTACTAGCCTATGTACTATTTGTTTCCATTAAAAAATTTTTGATGCTTTAAATAATGTGAAATTGAATAATGCTATGAGGGAAGAAATGGAAGCCGAGTAAAAAACCAAAACATAAGAATTGATAACTTTACAAAAACAGAATGAACTTGTTGGATATAGATGAAATTTTGGTGTAGAATACAAATCTAATGGTTCACTAGAAATATATAAAGTTAGATTAGCGGCCAAAGGTTAGACACAAATATATGGGGGTTGCTTATCTTGAAACATTCACTCCAGTTGCTAAAACGAATGTTGTTGGAGTTCTCTTATCTTTAGCAGTTAATCCAGATTGATAGATGCAACAATTTGATGTGAAGAATATCTTTTTACATGGTCATCTAAAGGAAGACATATATATGGAGGCCTCACCGAAATATAGTTAATATATATATATATATATATATATATATATATATATATATATATATATATATATATATATATATATATATATATATATATATATATATATAAGCTGAAAAAGACATTATATGAGTTGAAACATTCTCTAGGGGTATTATTTAGAAGGTTTGTGAAAGTAATACTCAATATGAGATACAAACTAAGTAGATTATAAATTATTTATGAATCATATAGCTGCAAGAGTAGTCTCTACGCTAACAATTTATGTTAATATTATTATGTCTAGTAGTGACTTGAATGTAATAGAGAATTTAAAGAAATAATTGCTCCAAAAAAAAGTTTTTGAAGTCAAAGAGGGAAGCTGAAGTACTTTACTGGCTTTGAAGTTGCAAACTCTCAGCATGGAGTCTTCACTTCACAGCAAAAAATATATAGCTTGCTTGTTAAAAGAAGTGGGCAAGTTAGGATGCAAATCTGTTGAGAGTCATATGAAGTTTAATCATGAACTTAGAGGTCCTATAGAAGACATGGTAGGAGCAAAAAATCTCTTATCAGGGATTTGTTGGAAGACTTATCTATTTTTACATGCTATGCCAGATATTGCAAATCTGTTAGTAAGAAAGAAAGTTGCACCACAAACTAGGAGTTAACTATATAGTTTTTTTTTCTTTTCATTGCTATCAACTATGTTATGTGACAGTTCATGCCAATTTTGGAAATTTTAGAATTATATATGACTTCAGATGCTTCAAGTTTATATTTTCATTCAAAATTGTAGTATTTGGTGTATCTTTTAAGTTTTCTGTCTAGGAGTGTACATATTTCATGTTTTTCATATTTGATGAAGCTATTTTGGATCCCCTAATACTAATTTTACTACAGGATGGACCTGCTTATGTTGGGGTGTTCATAAATATTTTACGTGACATTTCAAAGGAAGAAACAATAGAATATGTGTTTGGCCTCATCGATGAAATGCTTGCAGGTTTTGTTAATATTGGTTCTAAATTGCTATTCGAGTTTTTGAGGTGAAATTTTTAGAAGTTCTCTCTTTTCTTTTTTGTAGCAAATCCTAAACGTGCGAGATTATTTCATGACCGCAGTTTATCAGGTTCAGATACCTATGGCCCATTCTTAAAGTAAGTTCCTATGATTTTATTGAACGAAAGGACTTCATTTGCTTTTATTTGCATGATGAAACGTCATATAATATTTCTTTTTGAAATTATGCTAACATGGAGGCTGTATCCTCCTTTTAGTCAACCTGAAGAACACTAAAAGTTATACATTTTATTTTCAGAGCTTATAAACCTCATCTTTAAGGGATGACTTTATGTATGGTTGATGTTTGAGTGTGGAAAGTATACCATCCTCCAGGAGGCATGAAAACTCCCACTTTGTTATCAAATATGATGTTGGGCATGATGGCAATTTGAATGGGTGATCATAATGATGAAAGAAAAAGAAAATTGTTCTTGTAAATAGAGAGAATTACATAATTCTTAGGAACTCCCTCACTCAAATAAGACTCACTAACTCCTCCCACCCCCCCCACCCCCCACACCAGAACCCTGACACGCAGAGAGAGAGATTACTCACTCTTAAAGAATAAGATTAATCTACAATAGTAATCAAATAACCTTCCTTTGCCTCTAACTCTTCTAGTACATATAACATTCAAAACTAGCCGTTGTACAGTAGTACCTGATGAGATAATCAATGCTGATAGCTTTTGTAGGCTTCATCGATATTTTGTCTTAATCCTAAAGTTTATAGAATTAGATTTTCCATTCATCTAGGGCAAGGGAGAAAATATCCTTAAGTCCCTCTCCTTCTGTTTGCCACACACACCCATGATCATGTTTGTTTAGGTTTATTGTTGTATCTAGATTAAAAAAAAATAATTGCTCTCTTTCAATTTATATTAAAATTGTAGATGAAACTTGTTAATCATGTACAAGTCATAAGGCTATTACTGGTTCGATCTTCAGATGATTTGATCGTAACTCAAAATTGGCACAAATCTTTCAATCCAATCTTAAGTCGAGCCAAGTTTGGCATAGACTTGGCATAGACTGGCTTGATTCAATCTCACTTCAAGCCCCAACTTTGATTTGAATAAAATTCGATCCAATTTTGTTGGGATTTTGATTATCAAAAAAAAAAAAAAAAAGTTCAACATACATGCATATACTTTGACTTCTATAGATTAATGTGCATATACATATGTGCAAGTAAATACAAAAAATGTGTATATGCATTCATGCATCCATGCATACATATTCTGATCTGATCTCTAGATAGCTTAATCCATTCTAGATTCAGCTCAATACTAGTTCAAATTGGGCAGTGTTTGGCTTGTTAGTCGCTTCACTGAATTCGAGCCAAGCCAAATTTACAGTCCTATTTACTATTAGTCCATCATTTGGTGCAACATGCAAAACATGAGAGTTTATCATCCTTTTATTATTTACGGTGCGTGACTTTTTCATTTTATTTGATTTGAGAAACATTTTTTCATCATCTTTAGATGGCTTTGGAAAGGAAATTGGTTCATACAGGAGAAGAGCTGCAAAACATTGTCTCTTATTATGAGGTACGCAAAATTTTCTTTTGCATGAAGAGATGAGCATGCGATCCTCTTTATTAATGAAATTAACAACTTGTGCTTTCAGTGTTCGCCCCAAATATAAGGTTGGCCTTCATTCAAATGGAAAGGCAGCAAATGAGAAAAGTATATTTACAAGTGCTGATGATGCGTTGAAGGGCCTGGTTGAATGGCTATGTTCTCAGGTTTAGTATTTGTACCCAAGGAATCCTAGGATGAATCAACTATTCATAGCAGAACTATAATGACAAAAAAACCTGAATTAAGAGCGTGATCAGTTATATTACACTTATTATTCTTCTTCATTTTAAGTGGTTTTAAGTTAGAGAAAACATGCATGTGGGATCTAATATTTAGATAAATTTAAGTTTTATTCATATACCATTTAATGATGACTTAAGATGATTAATATTTTGAATCATTCAAGCTTCTTGCTTGATGCATTGTCTATTATTCATTGTGTGTGCTGTCTGGAAATTGTTGACATCAGTGCTTTTTGTATGCTGATGAATATCGATTTTAGTTGGCATGATCCTTATTTGTTTTGTTGAAATTTTGTTGCACTGAACATATATTAAACTATCTGATGGTAATAGTCTTAACTTTTTTTTTTTTTTTTTTTAATTATTTGAAATCTTCTTTGGTGCACACTATTGATAAATAGATTTGGCAAATATATATTGAAGTTATTAAAGATATGTATGATTAAACATTGACTTACATTAGAAGTAGTTTTAGAGTGAACATAGCATTCTCATTCACTATTTACACGAAGGATTAATATTAAATTCTATCTTTTTGTATTGATTATGGTGGTTCTAAGAAAGGATGTCCAACCCTGCTCCTTGGTGAATGCCAATTGAAATAATACATCCTAAGATAGTTGTAAAGCTAGCACAATTTGCAAAATATGTAGATGTTTATTGACTAAAAATCTGTAGAATAAATATTAAGTGTATGATATGCAATTTTAGTAGAAAACATTTAGGAAGAATCAATGATAGGCTTAAGTATCTTGGATTTATAATACAAAAGAATGTGAATATTGCTTTTATAGTTAAAGCTTGGTGGATGGAATGAAGAATTGGCTCAGAGCACTATTTATAAGAGAATATTATGTGAACATAAGGTAAATTTAATAAAATTATAGTTTTAGACCATTAATGTTATATGGATTTGAGTTTTGGCCTTTGGGTAATTAATAAGTCATACTAATAAAGTTGAATGGGACATAAAATTCAGTGTTAACATTAAGTAAGACTCAATATTTGTTGACCTGCTATGCCGTGCAAAAAAAAAAAAAAAAATCAAAATCAAATCTCACCTGCTCGCACGTCGTAGCCATCCCGCGCACGATCGACGTCGCATCCGCCACGACTTCGCACGACTTGCCTCGCGTCGTTAAAAGCCAACGAAAAAGAGGCCTTCAGCCTCCTCTCTTCTCCCGATTCTCCCTCTCTCGCACTCACTTTCCATCTTTCGTGAGCTTCTTCGGCTTCTCCCTGGACGTCCGACTTCTTTCGATCTACGACTTTCCCTTCCCACGGATCGGACGTTACGACACTTTGAGCGGAAGCAGCAAACGGGAGCTCGTTGTGAAGTTAACTTTCTCCCTTCCAGCGCACTTCTTCGCCTCCTTCGTGGACGTTCGACTTTGCTCCGACAACTTCCCCTTCCAGTAGATTGGAAGTTACGCCATTCCGATCGGAAGCAACAACGGGAGCTCACGCTGTGAAGGTAACTTCCTCCCTTTCGTCGCTCCTCCGATTCTTCCTTGGCTGTCCGACTTCGCTCCATCTACGACTTTCCCCTTCTGTTGGATCGGAAGTTGGACATTTTAATCGGAAGCAAGAATAGGAGCTTGCTGGCTGTGGAGGCACCTCCTCCCTTTCACATGCTTGTTCCGCCAAATCCCTTGAATCAATCAAGCCAAAGGGATTTCTTTTTTATTATATATATTTAATTGTAATTATACTAATTAAATATTAATTAATTATGATGATTATTTTTAATTAATCAGAATTTATAAATTAATTATTATTAATTAATTATGTTTTATTAAAATTAATTAATGTTATTTAAGTTATAATTAATTCTGAATTAATTATAACTTATTTTCTTAATTGATTTTAATAACCTTAATTAATTATTTTAATTAATTTTAATTAATAAAGAAATGATTATTTAATTAATCTTATTTAATTAATGATAATTATAATTAATAAAAGAAAATGCTTATGTGCCTCATTTCTCCCGCCTCGACATCCGTGCCCTCCATCGCCGGTCCACTAGTCCGCTGGCCGCCAAAGGTATAACTTTTCGGACCTTTGTTCGCTCTCTTATCTCGGCATGCCTGTCGAGTCGGTGGTCTGCCTATACACGCTTTTCTTTAGCGTGGTGGGAGGGGCAACCGGCGCGACACCCACGACAAGGTAGGCGAGCGACCCTCAGTTCCAAACCTGTTCTCGACGTTTGTGGCGCACCGACAAACCGCCTATACACGCTTTTCTCTAGCGTGGTGGGATGGGAATCCGGTGCGGCACCTACGACGAGACTGGGATATTCATAAGTACCCGCTTGCGGGGAAACAACTACCGTACACGCTTTTCTCTAGCGTGGCGGGAGAGGCCCAGTTTTCCGTCATTTTCCCCTAAACGGGGGAGACGTCGGGAGGCTGTCGAAATTTCGGGTGAAATAGTACTACACTTGGATCTGTTTTGCACTCAAAAGAACAAGAGCCTGGACTCAAATGAGAAAGAGCAGTGGACTTTTGAACTTGATTGAAAGTAAACAGAGGACTTGTGGACCTAAATCAGAACAAACCTAAATGATTTCTAAAAAGTTAAAATCCAAATAAAGTCAAGACAGAACTGAAGATCAAATTCAAATGAAATGAACTCGAAATGGGACCAAATTGAAATCATTTGAATACAAAATTGAACTCAAAAGATCTCCAGAAGACTTTAAACAATCATTTGAACTCGCACTTGAACTCATGCTATACAACATCAAGTGGGAGTTGCAGACTCGATGAGCTCGAGTCTAAACGAAACTTAACTCGGATTCAAATACATGCAAGGAATAAAGCTTGAATCACGTGCGAGGGAGTTCAAAGAACCTTTGTGTGGTCAATGGTGACTCAATGTTAGATGAAATTCATTGATCTTGGATCAGGTGCATCGTACATGCAAGAACAACGAATGGCTACAGAATGCACGTGTGTCCCTCCTGCATGTACTATTGGAATCCCTACAACAATCTCTACAATTGCCTGTTGATTAAGAAGGCAATACGGGAGACCAATGATGGAGGATCCGTCCCTATAAGCAACTGCAAGTTCATCAGCAAACCCACCTGAGATTGGTGAAAGGTGGATTCGATGCTGATGTAAATGGCTCTTCTACGAATACTTCTAGGAGGTCGTAGCAAATACAACGGGTCCCTACAAATGAGCACGAGCTACTTGTGGATAACAACAGTGGGTATATCGTAGGCACAACGAACCACTGTGGGCACAAGTACAGATATCACCTACGACAGTGGTGATCAAGATCTACAAGTACGTCGAGTACAATGGCAACTCGATGTATAAAAAGTACACTCACTGGCAGAATCGAAAGGAAGTTTGAACAAATTAGAACCAAACTTCCTGGTGTTCCCAAGCCTCTTCTTAGTCCTATACTTAAGAAGAAAATAGTTCTGGTGCCCACAAACATCGAAAAATGGTTCTCTTCAAAGCAACGGACTTCAAAGTCCAGAAGAATTTTCCCGGTGAATGAGAAAGGGGGAGTCAACATCAAGACGCACGCCACCGGATCCGCAATACTCGTGCTAGCAGACAGAAGGCGTGTACAAGCCCTCAAATGAAAAGTTGTGCACACTCAAATGGCTGTTACATGCACAACTACAAAATATTTCAAAGTACCCCTGCACGTGCACTATAAATTGTATGCACATAGGTACACTAAAAGGGAAGATGCAATCAAACACCCGCATGGGCCCCGACGAGCGTGTTATTAGTACACACGGGATTCTAGTTCGAGCCTGATCCTTCTATACGGATCAATAGAAGTCGACAGGGTTCGAACCTTCAAACAAATACACGGTTGGTCGACTACCTCCTCTGACTAAGTAGACCAGGGACCACGATGGCCTGGGACGATGGAACCATGGGATCTTGATCGGGTCTATCATCCACTCTCCCACCATCCGCTTTAAGTGAAAGATGGTGAAAATTTCTATTTTTAAATATAAAAATCTTCAAATTCTCAAATACCCAAACTCATGCTGCTACTATATGCCAGATAACACGTATCTCTATGTATCTGATTGACGACTAGCCTTAATCGAAAGTTCTCTCTCGTGATCGGGAGGGGTAATTAACTATAGGGGCTTGCGCCTATAGGAAAGCAGAACTCAGATCATAAAGTCCTCGCAAAATGAGGGCGAAATCTCTAGGTAGTGTCTTATCTACAAACCCATCTGCTTTCCAAAATTTACCTCGGAACATATCCGTTAAAACTCTCTCACCGAATAAGAAAAAAGCACAGCGAACAGGGAGGCCGGGGCCGAATTTTCGGAGCCCACAGTATTATTAAAAGATTAAATAATATCCAGATGTCAGAAACTTATGTATCTTAGATCTATTATATAAAAGAATGTAGATATTACTTATTTAGTTTAATCTTGGTGGATAAATTGAAAAATTATCTCAGTAGCACTATTTATAAGAGAATAGTATGGGAACTTGCGGTAATTTTTATAATACTATATTGTTTGACCATCAATGTTAGATTAGTTTAAGTTTTGGACAATAAATAACAAAGTTAAATGGAACATGTTAAGAGGGATGTGTGGTAAGATGATGAGAGATAGTATGATAAATGTTGTATGCAACTATGTGAGTAGTACTAACAAGATAAGCTTGTGGAAGAGTTGGTTTGGGCATATATAATGGAGTGTACATATGAAAATAATGTGGAAAAATTATGAAGGAATAGGAGACCATAAGTAAAATCGGTAAAAAAAAGTTGTACATAGAACTTGTGTAAATGTATTTACCTTTCCCACACATCAAATTGATAGAATTGTGTGGAGAATAAGTGAAAGAACTAAGTGAGTGCATTTAGTTATAAGCTTGTGAAGAGCAAAAATGAGCTAGTTGAATTTATAGTTAATTGAATAAATGTTGGTTATCCCAACATTAAAGCTAATTAGGTTTACCCCATAAGCTAGTAAAGCCTTATTGACCTTGTTAGAACCTTAATTTGCACAATTGGGCTTACTTGATCGTTTTAGTTATACTTAGTGATTGATTACTTTAATTAATATCCTAATTACTGCACTAAATTGTTGATATTGATCTTAAACAATTGTGATATAAATAACATCTCATCACTACAAAATAAGGAACGGCAGGAGCAGTTGAAATGCTATTCCTTTGGTGAGCAACAAAAACTTCGTTGTCATGACCTTAGATCCAACTGGAGCATGAATGCTCCCCTTCTTGACATTGATCTTAAACTCGGCTGAGGTTCAAAGGCTATTCCTCATGTTGAACTTAGATCTAGATGGAGCCTAAAGGCCAATCTTTCTTCGTTGTTGATATTGGATTTTTCTAGAGGTTGAAGACCACTCATTTGTCATCAATCTTAGATCCGACACAAGGTCCTACTCTCCGTATAGATTTTATATCCAGGTCCAGGGAGGAAGTTATTCTCGGTGGCGCATGTATTTGGCCAAAAATTGTGGATGGATTTTTTGTTCTTGTCTGGAGGTGGCCAACATTATTGCTGGAGGAATCAAGTTTTGTGAAGGAGGTTGACTAAGGGTTAAAGGTTAGTAGTCAACTAGGCCCCTTTTAAACAACCAATGTGGGTTGACCAATACTTATCTATGAAATCTACTAATATAATACAATCATTTTAATAAAATGGTAACCACAATGTGCCCCATTGCTTTAACCAATTAAATAGAACCAACTCAACCAAGTAGAACCCTAATATTTTAAATATCTGTCATATGAACCAACCAAGTCAGCATGGATTATATCAATTGCATGATCAAATTTGGTCAAATTATTAAAACGAGAATGATCAATAACAATGCCAAAATTTGAATGATTATAAAATAAAGAGTCTTTCATTAACCCACCCTCTGTTTAAAATTGCGCAATTAGAGGCGCGCCTTGAGGCGCGCCTTTGCGCAATTTGACCAAAAAACGCCTCGAGGCTTACGCAATTCTTCACCTGGCTGAGGCGTACGCCTCACCTGGACTGAGGCGCGCCTCAGAGGCGCAATTGCGCAATTCTGGGTGAGGCGTACGCCTCACAGAATAGGCCCCACCCACTTAAAATGAAACCTCTTCCTCCCTTCATGTCTTCCATGTTTTCAAAGTGGTTTTCCATGGATGAAAGCCTTCCTTGCACAATTGTGAACTTCCTCTACATTTTGAAAAATTTCTTCTCTATTCCGGAATATTTTTCCCCCATCCCAACCCTGAGTTGTTCCATCTTGCCTTTTAACGCATCCATCTTCTTTGCTACCATTAACGGATTTAGGTTCCAAACCACGAAAAATAACAAAAATCGGCGAATCTGGTCTTCAAAAGACAAATCAGCAAGATGGGAATAAAAAAGCAGCAAAAATCAACAATGGGGACCTAAATTTCAGCCCCGGACACCACTTTGATACCAATTTGATAAGCCTTAGAAATGAAAACAGTGATAGAACAATAGAAACATTGTATAATTACTCCAAATGATGGCTGGTTTTTTATTAGAACTTCAAAGCAAAGGAAAGATAATTGATCTACAATTAGAGAGGTAGATCGGCTCACCTAAATAACTTAGATGCCGCTAGGAAGCTCTCGAGAAGAAAACTACAGCAAACAAGCAAAGTACACATAACCCTCATAACAAAATAACCAGCCTTAAATAAGCTCTTCCTATTTCTCTCCCAAACAACTTTATTGCCTTAATTAATTTCCTATCCTTTTTTGAATTCAAATTGGAATTAAAAAAACAATTAAGTCCCTTATTGCCTTAATTAATTACCCTCTTCTATTTCAATTCAAATTTATATATATAATTTTTTGTTCTAAACTATTCTATCTTATTTGGGGTTTTCAGGTTGTATGCATTTTATCTATCTTTTCTTATGAGCGAGGTTTTAATTTTGATTGAGGGTAGTTACACGGTTGGAAAAATTGCGTCATTGACTTTATTAACCTCTCCAGTTGATCTCTTTGTTTATTTGAATTAAAAATATTGTGTTCTATGCTATAAAGGGTGAGTTCTAGCAAAAATGATAGGGGAGAGGGAAATTGATATTAGTTGGGAATTCACCCCAAGCATATTGAATCATTTCTTCTGTTGCAGCGCTTTTCTCATTTTAGTTTGGAAATTACGTCTAGATCATATAATTTTTTTTTTTTTAGTTTAGTTTTTACAATGGTTCACTTGTTTTTTCCCACCCTGAAATTCCTTGTTTATTCAAGGCAAAAAATTGAGAATGCTGAAGCTAGAGAGAAAAATGGTATAGGGGAGGGGGGATAATTGCCACATGTAGAATCATCCATAGAAATACGAATCAACAAAGGGTTCATATTTTCAACTCTCTTTTTTTCTCACACGAGTCAAGTGGTATATTGGGACATGAGAATGCTGCAATGAGGATATATGTCAAATTTGAGCTTATATATATATATATATATATATATATATATATATATATATATATATATATATATATATATATATATATATATTTCAGCTGTTTAGTGATTGAGCAGTGAATTATAGAAAAATTTTATGAAATTTAAAGAAATTATACAATTTATCGTTTGAAAACTTATGCTGAATTGTATGAGAAAAAAGTATCACATATTTATTATTGTCAATATGACTTAAATAAATAACCTGTAATTAATTATCCGTTTGATATTGATATTATGATTTCTGTTCAAATGGTTTTTTCTTATGAGTTAGACATATAGATGAAATAGGGGAAATGAGGAATGATTTTTGGCATTCATCTTCGCAACTATCATATCTTAATATCCCTTTTCTTAACAATTTTTCTACTTGACAAATTAAAAATAGGCGCTTGTTCACTAGCAAAATAGAATCCTAACAACTTGAAATAAATATTTGAGATATCTGTTTATTATTTCTGTAAAAATAATACCACTTTATCCTTTTACTAGGTGGAAGTTAGCTTGCCATGCGAGTGGTCTTTGCAGCATTAGTACTGGTGCTTTCTCATTTTCTCTGTTGCTTGTGGGACTGCCTTCACTTGGTTCATATTTGCTGATTTCCTTCCTAACAATTATCGTCATCATTCGAGACAGATCTTTCCTCAAGGCTGGCGCTTATTTGGTTATTCAAAAGATCACATGCTGATACCCATGTAGCATCTTAGGGGGCGAGACATTTTCTTGGACTAAATATTTGGTTAGTACCCCTTGGCCCTTGGGAGTATCACATGGCTAATTTATTCGTAGGCTTAACTAGCGGTTGATTGTCCCATGTGTTGGCTGGAAGTTGACCCAGGCGCCAAGTGAGATTTTGCTGAAATATTGTAAGTAGTGAGATATGAATGGTCTAATGGATGTGAGTAGACGGTGGAAGCTCCAGCCTATTAGTGATTATGCCGATGCATTATATGATTTTGTGTGGTATATAATAGTGGAGGCAAAGGTTGGAGTAAGTTTGTTGTAGAACTGACATTTGATGATAAGGCTATAGTTTGAGAAGTACCAAATCGTCAATTGCAAAATAAATATCTCGGTGTTGATCCAACAAAATTTTCATGCACAAATGAGCTTGGAGGAGATTTTGATTCTGTTCATCTAGTGGACTATAATTGATGCGGACATCCAACCGTCCATGCCAATCCGAGGAGGAGCTGAAGATCGACGACCGATATCACTTTGTTTTATTTTCATTTATTAAGTGTATTTTAATTTAGTTACGCAATTTCCCTTTTTTACCCTCTCGTCTTATGTAAGCCCAAGGGGCAAATGTGTCTTTTAATTTCTCTTGAAGCCTATTTATAGAGGCTCATTCTCTTGTATTAGGATGATGATTATGATGAATAAAAATTTCTACTTTTGATCTCTTTGTGAGTTCATATTTTCTTGATCTCTTAGTGAGTTCAACTCTCCTAGATCTCTGTGTGAGTTCTATGGAAAGCCCAAGGTGAGGGCAAACGCAATACCCGTCAATCTTTGGAAGAGTCTGAGGTTCGCGGTTCTTACGATCTCTTTGTGAGTTCGTTAGTTATCTCTATCTTTTTCATATATTCTTGTTCATCTTCTTTCTCCCCTCTTCATCCACCCAAGTCTTCCTCTAGCTCCACCTCCCCAAGCCGACGACTATCACCCACCCGATCGCCGGCCTCCTTCCCACGGCCTTCCCCACCCGATCGGCGACACCTCCTCCCTCCTTTGGACCGCCGGCCACACTCATGATCCAAGTCATTATGACATTCAGATTGTCATAATGACTCCTTAACTTGGGTTTTGCAATAAATGGAGAATCTAGCAATTTTGAATTCAAAATTTGAAATTCAAATTTGAGGTTCAAACTTTCCATATTTGCAAAAGTCTAAAAAGGAAAGTTTTCAAATTTTGAATCCAATCTAAATTCAATTTGGAGAGGACTCATTATTTTCCATCTAATTGGCCAAGCTTGTTTTGGAAACTCATAAAACACTTACCACCATCCCCTCCCCCCTCTTCATGCCGCCGGCCACCATTAATGGGCTCTCCATTAATTCTCATTTAAAGCTCCCTATCTCTAATTAATTTGAATTCAAATTTCAAATTAGTTCCCTCCTTTACTCCCCCATTCATGGCATTAATTTCTTTGATTTGAATTTTAAAATTCAAATCAATTCCCTCCTAATTTAATTAAAACTGAAATTAAAATTCAGATTTTGATTAAATTCCTAATCGATTCCCTAAGCTAATTATCACTGTTGGAAACAGTTTCAATTCCCGTAACAAGTTTTGTTCCTCACATCCAAATCCTGGACTATCCGTTTAATTGCTGCCATTAGTATTATTCTCACTATTGGACAGCTTGCTTTATTTCCAAACACAGAATTCTCATTTGGAAATAATTTCAATTGTTGTAACCTCTCTTGCCGAATTTCCCTGAGCTTTATTCCCAATTTTTACTTCCCAAATCAAGTTTCTGATTTGAAAAATAAAAATTCCTTAACCCACCCTGTCATCCCGCCGTTCCCTCTCCATATTAAATTGCCTTTGAATTCTCTTCCTAAGTGCAGTTTCCCCCCTTTGTAACCTCTCTCCTTTAATTACTCTCCATCCAGAGAGTAATTAGGAAGAAAGGAATTCAATTTCCAGCCATCCACTGGATCCAAAAGCTGAAGTTGAGTTTCCCGTATTGAATCCTCTTTAGGAGGTTTTCAAAAGTCTGAAATACAATTTCAGATTTGAGAAGTAGTTGTTGTCCAGGGATTTCCAACAGTACTTCCGGTGCTGTTTTTCCTCTACAAACTCCTCCCAAACCCTATCCCACGTTGGATTTCCTACTCTCCAAAGCTGCTGCCAGAAAAATTCCCGCCGTGGTTTATTTCTCTCAGATTTTTGGGAGAGGAGATCCTCTCCTTAGCAAAGCATTCATGTCCGTTCCACATCAATAATGATCTTGTAGCAGTGCATCAACTATGATTATTAGGGATTGTTGGCCTATTTACATATGGATTAGTGGGGACAAGCAATTGCATAGTGCTTGGAATGATGTTTGTTTGATAGATGTGTATTAAGATATATTGTAAGAGTATTTGGCTGAAGGCAATAGATTTACCCACCATTTAATGTTATCCATTGTGAAACAATAGAGATATCATTTGAGGAAACAATGGTGACTTCAAATTGGCAGTTGGTTTTTGATGATGGATAGTGCTCTTGTGTAATTGAGTGCAATTACTTTGAACAATTCTTGCTAAATGCAATAAGAGAAACTTGATCAAAATGGGGATGTAACTGAATGCCCATCGTGAAGTTTGCAAATGCCATGGATGAAACTATAGCTATTGTTATTGTGGTATAATTAGTCGGCACTGTGGAGAAATGTGCATATTTTTTAGTTAGTCCGTGGTTACCATAAGCACGGTGTGGAACTTGGTAGGTGGATGATAAAGTTCATGACTGTCATTTTTTGTTGCTTCGAGAATCAGGAGAAATTTTAGAAGACCCGTTGGTGCTAATCGTTAGTATTTGGCTGCTTGGCACGTAGGACATGTCAGAATATATTTGTAAACATCTCGACAAAGTGTGGACAAGTAGAATTGCATTATAATTCTCTTTATAATGTGATGAAATCATTGTGACTCCTAATAAAGCTAGAATAGTAGTCTAGCAGGATATTGCGGAGTAAAGTTGATGTTGGCAAGAGGACAATGCTGCCATTCCTAAGGAGCAAATCATCATTGCGCACAGGGGCAGATCTACAGTGGTGACCCTAGAGGCATGGGCCCCCACTGGTCCTAATAGCTAACAATAGGTCCTTATTAATAACTTCCCTAAAATTATATATATATATATATATATAGCTATTGTAAAACCTATCTCTAATAGTTAATACTCGTGAAGATATGTTGCCTTTGGCATCCTTATAGTTTTGCAGCCTCCACTTCGAAATAGTAGCATGAGTTTAATTGATTTAATCCAAAGATGATGTTGACAATTATGAATCCACCTTTGTCGAAGACATTTTTGGCAAAAGTTTGCACCTTATTGACAACGATGGCTCTGTATGACTTATAGCCATGAGTTTCCTTACCCCACTCTTGCTAGCATTCTAGTAATAGTGCAAAATAGTCTGATTAATGAATAACTTTATTATGTTTTTCGCATAGTATACTCACGGTTATTATCAGTTAAGTTACTCCCCGTGAGTTTTTTTATGATATATATATATATATATATATATATATATATATATATATATATATATATATATATATATATATATATATATATATATATATATATATATATATATATATATATATATTAAATGCAAATTTTTTGTTGGAATATTATGAAAGTGACCTAATAAATTAGAATTGTGTATGTTATTTAGAGGAGATTTGTAATAGATTGCCACTTTATTAATTTTAATATATTATTATGTAAATAAATTTCATATTTCTCTAAGATGAAAATCAATTGGTTCATTAGTAATTTCTAATTACTTTTTTACAATGACAACTCTACCAATTTTTTTTTTTTAAACCCTCAATGTCAGTTTGGATAGATTACTGCTATTACTGTTTTAATCTTAAGACGATAGATTTCACTTGAATATTTATATGTTTAGTAGTTATTATTATTTTTTCTTTTCATATTTTTAAAAGAATTTGCGCTCCACAATAATTTGCTTTAGGATTTGAGGGCATTTTTATAATAATCTCTCCTCCCATTGAAATTCTAAGTCAACGTAGCCATCATCGAGGGATTAGGGGAATTTTATCTTCATCATTAGTGTTCAAATTAAATATCCAAGTTATATTTAGGTTGTACATTAGCATCAATAATTTTATTCTTTCATTTTTTGTGGTTGTAACATAAAAGTTAGTTATATGATCTATGTATACAACATTTTTCTGAGACTAATATTTGTCTTATTTAGAGTATATTGACTAGCATTCATTTTAAATTATATAAATGTTGTTTGATAATTCATGATTGTTTTGGCGTGAATATTCATTATTGACATATTCTTATGAGATTTATGCTGGATGTACTTCCTTCCATTTCATTTAATTTCATGCATGTTGTATTGCTTTTTCTATTTTTTTTTTAATCATGTATCATATTTCAGTAATGCGGACTGTATAAGTCTATTGTCTAGTATGATTATTACTTTTGACCATGATTTAGAGATTTCCATCAAAATAGAGAAAACACCTCCAATACATGAATTGAGAATCAAATTCATAAAGCTGGATGCATAGTTGGGATAATGCTAATGATGAAGATGATTTTGATTTAGAGATTCCACTATCATTATTATTATTTTTCTTTGAATGAAGTTATAGCTTGCTTTGGTTGTACTAAAAGTTATTTAATATTAAACTTGCAGCTGAAAAATCCTTCTCATCCCTATCGAGCTGTTCCAACTGCCGTCAATTGCCTTGCGACTTTGCTAAGGGAAACTTCAGTGAGAGCTTCTTTTGTACAAGCAGATAGTGTGAAGTTGTTAGTTCCCTTGATTACTCCAGCAACCACTCAACAATCAATTCAGGTAGTCTGCCTTATGGGTGCTTAATTTCCTTATGAACATTAAATAATTAACCTAAGGCGGAGGATTGTAAATTATATTTCAATTAATCCATCTTTGCATCATATATATATATATATATATATTTACATCCAATCTCAAGCTAGGAAGATTTAATGCCTAGCTCAATCCTTGTTTGATTCGAGCTGGGCTACACGGGCAAATTAGCTGTTTGACTTTGATCCAAGGATCTTCTATCCAATTCATAGCTCTATCATGTTGGCTTCTTGTGAATCATGCTATATTTTGGTCCTTTAATCTGAATCAATTTAGAAACTTGTGTTGCAAGTTTTTAAGGGGATTCCTTTTTTTATCTTGTTCTGAGTCAAGCAGTTGGTTTAAGCATAGTGTAAAACATCATTTAATTTGCATTCCATAGGTTTTTTTTTTTTTTTTTAATGGGATTGATATTACTCCAGTATTTCTGCTTTCATTAAGCACTTACATGCAAATTGGTAACTAGCCAATTTTTGATGGTACTCTCTCGCGCAGATTCTTTATGAAACATGCCTATGTGTTTGGCTGTTGTCGTTCTATGATGCTGCAGTTGATTACCTGGCTACTACTAGGATTCTTCCAAGACTAGTTGAGGTTGTCAAAGGTTCTACTAAGGAGAAGGTATAGATTTGATACCATTTATTTGATTGCTGACCGTTCAAATGCCTCTATAATCTGATATTAGGTTATTGTTGTTTTCTTATGTTGCAGGTTGTAAGGGTTGTCATCTTGACTTTCAGAAACTTGCTTTCGAAGGGGGCATTTGGGGCTCAAATGGTGGATCTTGGATTACTACAACTTGTCCTCAGCCTAAAAGGTCAATCCTGGAGTGATGAGGTAAGGTCACAAGCAGATCAGTTAAAAATTTGAACTGCTAGTAACTTTAAGTAGAAGGTTATTAGAACTGTTAATTTTTTAAGTGCATTTTGTTTAATGTTTTTGGCTGGCCCTTTTGCAACCATCTTACGGATGTTGCCTCACGGGCTAGTTCCTATGAAGATTAATAGAAATGATATTCATAGAGCATTTCTCTCGTAATTATTCTTCATATTTGTGTTTATTCAATCTTTTCCTTGCAAGTGTAGTTTCAGAGTGACCCTTATGAGATACTGATAAAAAATATATTGAACTTGAATACTTGATATGTTCATAACTGACTTTGTAATTAGTGTTGTATTTAATTATTATTTACTTTTATTGTTGTACTATTAGTTTGGATGTACAGCCAGCACTATTCTTATGGAGGTTAATAGAAATGATATTTATAGAGCATTTCTCTTATAATTATTGTTCATCTTTGTGTTTATTCAATCTTTTCCTTGCAAGTGTAGTTGGTATGGAGGTTAATAGAAATGATATTCATAGAACATTTCTCTTATAATTATTGTTCATATTTGTGTTTATTCATTTTTTTCCTTGCAAGGTAGTTTCAGGGTGACACTTTATATGAGGTACAGGTAAAAAAAAAATATGGAACTTGATATGTTCATAACTGACTTTGTAATTAGTGTCGTGTTCAAGTATTATTGACTTTTATTATTGTACTATTAGTTTGTATGTACAGTCAAAACTATTCTTATGGAGGAACTTGTTAGGATTCATTTTAGAAGTCATTTGTGGTTTTTATTAAAATTATTTTGATTAAATTTATTTTTTTACTTTTTAAATTTGACTGTTTAGCTCTGTTTTCTGGTTGATAATTAATCTATGGTTTAGTTCGAAAACATATTACATTTGATAAAAGAATTTTTAATTTCAGGAAAGACTCGGGGAGGATTGTGTTTCACATTACCATTTGGCGTTACAATTTGAAACTTTTATATTTTTTGTCTAGGGAGAGGTCATTTTTAGGAAATCACATGTACTATAGTCACAATTCCTGATACTTTTCAACCGTTTGCTGTGATCATCATGTAGAACATTTAGTATTTTTGAAACTGACGTGCTATGACTTTACATGATAATTGACACGGTTTTCCTGAATTAATCTGGAGTTTTCCAATTTTATCTCACGAAAGAGATTATTTTATTGTCAAATTGGTTGTAGGACTTGCTGGAAGCATTGAATCAGCTAGAAGAAGGGCTTAAAGATAACATCAAAAGATTGAGTTCCTTTGATAAATACAAGCAAGAAGTCCTTCTTGGCCAGCTAGACTGGTCTCCTATGCACAAGAATCCAGGATTCTGGAAGGATAATATTACAAATTTTGAAGAAAATGATTTCCAGGTGTTGTGCCATTTATTTTATGCTTCTCATGGTAATAAGAATTGATTATGAAAAAAAAGGCCTATTTTCCAAATGAGCAAATCTCAGAATTTCAGCACATAGAATTTTTGCATTTGTTGTATTTCTATAAATTGGTAAATAAAAAAATCAAGGACCAAAAACAAAGTCAGTCACAATTTGTTCTTTCATAGTAGGGATAATTTTTATGGATAATTAATTAAGAGTTGTGTTATTAGATTGCCTAATTGATTTTTCAATTATAATCAACATTATTGTTTCAGATGTACATTCAAGAATATACTCATTTTCTATTAAAAGTTTTGGTTTAGATATATACTCAATTTTAGTTTATGACTCAAATTTAAATATTTGTCCACACATTCTAACATTATTGCATATTTAGATTCAAGAAGATTACATGTAGACTCATTGTAAATGTAAATCATCTTATGCATTTAATATATTCTCAATAGATTATTCATAAACTATAGGTGAAGGTGATGTGTGTTTGACAAGGTTTAGATGAGATGATAATGCTTTTTCTTTAGAAATATTAAAAACTATTGCAAAAAAATGATTGTAATTTTCCTTGTTATCTAATGTTATGTATAATACCTAATCTAATATCTAAGGAGACTACTTAATTTATCAGTAATTTCTCTAGAAGGCAATGAAATAAATAACGATAACATAATGGCCTAGATGCAAATAATCTTTTGATGCATGGTCTTTAATCCTTGCATGGTATTTAAATACACCATATTTCTTGGTTTATAATTCTTAAATTAATTATGCAGTTAGTGTCTATATTTATGATGGCAAATATTATTTTTCAAGCTTATTTTTCATAAAGCCATAATTATCTTGTTTACCTATATTGAAAATTCTTCTTTATCCGTCTTAGTTATCCCCTATTCATTATAATCACAAAATTTCTTCTCAGAAAACTAAAAAAATCATAATAGTGTTAGATTGCTGTATACAGCAAAAGCTCGGCAGTGGATAGGGATAACTTATATTCTTATCCATTGTTACTTGCTCGAATCATGATGTAGTAATTAGCCATGCATAAGGCTTAATGAATCCCTTAATTCTATTGTTTTTGGACCCATAAAAGAAACATATAAGAGAAAATTGTGCTTGTGCTGATGAACCCCCTATTGCATCATCCGTCACACCCATTGTTGTCCAAAATTGCAGATTCTGTCTTCCTTAGATCCCAGCAGTCCCACCTGCTGTCAAATTCATGCAACTCCCTAAAATACCAACACTCGTGCACTTCTTTGCATTTATTCCATCACTAATTATTTAAAAGCTGAGATTATTTGTTTGTGTTGGTTCATCAAAACTTATTTATTCTGTTGAAATTAGATGAACTATAAATTTGAAAATTTCCTGTTGCAGATCCTACGTGTTCTTCTCACAATCCTTGATACATCCAATGATCCCACAGCACTGGCTGTTGCCTGCTATGATCTGTCCCAGTTCATTCAATTCCACCCCGCTGGTCGCATCATTGTCTCAGATCTGAAGGCGAAGGAACGTGTTATGAAGCTAATGAACCACGAAAATGCTGAAGTGACAAAGAATGCGCTTCTGTGTGTCCAGAGACTGTTCCTTGGATCTAAATATGCTAGTTTTTTGCAATCTTAGGCTTAGTTTGGGATGACTTTCTTATTGCTTCTTAACGCTGCTTTCTATTATATAAATTTTAATTTTTATACTAAAAAGCTGTTTTAAGAATCAACAAAAAAGCCGTCCCAAATGAAGCCTTCGTCTGTATGTTAATTCGCATAAGAAAAGCTACCTGAACTTGGTGACTAAGGAGAGCTGATTCTTGGTTACATTTTCATGAGGGAGCCTGTTCTAGAGAGTGATGATGAATATTTGAGGAACTAGGAAGAGAATGCAATGCACATGGTACTTTCTTATGGCAAACTCCAGGTTCTTTTTATCTGAAGGACTATTATTTGTTGAATTATGTAATAAGTCCTATATGTTTATTTTTACAATAGAATTCAAGTCTTCTTGCCCGCCCTGCATTGTTGCTGCATTGCATGCATGGAGCTATATTTCATCATGTAATGTTGATCATCGAGTTTATTAGCTAAATAAAAGAGTTGGCATGTTTTTTTGTCCTAAAAGCTGCTTGTACTTCAATTTTTCTTATAAATGCAGAGTACCTTTTGTATTTAGATTGTTTTCCTTACATTTCTCCGTTTTTTTTTTTTTTTTCTGTAAGATCAGAAGAAAAGATTGTTTTATTAGTTTCAAATAAGAAAATCTTCATTGGAAGCGTACAACTTAATTGAATAGTACTGAGTGTTGCAATGTTCATATTACTGACTTGTTATAGATTTTGCAGTGTACAACACGTGTACAAGACTGATTTGTAAGGACTAAGGTTCATACTCGATGCCATTGATTCAAAATGAATATGAGAAAAAGGTTACTTGTTGAAGATTGGTCGGTTGTAAATTATAAATTTTATTTTTTGTAATAGAAAGTTGCTTTATGAAGCACAAAGAAAGGTATACCAATGCTTCATTTGGGACGGTTTTAAGCACAAAATTTTTTAAATCAGAAAATTTATATTAAAAAGTTGTTTTAAGAAGCAATAAAAAAATTATCCCAAATGAAGGTTGAGAAAATTTCAAAGCGGCTTTTAAAAGTAGCGAGGGTTGTGGGTGAGAGAAGATGAACTTCGGAGGGATTATTATGTAGAATAATTTGAAGGAGATGTTCAAAGAGAGACCTAGTGATCAAAATGAGAATTATCAAAGATAACTAGCTCTTTATCAAAGAGAATCAAGACCGGCCATCAAATTCTAACTGATAGTATAATTTAGTAAAATTTCCTAATCACCAAAGCATCAACGTCTATGTGTTTTCTCAGCACTTTAAATTGACAATACAATGGCTCTTGAGCCATCATAATTATAAAAAAAAAGGAGAGGCCAACATAGAGGGAAGTGGCCACAGATGTATTCATAAAAAGTTATCTCAAAGTATACAAATTCCTTTGAATTAAGTGGGCTTTTCATTCCTTTATTGGCAAAATAGTTGGAGTTGTCATCATAATGTTGTGTTAAGATTGAAAAATTATTTTGTGCGGTCACTGGACCGTTTGAAGGCGAACATCCTATGTCATTCGGTATACAACAAAAAGTAACGTGGTGCCTCCTGATTCGTCTCTTGACAGTGTCTGATAACCGCACAAAAGAATTTTTCGTCAAGATGAGAGGGCAATGCTTTATCTTAGGCTAATTTGTATGTTACATTAATTCATATATTGTTCAAAATAATAATATTTTTTCTTCATTACATGAAAAAGTACAAAATTATATAATATTATTCTACCATTAACCCTTTCAATCCTGTGTACATAGAGAATTTTATAAACACAAATGTTGGGTAAGGCTCTATTTTGGTTGAGATGCAAACAATCTCTAAAGATAGACAATCATATAGACAGTGGGCAGACATTAGATTTCAATAAGTTTATATAAGTTTAAATATTTTATAATGATAGTGTTATAATATAAATATCATTAAAATTACTCCTATTTTTTTAGGATGAGTAGGTAATTTCTGCAAATCAAAGAGTTTTTTGGTGGATCATGTCAATAGTAGATTTTGGATTGTGGAGCCAAGTAGTGGTTGGAATGAAACAAAAATGATAATATATAAATTAGGCTTTCAGGAGAATGCAGCTCATGATGCCTAGTCTTATCATACAATTTATCCTGATTATGTGGAGATGAGTTGGTAAGAACTGTGAAGATCTTTAATCATGCATGAATACTAAAATATAGTGAAAAGAGTATCAAAATACAATTAATGATTAATGCAGTGGTGCAACAACACTGGTGTAAAATTCAATAATGATTTTATAATAACTAACTTTTGTATTTGTATGTAAATGCATATTATATTTGGTGTTTAATTTACTATGATATTTTTTATGTTATGTGACTATTGAATCATAAATATAAAACATACATATGTAATTTATAAATTAAATGGTTATATGGTTGATCGGATTTGAAGAGTAGATGTTGCTAGGTGATACATCATCAAAATTTGTCTTGATTGGTCATGAATCTTGATGCATATTTGAATTGGAAACTCTCAAAATTAAATTCAATACAATATCAACTTTGATTTTAGCACTTATTGTCAAATTGGATCGTTCGATTACTCAAACCCAATGATACCAAAAATTGCCAAATTCGAGTCCAAATGAGCCCCAATAGATCATTTGAGGCATAATTGAAAACTTCGGACCATCGAATGAATGACTAGAAGATCTTCACATCTGACATTCTTATTGTTGAATCGAGCATCTCAACTAGATGAATCCAACAAGACTAAGATCACTTAATTCCAATAAAATTATGCTAAATGCAATATGTATGATCAAAAGAATCAATACATGCCATTTGAGGAGTCATGTATTTCCTCCAAATTTTTAAGGCATGCCACTCTCAAAAATATATATTTAGGCTCCCACTCTCTACATGAAAGTAAAGCTTTGACATGGAACTTGAACTTTTGCTTGAGATTAAAGAGAGCTAAGATGCTCTAAGGATTCTGAAGCACCATTATCGGGCCGCCATGCAACTATCATCGTTAGACCACCTCCTGACCATGATTCTTCAGACCTCTTTGCTTTACTACAATCCTTTCTATTATCATCATCTAACTATAGTCCTCTAACCACCATCACCCGACTACAGTCCTCCAATCTCTATCGCTTGACAACGATCCTCTAACTACCATTGCTTAACTACAGTCCTACGATCGTCATTTCTTGAGTGCAATCCTTTGACCTCCTTCACCTAACTACAATCCTACAACCTCTATCACCTAAATACGGTCCTCCAACCAAAATGTCATAACTATGGTCTTTCAAACCATAATTGCCTGACTATAGTCTTGGAACCTCGGTTACTTGACTACAGTCTTCTAGACTACCATTGTCTGACTACAATCCTTTAGAACCCCATAGTTTGATTACAATCCTTCAAACCACCATTGCAAGATTATGGTCCTTCGACTATTATCATTTGACTAAGATCCTTTTGACAACCATTACTCAATTATGATCCTCCAACCAATGTTTCTTGAATACAATCCTCTGGCCTTTGTTGCTTGACTACAATCTTTTGGGCCATGGTTGCTCCATGATGGCCCTTATGATTACCTTCATCTAATTATGATCCTTTCAACCATAATTTCCTAACTACAATCCGCTAAACTCCATCACTCGACTCTCGTCCTTCAAATCACCCTTCTTAGATTACAGTCGTCAGAACATCATAAACCGACTATAATCCTTTTGACCACCATAACTTGATTATAATCCTTCTAACCATCATTTCTCAACTATGATCCTTTTGAACACCCTCACTCAATTATGATCCTCTAACTTCCTTCATATGACTATAGTCATATGTCCTCTATTGCCCAGTTATGGTCCTTCGACCAATGTTGTCAAATTAAGGTCCTCTAACATCATTATCTAACTATAGTCTTGCCACCATTGTCGCTTGATTATAGTCATATGGTTATGGTCATCTGATTATAATCCTCTAACCACAGTGCCCGACTATGTATCTCTAACATCATTCATTTGACTATTGTCCTCCCTCCTCCATCATTTGATTAAGGTCTCCAGCCAATATTACTTGAATACGATCTTCCGTGCACACAAAGCTTGATGTTGTCTATAGGAAATGATTAAGGCTAGGGGCATGCCTTAGTACGGCCTAAAAAAGTCATTTATGTCGATGCCTAAAATATGATTATAACTTGTCAATTCTTTGGCCATCTACTTTTTTTTTTTCTTTTAAGTTTTGAAAAAACATGTCATGTTTGGGGTTTGACTTCACTTATAATGTGAAATTAATATAGTCACAAGAATGCTTATAGTCAAATAACCCCTCTTAAACTATCACTAATTACTATATTATTATTTTTTTGGAAGAAGATTAGGTTTGGGGGGTAACCTTTACTATAACCTCAAAGGGATATTCATGTTAACATCTCTCAAAAAAATTTTTAGTCAAGTGAGTCCTTCTAATAATTTATATGTATATATGATATTCTTACTGATAAATATTATGTATTTTAGAAGCAGCTAATAAATAGGAGAAATTTTCCAAGAAAGTTTTAAACTTCAATTTGAGATACACGTGGTGTTCACCTAGTAGGACTTCTACTCCTTGACTAAGGTCAAATTCATGATATATAAAGTGTGGTAATAGTTTTAAAATATACAAGGCTCCACCTTCGATTTGAGATACACATGACATTCACCCTCTCTCAATCAAGTTACAATTAATACCAAGGGGATTTGATTAGTTCTCTTATATATAGATCAAGATTATTGAGAAACACTATGATATACAATATTGTAGAGGTCAAACATATTGGTGGATTTCTCTTAACCTCTTACATATAGGTTAACATCATTGAGCAATACTTTGATGAATAATCTTAGATAGGTCAAATATATTTTATAGAATTTAATTTTTCTTTTTCATACATATTACTATCATTGAGAAATGCTCTAATAAGCAACCACATGTAGGTTAAATGTTCTCAATGGGTTATTCTTGAAACCGTCAACATATGTTAACATCATCAAAAAATGCTTTGATAAATAACCTTGAGATCAAATATTCTTAGTGAATTTTTATTGTGATGGATAGCCATTTGGTATGATTAATTATTAACAAAGATTATGGATATTTATTTTGATATCTAGATACATGTTTTTGATTTTATGATGGAATGATGAGAGTTTTAGAGATGTGCATTAATAGGAATACTAAGACTTGTCTAGTTCTAACTAGTTTGGTTTGATTTTGAAGATCACTTTAGGAAGTGACTTTTATATGGGATAAATAGTTAGAAATGATGGTGAAAAATTAGATTAGGATGTGAACTTATGATTTGAGTTGAAGGTAGAGTTTGGTGGAGCATAAGAGGATGTCAAAGTGTATGGAATATGACTTGGTATAGTGTTGTTGACCCGTAAGCTGTAACAAAAAAAAAATCAAAATCAAATCCTCACTTACCTGCCGCCCCACGTCGCTCACCTGCTCGCACGTCGTTGCCATCTCGCACACGATCGACGTCGCATCCCCCATGACCGCGCACGATCTCGTTTTGGCGTCGATAAAGGGACTCGAGGAATGAGGCCGAAGGCCTCCGCTCACTCTTCTCCACGAAATTCCTCCCGAGCCCGCTCTCCTCCTGCGCTCCCGCTCTCTCTTCTGCCTAGGCGGATCGGAACCTGCGACATTTTGATCGGAAGCGAGACAGAGCTCGCTGGCTGTGAGACAACTTTCTACCTAACGCGCGCTTCTTCGGCTCATTCGGGCTGTTCGACCGTGCTCCTTCGCCGACTTTCCCTTCCACTCAGACCGGAAGATACAACATTTCGATCGGAAGCACTAACAGGAGCTCACCGACTGTGAAGTTAACTTCCTCCCTTTCGATCGCCTCTTCGGCCCTTTCGTTGTTGTTCGACTTCGCTCTCTGGACGACTTTCCCTTCCCGCTCGGATCGGAAACAAGAGCGGGAGCTCGCTGTTGTGTAGGTAACTTTCTCCCTCAAGCGTGCTTCCACGGCCAAATCCCATAAATCCGCCAAACAGAGGATTTTTCCTCTGTAATTCATTTTTTTATATATATTTATTATTATAATTCTAATTAATTATATTTAATAATTACTTAATTATTATAATAATTAATTATCTAATTATAGTTAGTTAGTAATTATTAATTATGATGAGTCATTGATTAATTATAATTATAATTAATTTATTAATTCTAATTAATTGTTAATTAATAATTAATTATCAATAATTATTATTTAATTATTATTAATAATTATTTAATTATTATTGTTATAATTAATATAAATTATAATAATGAATAATAATGGATTGTATGCGCTCATCCCTTACCTCGACGTCCGAGCCTCCACCACCGGCCCCGAACGTATAACCCCTAAACTCAGGCTTCCGTCCTCGACGTGTACGACGGACCGGAAAACCACCTAAGCACGCCTTTGGTGAGCGTGGTAGGAGGGAATCCGGTCCGACGCCTACGACGAAGCGAACAGTCGCCTCCCCTTTCGCTCTCTTACCTCGTCATGTGTGGCGAGTCAGTGGTCCACCTATGCACGCTTTTCTTAGCATGGTGGGAAGGGCAACTGGCGCGACACCTACGATAGGGTAAACGAGCGACCTTCGCCCTCTTATCTCGACTAACGTGTCAGGCCGGCGGTCTACCTATGCACGCCTTTATTGAGCGTGGTAGGAGGGGCAACCGGCACGACACCTGTGTTGAGGTAAGTGAGCGACCCTCGCTCACTTGTCTCGACATGCGTGTCGGACCGGCAAACCACCTAAGCACGCCTTTAGTGAGCGTGGTAGGAGGGAAACCGGTTCGACGTACACGGCAAGGCCAGGCGAGCCTGGTGTACCCTTCTCTTTGCGCGGCCGGAATGATTTATAAGTACCCCCGGGCGGGGGGAAAGCAACTGCTCTTCTTCTTGTAACAGGTACCGTCAAAGACCCCATGCACGCCTTTATTGGCCGTGGTGGGAAGAAAAATCATGGTCGAGGTGTCCTCAAAAGAGGGCACCTACCATGCACGCCTTTATTGGCCGTGGTGGGAAGGCCCAGTTTTCTCGTAGTTTTTCCCCTAAACGGGAGAGACGCCGGAAGGCTGCCAAAATTTCGGGTGAAATATTACTACACTTGGACCTGTTTTGAACTCAAAAGAACAAAATATTTGGACTAAATGAGAAGGAGCAGTGGACTTTTGAACCTAATTGAACATGTGCAGAGGATCATAACCAAAATTCAAATGATTTCTAAAAGGCCAAACTCAAGTAAAATAAAATCATATTTGAACCAAACTCAAGCCGACTTGAATATGAAAATGAATATATAAAGATTCCAGAAGACTCCGAACGATCATTTGAACATACATTCGGACTCAAATTCAAATTAACTAAGTGTGGAATACACTACAAATTGAACAAGATTTGGATTACAATGGACATAGAAATGACCTTGTACATTGAGCTCACGAGGTTGATTCAGACCAGACTTGGAAGGGTTCAAACTTGAATCAGACTCGACACCAATCAAACTACAACACCTCCTATAGATGTATTCAGTGTACAACACACGACAAATACAAATGCCCACAATCTATAGTAGAGGGATCCTACGCATTCAACCTACGGCCTAAGCAAGTATAATCACAAATACCACCCGAGATTAGTGAAAGGGTGAAAAAGATGCGGAAACAATAGGCCTGCTGCAGATACATTCAAGAGGCCATAGCGGATATAATGGTCCTCCGCCAGCTAATACAAGCCACTTGTGGATAACAACAGTATGTATGTCGTCTGCGCAACGAACCACTGTGGACACAAGTACATCTCCTACGAACATCTCTAGGAGATCGTAGCAAATACCACGCGTCTTCCAAATAAGCACGAACCACTTGTGGATAACAACAGTGTGTACATCGTATGCACAACGAACCACTGTGGGCACAAGTACAGATATTTTCCTGGTCATGTACTCAAGAAGGAACTAATTCTGGCATCCACAAACACCAGAAATAATAAATCCATTACACTGATGGTCTTAAAAAGAGTTCTCTACAAAGCAACAAACTCCAAAATCCAGAAAACAACCTTCCCCGGTGATTGAGAGAGGGGGAGTCAATATCAAGACTAGAACGCCACCGGATCTGCAACATCTACGAAAGCATACAGAAGGCATCCGTAATCTACAAATTCTACGCCACCGGATCTGCAACCTCCGTACAAGCAGACATAAGGCGTCTACAAATGATTTTAAAATACCCTTGCACATGCACCGTAGCTTGTATACACATAGGTACACAAAGGGGTATGTCAAATTAATGAAATTTCCAAATACCCGCATGGGCCCAGGCGAGCGTGTTATTGGTACACACGTGACGTCTAGGGATGCTGCGCGGGTCAATAAGTGAATTCTAGTTTGAACCCGATCCTCCTATATGGATCAATAGGAATCGACAAGGTTCGAACCTTCAAATAAATACACGGTTGTGTCAACTGGTGTATTTATTTTAATCCATTTATATTAGGTCTTCAAGGCCTATAATCAAGAGAATTCACTGATAAAGGCACAAAGCCTATACGAAACCCGATCCTCTGTCGATAGCCAGACAAAGTTGACAAGGTTCAATCCATAAAAAGAAATGATCCCAAACACCCCGATGATGGCCGTGTTGAATGCAGATCTCAATCAGAGGGGTTCCCAAATATTTTCAGTTATCTCACAAAAATCCCCAAAATCCAAGGCTCCACCCAAAATTCCAAAAAAAAATTCCAAATTCCAAAATATTTAAAATATGAAATATATTCATCCCAACGCTTAAAGCAAAATCCATCCGTCCTCCGCAACAGTTTGCCGAGGCAGACAAATTCAAATAAACTCTAGCTCACATATAGCCAAATGCCTAGTCGAAAATATTACTAGGATCCATTCTCAAAAAGTCTGCTGCCAGTAGGGACGTGGTACGTGTCCTCTAACCGACAGTTTCGCTGCCAAATGGCACTGCAGGTAAACGGTTATGACCCGGGGCCCTCTGAACCGAGTGGTTTTGCCGCCAAATGGCACCATAGATAGCAGTTATGACCAGAGCCAATACGCTCCTTAATGGCGTTAAATCCTTGAGATATGAATCAATAGGATATGATCGATAGGGCACAAAGCCCTCTATTAGCTAAGGTGAATTCAAATTTGTCCCCTTAGACAAACATTCAACCCCGGTCTACAAGGTCCCCTAGGACAAAGCAACCCATGGCTGCCGACAAGGATCCTTCTGTCAGGTTGGGTCGACTACCTCCTCTGACTAAGTAGACCAGGGACCACGATGGCCCGAGACGACGGAACCATGGGATCTTGATCGGGTCTATCATCCATTCCCCCACCATCCGCTTTAAGTGCTAGATGGTGAAATTTCTATTTTAAATATCAAATCTTCCAAAATCTCCAAACTTCCCAGTTAATTCCAAACTCCCAATCCTCAATACCTAAATTCATGCTGCTACTATATGCCAGATAACACATATACTCTACGTATCTGATCGACGACTAGCCTTAATCGAAAGTTCTCTCTCATTATCGGGAGGGGTAATTAACTATAGGGGCTTGTGCCTATAGGAAACCAGAACTCAGATCATAAAGTCCTCGCAAAATGAGGGCGAAATCTCTGGGTAGTGTCTAATCTACAAACCCATCTGCCTTCCAAAATTTACCTCGGAACTTATTCAGTTAAAACTCCCTCGCCGAATAAGAAAAGCGAGCGGAGGCCGGGGCCGAATTTTTGGAGCCCACAGATTTCTAGCAACTCCGCTGGTGTTTGGTTTCTCTTTCCATCTTTGGCTAGTCATCTCAGTGCTATAGTAACAGTTATATCAATTCGTGCTCAAGATTTTGAGCCTTTCAAAATGATTATTCAACAAATTCATTTGGCATTCAGCAGAATTTTAAATTTATTTTTATTATTTGCTTATGCTAATTATTTTTGTCCATTTGTGTTTTTGTGTTATGTGCAAGTCTCTATATTTTGAAAGTGCGTGGTGATGTATCAGATTCTGATTACTAACTCTTTCCTTTCATTTATGCAGATGGATCTGCAGAACACCCCGATGACTGTCCAACTGGGACAAGGAGCCATGATTCAGCTGGCTAATGTTGTCATTGAAACCGGAAACGCAGGAGCTACCATCCAATTTGGTAGTGTTGATTTCCCTGCTGTCGTTGCAAGAGCTTCTGAGGCTCCTACTCATCGCGCATATCTGCCAGCGCAGCGACCCGCTACTGAAGCTGTCACCCGTCGTGTGCATCTGCTAGCACAATGACCTGTTGTTGAAAATCCTCGTGGTAGGATTTCTGTATTCGAGAGGCTATCACAACCTGAAATCCCAGCCACCAAGAGGATTGTGGCTGGCGGAAGAATCTCCGTGGTGACGGCAAACACCACCACTCTATCAATCAGGTTATCTGTGCCTGGAGAGTATAATGCTGAAGCCTCCCCATCTGGAGGTAGGCCTACAAGAAGACAAAGGAGAAAGATGAATGCTGAACTCCGAGCTCAGCAACAACAACTCCCTGTTCACCCTTCCAATCTGTCGGCCCAAGTGCCTGAAGCCAATGTTCCTACCCGGAACAAGTTTTCTGATTTAAAATGGGTGAAAAGGAATAGCTCCACTGGTGAGCTGAAGAAATCTTTCTGGGAGCAACGACAGGAGGTCCCAGCTCCTCCAAAGAGAAAGGAACCTGAAACTCTCTCAGCCCGGGTCTATTGGGTCTTGAAGACTGTAAAGGAGAAAGGGCTGAAGAAGAAGAAGCTCCAACGGCCTTTGGTGAGCGAGGCCAGGAGAACCCCGCCAAGGGAGCGTTTGTCTTTTGCTACAGAAAGAAGATATACCCCACGCGGTGAACATCGGGGTGTGACACCTGAACCATATGTTCAGGGATCCACCACTGAAAGGTCCCGATGGAAAGGAAAACAAGTCTGGAGGCCAAAGCCTCAAAGAAATGAGAAAGAAAGAAGAGAAAGGAGGATTGATCTGGGCGTGACATCTGGTGAGGCTTCCCGGAGATCCGCCCCAATTTACAAACAACATCAGAAGTGGGCCCCAAAAAGGACCCATAATGACACTCCTCCAGACGGTAGACACCTTGGAGAATCCTCCGGGGGATCCCGTCGCCCTCCATCCCCTCCAAAGAAAGAGACTAACTTTGATCGCAGTCCATTGATCGAAGAAGTCCCCGTGCCTAATCAGGAACCGAAAATCCAATGGCGTCGCCACTCGGAGATCTGAGTACTGGAGGAAAATATAGATGATCAAAATCTAGAGAAAGAATAACTCCTTGAAGGGGAAGAAAATATTGATGAATTTATAGAGGAAAATTTAGAATTGAAATTCAAGAAACAAATGACACTCTGGATATGGAAGTTGTCTATATGGTGACACATGTAGACATCGATGATGGTGCCAATTATGATGACGATGAAGATGAAGAGCGATGGCAACCGCCACCCTGACAAATATACCGTCGTCGTCGTAGAGAAGGGTCCACCACTGGCAGAAGTCGTCATTCTCAAGAAGAAGAAGAAGTGGAGGAAGTTGATGAGAATCCTTCTGGTGCCGAAAATATCACACTCGCTGAAATGCGGCGACAAATGAGGCGACAAATGAGGGTTAAAGACAGAGAAATTTCTCAGTTAAATGAGAAGATGACTGAGATGATGGCTCAAATGGAGGCGATGATGCAGATGATGCAGAGAACTGTTGTTGTTGGTGCCATGCCCATTTCTCCTCCGGATCCTCCAAACTTTCAAATGCCTCAAGTCTCAGGAGTACGGGGCACTCCTGAAGATGGTCACGAGGCTTATAATGTCATCCGTCAGCCCAAACCACAAAATGTTGCAAGTACTTCTAAACCAGTGATTGCTGCACAATTGGAAGGAATCATCACAGAAAAGATCAAGGCTATTATAGCCGTTGATCAAGCAGAAAAGTTGGTAGGCAAAGATCGTCCGTACCCTGCTGAGTACGACCAAGTACCATATCCAAAAGGGTATTCTGTACCAAAATTCAATACTTTCAACGGTAATAACAATCGCAGGCAGCACCTAGCACAATTTAAAGCCACCTGTGGGAACATAGGAGGCAATAACGCCCTACTCTTATGACAATTCGTCAGCAGTTTGACAGCAACTGCTTTCGAATGGTATGCTGAACTGCCGAATGATTCTGTGAAAACCTTCACAGAATTAGAAAATATGTTCGTGAAGAGATATGCTAGTGCAACTGAGAAGATTATGATCGCTGACCTCGCTCTAGATAAGAGAAAAAGAGAAGAATCAGTGACTAAATATATCACTCGCTAACAAAATTTGAGTATGAAATGTGAGCAGCAGTTAGAAGAAGAGCATGTCGTACAGTTGTTAATGGGCAACATTGATGACAAAATGCAACCCTTCCTGTGCATGGCTACAATCAACACATTTCAAGACTTGCTGGATAGAGTGGCCAAATTTGAGAAACTGAATTTGTCTAGATCAGAAAGTCACTCTGATAAGCCCAAAAAGGCTAAGGCCCCAGGTGCTAGAAGAGGTGATGCCGACTCTACGTTCTTCTCTAAAGGTGACAGGAAAAAGCAAGTGATTTACAACGTAGATAAAGGCAAACAACCGATGCAATATCAAGAAAAGCCTAAGCAAGTCTATAACCCCAACCCCCAACCGAAGCTGATATTAGGGGGCAATGATAAGCCACGAACTTATCAAGGTGGAGGAGAATGTCCGAGACAAGCAATAGGAACTGGTGATAGAACGTTCCAATCCCTCAAAGATAAAATGAATAAAGAATACTCATTCAAGAGGGAGAGCGTCACCAAATTATTTCGACAAGTGTTAAAATCGGGTTTAGAACTGCCTGAATGCAAGAGACCCTAAGAGTCGAAACACACTGGTGACCCAAATTATTGTCCATATCATCGAGTACTCAGCCATCCTATTGAAGATTGCTACATCTTCAAGGATTGGCTTGAAAGAAAATATCAGAAGGGAGAGATCACATTGTCTGACAATGTATTGTCACACCCTAGAAAGGAATCAGCTCGGGTGATCACGTCCTCCTCCGTACCCCTGGTTGAAGAAAGAAGAAAAGAAAAGAAGCCAATTCAAGAAGAACAGTGGGAGACTGCGGTCTCTAAGAAAACTGTGAAAATGTTGAAGCAGCTTGAAGGAGTTTCAGGTGTAAAGTGGAAGTCTTCTATTGAGCCAATGATAGATTTGAAGGCACTGCCGGTGATACGACCTTCTATTTCAAAACAGTTTTCCAACCAAGCTAGCACTTCAAAGTCTGGAAAGAAGAAATCATCCAAGAAGAAGACTAAGTTGAAGAAGCCCAAGGAGAAGATGACCGCAACTCAAAGGGTTATTGATAGTTTGGATGAGTACTACCAGACTGTGAGGCGACCTATCAAGCTTGCTGACTTCATAGCAGAGCTTAAAATTAAGGAAGCCGGAGAAGATGATGAGAATTCTCTTCCAACAGAAGTATGTCGGGTCATCTCGGTGACGCCGAGTGCTTGGACAAAAGAAGAATATGTTGAAAAAGTGCCCTCTGAATCCTGTATGATGGTGTTACCAATGGATTACAGTTCGGAGGAGGATCTGTACTTTCCATAGGAAGATGGGTCGGACCCCGACATAGCATCGCAAATGGGACATATAAATCTAGGTGGTGACTCTGAATCAACAGATGAATCCCTGGATACAACAATGGTCGACTCTGAAGAAAATATCCCAGTAAAAGAACTTAAGCCAGAAGAGGTTGACCAAGTGCAGCTAAGAAGTGGTAAGATATTGCCGCCTCCACCAAAGAAAGGGATCTTGAATAAAGATAAGGGGAAAGAGATTGTCATCAATGATGATATTATTCCTGAAGATCCTAAGAGAAAGAGTACTTCAGCCACGGGGGTAGATTACAATGTCTTATCCCATCTGAGAAAAATTCCGGCGCAACTTAGTATATATGATACCTTAGTAATGTCTAAAGACCTTAGGGAGACTTTGATTCAGGCTCTCAAAGACCCTGAAAGGTACGAGGCATATTTTGCTGAGCGTAATATGACAGAGGTCTTGCAAGCTCGTAATGAGCCGTTCATCACCTTTTCCAAAGAAGACATGATGCTCGGAATGGCGGATCATAATCGTCCTCTATATGTCACTGCAGAAAATGATTAAATGATGATTAGTCGAATTCTGATCGATCCAGGATCATCTATAAATCTAATGAGCTTGAAAGCACTGAGATCATTATGTCTCGATGTGGAGTATCTTGGGTCAGATAAGCTAATGGTGCATGGCTTTAATGAAAAGGGGCAGAAGACCCTAGGATCATTTACACTCTCCCTCACATTTGGAGAGCTTCATACAGATGTCAAATTCCATGTGATTGATGCAGATACTGCCTTTAAAGCACTCCTTGGCCGCCCTTGGATGCATGAGTACAGCATCGTCCCATCAACACTACATCAATGTATAAAGTACCTTAGAGATGGAGAAGAATTCAGAATATCTGGTGACATTCAACCATTTGCAGTCCATGAAGTGAAGATATATGAAGATGCAAAGTACTTCATTCCAAAGAAGTTGAAACCATCAGGCTCTTTCAAGGCCCAGGCATCAGACCCAGAAGTTGCAAGGCAACCTGAATAAGGAAACAAGAAGAAGCAGGTGGGGAGAAAGAAGGCAACGCCGACTCTTCCCAAAGCATCCTCCATCCCGAAAGAAAGGAAATACATACCTCATTTAGGGAGTGACACAGATGAAAGCGATGCCACCCCTACAAAATCCAAGAGGATACGTCAGTTAACGACCAAAAGGAGTATGGAGGTCGAATATTCAAATGATGATTATGACTACGATTCTATCTACATGAACACAGTACAGGATGTGTTCTCCAGAAGAATAGACAGCCTGTCAATCTCAAATAGTATACTCGTAGTCACACGTATCCCCTTGCAACACTTCAAAGAAGTAAGTCCACGAGAAATACATTATGTTGAAGAACTTGTGACATTCTACGTGTAATATTACAATCTGCTCCAGGATCGTCCAGGACGATCTGGGATCGTCCTGGGACGATCAGTTGAGAAACTGCTCCAGAATTTGCCCAGATTTGCTCCAGGTGATTTCCTGTAGGCATCATCCAGGCCGATTGGAGACATCGGCCAGGCCGATTGGCACTGTAGAAAATATCGACCATACAACAGCCCTGGGAGCTGACCAGGACGATCCTTTTGGTCGGATCGTCCCGGGACGATCTGGCGATCGGCCAGGCCGATCTGTGTATGATTTAAGGGAAATCAGTCATTTGAAGAGAGAGAAATATTTTATAAAAATATCTGATTTTTGATCTAAGGAGAGAGAAAAAGAAGAAAAATTGGAAAAGTTGATTTCGGGAAGACGCGGAGCCGTTTTCGTTCGAAGAGACTGTTGAGGAAATTGCTGTGCACGAGGTAAGGCACAATCCGACTTTCTCAATTTTCAGAACCGTCGCGTTTGACGATATTTTCTGTCCGGATTTTGTTTCCGTTATCGATTTTCGTCCGTATCTTTTGATTGGTTCAGTTTTTACCGCGTAAGTTTCTGTATGTTGTTGACGTGCCGAGTGTGCACATTTTGGTTATTTTCTGAAGATTTTTGTCCGGGTATTTTTGATTCGACTGCGTTTTTAGTCGACTGGATTTTTCTGTGAACTTAGAAATTTTCTGTGCAGTAGAATAAATGTTCTGAATTGTTGATATCTATATTCTGTGCGAATTTGGTGAATTTTGATTTTCAGGAAAATTGTGTAAATTCAATATACTGCCGTTGTGCTGCCCGATTTTTGGGTAATTTCTGATTTGTCCGAAATTCTTCTGATTTGATATGCTATCTGTATATACTATAAAAAGGGAGTTATAAGGGGCCTGGATCCTATGAGATTCAATTAGTGAAATGGGAAATTCTGGAATGAGCTCAATATGAAATCTGATATCTGTTCTGTTCCGGATCCGAAGAAATCTGTTTAGGTGCTATATGCACTATATATGTATTCTGGTGCTATATGCACATCTGTTCTGGTGCCGTGAGCACAAAGGGAGGCATAAAGGGCCTGGATCCTATGAGATTCAGTCAGTGTCAGGGAATTTAGCTATGAATTACATAATATCTGATATATGATTCTGATCTGATTCTGATACGATTTTGTTCTGTTCCGATATGATCTGTACGATTCTGATTCTGTTGATTTGATATGTCTGATCTGTTCTGTTTCTGATTTGATACGACTTCTGTTTCCGTACAGTTCTGTTTGATTTGATATCTGTCCGATTCTGTTCTGATTTATGTACGGATTTGTCTGATATGTTGGTTTTGAGAATCTGAGGATTTTGATTGGAGGTTTGTTGCTTTGCTGAGCTGTTGAGCTCACCCTTGCTTTCTGGTGGTTTTTAGGTTCTGGGAAAGGGAAGGAAGTCCAGGATTAGTTCAGAGTCTGATCAGCAGGTACTTTTGTACTTTTGATTTTTTGTACAATCATGACTTTTCTGTTCTGTCTTTCTTTCTGTCTAAAAGCCATATACTGTATTTGTAAACGATTGTTTTGAGGAAAAGAAAAGATAGATATTTTGTTCCGCTGCATTTGATGATTTATAGTAGCTCTGTGTTTGTTTGTCTATTTTGTTTAAATAATTTGGAAGATTCAGTTCCGAACCAAATTCCAAAGCTAGATCCTGGTTAGTGCTTCTCTCGTCGCGGCCCGGTGCGAACGGGATCCGTCTCGTCTCGGGTAGGGTCGTGACAAGCTTTTTGGTATCAGAGCAATGGTTTTAGAATTTGGGAATTGTGTGAAACAGAGCTATAGGAAGTAATCAGTAAGTCTATCTGTGGGGTAGTTTTGGTTTGTTCGGCTTTTTATTATGTTGTTTTTGTGATAGTTTTCCGGATTTTCTGGATTTTTCTGTATGGATCAGCCAGACCCAGACATGACAGATGGGCAGAGTGCAGATCAGACAGCACCAGTGGGGAGTACAGCCCCAGTGGTCAGTGCTGATATGCTTTCTCAGTTTGCTTCACTCGTTGCTCAGATGATGAGCGAGACTCAGAGCAGAGCTTCTACTGTCTGATCTGATGACCTTGACAGACATTTGCAGTTATTTCTGAGGTTGAAACCTCCGAGATTCGAGGGCGCTGTTGAGCCCAGAGCTGCCGAGGAGTGGCTGAGAAGATTGGAGAAGACCTTTGACGGAATGCAGTGTCCGTCAGATAAGAAAGTACCGTTGGCAGTTTTTCTGTTGGACGGAGAGGCTGAGCACTGGTGGGAAGGCCAGCAGGCGGCCAGATTTTAGGGCAGACTGAACTCTTTGATTACTTGGGAAGAGTTCACTGAGGTATTCCGAGACTGGTTTGTTCCCCCTTCTACACGACAGCAGATGCAGGAGAATTTTCTGAGACTTGTTCAGGGGAGCAAGACGGTGATGCAGTACGAGGCTGAGTTTACTGCATTAGCCAGGTACGCTCCGCAGCTGGTTAGCACTTCTGCTGAGAGGTGTTACATATTTCTGAGGGGATTACGAGATACTTTGAGGCAGCCCCTGATACCATTTCGGATCACCGATTTCTCTGAGCTTGTGGAGCGAGCTCGTCTGATAGAGAACGATCTGATGGCTACTGAGCAGCGGTGGACTGCGAGTAGGAAGAGGTTTGGAGGCGAGGCATCTGGCAGTGGTTCCTCTGGGAAGAGGAGATTTGTTTCTGGTTCTGGATCTGGAGATTTCAGGAGGAGCGGAGGGTCGTCTGGTACTGTTACCAGTACGACGAGTTCGGGATCAGTCAGTTTGGCACCTGTGTGCCAGAACTGTGGACGACGACACTTTGGCCAGTGCTACAGGATGGCTGGTCTGTGCTTCCAATGTGGTCAGTCAGGACATCGGATTGCAGAGTGTCCACAGATGGGATTTTATCAGCGTTCTGAGATCAGATCAGAGGGCTTTATTAGACCTGTCAGTTCAGCAGCAGGAAGATCGAGGACTGTTCCTCCACGCCCTGAGGGATTTGCTGGTAGAGGTGGTGGTTCTAGTTCTGCACCACGGAGACCACCTACGATTCAGAGAGAGCAGAGTAGTTCTATTGCTTCAGCTCCTGCTCCAGTTCAGCCACGAGTTTACAGTCTGAGTCAGCAGGAGGCTCGTGATGCTCCCGATGTTGTGACAGGTACGATTTATATTTCTGATCAGCCCTGTCGTGTTTTGTTTGACTCTGGAGCGAGTCATTCTTTTATGTCCGAGCACTGTTTTGAGATTTTGCATTTGGATTCGTGTTTGCTTCCGGTTTCTTTGTCTGTAATTTTACCGGCTGGGAATCCTTTGATTGCTCGACAGTTTTGTTTGTGTGAGATTGAAATTGCTGGCAAGAAGTGGAAATCAAGTTTGATTCGATTGTCGATTTCATCGTATGATGTGATTTTGGGCATGGATTGGCTGAGTCATTATGAAGCCCAGATAGACTGTCTGAAGAAGCAAGTGAGTTTGCTTATGGCTGGAGAGAGAGTTGTATTTCAGGGATTACGAGGTATTCTCTCCAGTCTGGTTTCTGTGTTGGAAGTGAGCAGAATGTGGAAGAAGGGATGCCCAGTATTTTTGGCTTCGGTGCGGGATCTAAACCTAGAGGTTGGTTCTGTTTCTGAGATCCCTGTGGTACGGGAGTTTGTTGATGTTTTTCCTGAGGAGTTGGTTGGGTTACCTCCGGATAGAGATGTGGAGTTCTCTATCGATGTTTTTCCGGGTACCGTTCCGATATCAAAAGCTCCGTACAGGATGGCACCGAAAGAACTTTCTGAGTTGAAAGTTCAGCTTCAGGAGTTGGTTGACAGAGGTTTTGTACGTCCTAGTGTTTCGCCCTGGGGAGCACCTGTTTTGTTTGTGAAGAAGAAGGACGGTACACTCCGTATGTGTATTGATCACAGAGATTTGAACAAGGTCACGATCAAGAACAAGTATCCTTTGCCTCGAATTGACGATTTGTTTGATCAGCTTTCCGGATCTTCGGTATTTTCGAAGATTGATTTGAGATCCGAATATTATCAAGTGAAGGTAAAGGAAGTTGATGTGGTGAAGACAGCTTTCAGTACTCGGTACGGGCACTACGAGTTCTTGGTTATGCCTTTTGGGGTAACCAACGCGCCTGCTATTTTCATGGATCTGATGAACTGAGTATTCAGGGAGTATTTGGATCAGTTTGTGATCGTCTTCATCGACGATATTCTGGTATATTCTGCATCTGAGGATGATCATGCCAGACATTTGAGGATTGTGTTGGAGACTTTGAGGAGGCATCAGCTGTATGCCAAGTTCTCCATGTGTGAATTCTGGCTGAAGAGCATTTTTTTTCTGGGGCATGTGATTAGCGGAGAAGGCATTTATGTAGATCCCCAGAAGATTCAGGCAGTTGCTGATTGGCCAAGGCCGACTACGGTATTTGAGGTACGTAGTTTCTTGGGCATGGCCGGGTATTATAGGAAATTTGTGAAAGGATTTTCACAGATTTCGACACCTCTGACGAGACTGACTCAGAAGTCAGTACCTTTTGTTTGGACACCGGAGTGTGAGGCGAGTTTTCAGCGATTGAAGGATTGTCTGACTTCAGCTCCAGTACTAGCACTTCCGTCAGGTACGGAAGGTTTTCAAGTGTTCAGTGATGCTTCACTGAAAGGACTGGGTTGTGTCCTGATGCAGCATGGTCAGGTAATTGCTTATGCTTCGAGACAGTTGAAACCACATGAGAAGAATTACCCGACACATGATTTGGAATTAGCTGCAGTAGTTTTTACTTTGAAAATTTGGCGTCATTATCTGTATGGCGTCAGATGTGAGATTTTCACTGATCATAAGAGCCTGAAGTACATTTTTATTCAGAAGGATCTGAATTTGAGACAAAGACGGTGGCTCGAGTTGATCAAGGACTATGATTTGATTATTTAGTATCAGCCTGGTAAGGCTAATGTGGTAGCGGATGCTTTGAGCAGAAAGTCTTCTGGATTATCAGGTATTCAGCTTACTTGTGATGACTTTCTGATTCGTGATATGGAGCGATTGCAGTTGGAGGTGATTTCCTCCAGTGGTTTGGAGTTGGCTCAGATGAGTATTCAGTCTTCCTTGGAGACAATGATTCAGGAAGCCCAGAAGTCAGATTCTGATTATTCGAAGTTGATCTCTCAGATTGGATCTGGTAAGACTCCTGAACTTTGAATTTCTGATTCTGGTGCTATTTTCTGTAAGAACAGGTTGTGAGTACCTGTGTTTGGAGATTTGAGGCAGGAGATTCTATACGAATCTCATCATTCAGGCTACACTGTACATCCAGGCAGTGGTAAGATGTATGCTGATATGAAACTTTTGTTTTGGTGGCCTGGAATGAAGAAGGATGTGGCAGAGTTTGTGTCGAGATGCGAAGCCTGTCAGTTGGTGAAGGCAGAGCATCAGCGACCCGGTGGACTGTTGCAGTCGTTGCCTATCCCTGAGTGGAAATGGGAGGAGGTAACGATGGACTTTGCGATGGGTTTTCCTCGATCTAGACAAGGGCATGACGCTATTTGGGTGGTTGTAGATCGATTGACAAAGTCCGCACATTTTCTTCCGATTAGACAGACGGATTCAGTTGATCGCTTGGCACAGATGTATGTGAAGGAGATAGTCAGATTGCACGGTGTGCCTCGCGTTATTGTTTCTGATCGAGATGGATGTTTTACTTCCAGACTTTGGAAAGGCATTCAGCAAGGCTTGGGTACGAAATTGCATTTTAGTACAGCCTTTCATCCTCAGACGGATGGACAGTCTGAGAGGACTATTCAGGTGCTGGAAGACCTGTTGAGACTTTGTGTTCTGGACTTTGGCGGAAGCTGAGAAGACCATATCCCGCTGATTGAGTTTGCCTATAACAACAGTTTTCAGTCCAGTATCGGTATGGCACCGTATGAGGCTCTGTATGGTAGGAAGTGCCGTACTCCTTTGACTCTGATGGAGGTTGGAGATAGACAGGCTTTGGGGACCACTTTTGCTGATGAAACTGCTCAGAAGATCAGTTTGATAAGAAAAAGATTGAAAGCTGCTCAAGATCGACAGCAGAAGTATTACAATCAGAAGCATAGGTTTGTTGAGTTTCAGGTTGGTGACTTTGTGTATGTCAAAGTCAGCCCGATGAAAGGTGTGAGCAGATTTGGTCAGGTAAGCAAGGTATGTTGGACCTTTTGAAATTTTGGAAAGGATTGGAAAAGCTGCTTACAGATTATTGCTTTCTGATTTTAAGCCTGATGTGCATAATGTGTTTCACGTATCCACTTTGAGGAAGTGGGTATCCGACTCTGGGAAGAAGGTATCAGCTGATGAGGTTGAGATTCAGGAGAATCTGGCGTACAAGGAAGAGCCAGAGTTGATTTTGGCGTACGACGTCCGAAAGTTAAGAAATAAATAGATTCTGATGGTTAAAGTCTAGTGGAAGCACCGGACTGCACGGGAATCGACTTGGGAGAAGGAATCTGACATGAGACAGTCGTACCCGTACTTGTTTTGACTGAGTTTGGACTGGATAATGTCGAGGACGACATTTTTCTGAGTTGGGGAGATTGTAATATTACAATCTGCTCCAGGATCGTCCAGGACGATCTGGGATCGTCCTGGGACGATCAGTTGAGAAACTGCTCCAGAATTTGCCCAGATTTGCTCCAGGTGATTTCCTGTAGGTATCGTCTAGGCCGATTGGAGACATCGGCCAGGCCGATTGGCACTGTAGAAAATATCGGCCAGACAACAGCCCTGGGAGCTGACCAGGACGATCCTTTTTGTCGGATCGTCCCGGGACGATCTGGCGATCGGCCAGGCCGATCTGTGTATGATTTAAGGGAAATCAGTCATTTGAAGAGAGAGAAATATTTTATAAAAATATCTGATTTTCGATCTGAGGAGATAGAAAAAGAAGAAAAATTGGAAAAGTTGATTTCGGGAAGACGCGGAGCCGTTTTCGTTCGAAGAGACTGTTGAGGAAATTGCTGTGCACGAGGTAAGGCACAATCCGACTTTCTCAATTTTCAGAACCGTCGCGTTTGACGGTATTTTCTGTCTGGATTTTGTTTCCATTACCGATTTTCGTCCGTATCTTTTGATTGGTTCAGTTTTTACCGCATAAGTTTCTGTATGTTGTTGACGTGCCGAGTGTGCACATTTTGGTTATTTTCTGAAGATTTTTGTCCGGGTATTTTTGATTCGACTGCGTTTTTAGTCGACTGGATTTTTCTGTGAACTTAGAAATTCTCTGTGCAGTAGAATAAATGTTCTGAATTGTTGATATCTATATTCTGTGCGAATTTGGTGAATTTTGATTTTCATGAAAATTGTGTAAATTCTGTATACTGCCGTTGTGCTGCCCGATTTTTGGGTAATTTCTGATTTGTCCAAAATTCTTCTGATTTGATATGCTATCTGTATATGCTATAAAAAGGGAGTTATAAGGGGCCTGGATCCTATGAGATTCAGTTAGTGAAATGAGAAATTCTGGAATGAGCTCAATATAAAATCTGATATCTGTTCTGTGCCGGATCCGAGGAAATCTGTTTAGGTGCTATATGCACTATATATGTATTCTGGTGCTATATACACATCTGTTCTGGTGCCGTGAGCATAAAGGGAGGCATAAGGGGCCTGGATCCTATGAGATTCAGTCAGTGTCAGGGAATTTAGCTATGAATTACATAATATCTGATATATGATTCTGATCTGATTCTGATACGATTTTGTTCTGTTCCGATATGATCTGTACGATTCTGATTCTGTTGATCTGATATGTCTGATCTGTTCTATTTCTGATTTGATACGACTTCTGTTTCCGTACAGTTCTGTTTGATTTGATATCTGTCAGATTCTGTTCTGATTTATGTACGGATTTGTCTGATGTGTTGGTTTTGAGATTCTGAGGATTTTGATTGGAGGTTTGTTGCTTTGCTGAGCTGTTGAGCTCACCCTTATTTTTTTGTGGTTTTCAGGTTCTGGGAAAGGGAAGGAAGTCCAGGATTAGTTTAGAGTCTGATCAGTAGGTACTTTTGTACTTTTGATTTTTTGTACAGTCATGGCTTTTCTGTTCTGTCTAAAAGCCATGTACTGTATTTGTAAATGATTGTTTTGAGGAAAAGAAAAGATAGATATTTTATTCCGCTGCATTTGATGATTCATAGTAGCTCTGTGTTTGTTTGTCTGTTTTGTTTAAATAATTTGGAAGATTCAGTTCCGAACCAAATTCCAAAGCTAGATCCTGGTTAGTGCTTCTCTCGTCGCGGCCCGGTGCGAACGGGATCCGTCTCGTCTCGGGTCGGGTCGTGACACTACGTACCTCCCCTAAAAGAAAAAGGTGGACCAGCGAGTCTATTATATTCAACCGGGAAACTCGAAGAGGAGATAAATCGAGATTGGTTTCGTACACTCGTTGATTCCGGGGAATTAGTACCTACGAGATTTCCCAGGTACAATACTAGAAATATTCAAAGAATGTTGAGAAAGCGAAGTAAAACTCGTTCCTCTAAACAGCAAGTTCGTTTCTTCTTGAGCCTCTGGTATCGAAGAAATCCCCACTAAATAAAGAAGAAGGATATTTTTGCAAAGAAGGGGCTAGGATTTATTGTACGAAAGTACCCCAGAAATGAGATTTGCCAAGCAATTACATGTGGGGAAATTAAATCTGAGGATGATGGTGATGAGGAGGCGTACGAAGTTGATGATTATGATGATCAACCAGTTGAGGCCAGAACTGCGCCAGAAGAGCTTGAAGATGGTGGACAGGCATCCACTATGGATGAACTAAAAGAAGTCAACTTGGGAACTGAGGAAGATCCTCGCCCAACCTTCATTAGTTCTCTCCTACCCGAGGATCAAATAGAAGAAATAAAAGAGCTTCTCTGTGAATTTAGGGACTGCTTTGCCTGGACATATGCTGAGATGCCCGGCTTATCTCCTGATGTAGCAGTTCACAGATTGGCCATCAAATCAGATGCAGCACCTGTCAAACAAGCTCCGAGGAGGATGAGATTGGAGATTGAAGAACAGGTAATCACAGAAACGAAGAAACTCATAGAGGCAGGCTTCATCCGAGAAGAAAAGTATGCCGATTGGATCGCAAATATCGTCCCAGTGAAGAAGAAGAACGGGCAAATTTGTGTCTGTATTGACTTTAGGGACCTCAATAAAGCATGCCCAAAGGTTAATTTTCCACTCCCTGTATCCGAACTCCTGGTGGACAATACGTCCAACTACGACATGTTCTCCTTCATGGATGGATCGTCAGGATACAATCAAATCAAGATGGCGCCAGAAGATGAAAAACATACATCGTTCAGAATGCCCATCGGCATATTCTGTTACACAGTCATGCCCTTCGGCCTGAAGAATGCTGGTGCCACCTATCAACGGGCGATGACGCATATATTTGATGAGTTGATACATCAAACGGTCGAGTGCTACGTGGACGACCTTGTTGTCAAGAGCATGGATCGAAGAAATCACCTAGATGACTTGAGGATTGTATTTTAGAGAATCAGAAAGTTTGATCTAAAGATGAATCCTCTCAAATATGCTTTTGGGGTTTCCTCCGGCAAATTCTTGGGGTATGTTGTTCGTCATCGAGGCATAGAGATCGACCCCAATAAGATTAAGGCGATCACGGAGATGCCACCTCCAAAGAACCTTCGACAGCTTCGCTCGTTGCAAGGACAACTAGCTTTCATTCAGAGATTCATATCGAATCTATCGGGAAGATGTCAGCCCTTTTCAAAGCTAATGAAGAAGGATGTTCGTTTCAAATGGGATGTAGAATGTCAGGAGGCGTTTGATAGCATCAAGAGATATCTGTTGAATCCGCCCATTCTCGCAGCGCCAATTCCGGGGAAGCCTCTTATATTGTATACAGCTGCACTATAAGAGTCCCTCGGAGCACTGCTGGCCCAGAATAATGAAGAAGGCAAAGAAAATGCGCTTTACTGCATCAGTTGAAGGTTGATTGGAGCAGACAGTCGTTATTCCCCAATTGAAAAGCATTGTCTGGCGCTAATTTTTGCAGTTCAGAAACTCCGCCACTATATGCTATCCCATAAAATCACACTGATATCAAAGATCGATCCGTTGAAGTTCTTGATGACAAGACCAGCGTTGACAGGTCGTTTAGCCAGATTGGCAGTATTATTATTGCAGTTTAAAATCATATACATGCCACAGAAGGCGGTGAAAGGACAGGCCTTGGCAGATTTCCTCACTGCACACCCGATCCCGGCCGATTCTCCACTAAATGATGATTTGCCCGATGAGCAAATAATGCAGGTCGAGGAGGATGAAAAGCTACCGTTCTGGGAGATGTACTTTAATGGGGCATCATCTATTAGACCTGTCCGATCTCCAAATATTGCAAGAGTCCAAGCCGGAATTGGCCTCATTTTCGTAGCACCCGAGGGAGGCATAATGAGGTTCTCATTCAGTTTGACTGAACCTCGAACCAACAACGAAGCCGAGTACGAAGCTCTATTAGTAGGGCTAGAGATTGCGATCGATGTCAGAATCCAACATCTCCAAATCTTTGGTGATTCTCAACTTGTGATAAATCAGGTCCTTGATATTTACAAAGTTGACAAAGTTGAATTGGTCCATTACCATCGGCGAGCCCTCGAGCTTCTAAAGCAAGTACCAAATATAAAAATGGCTCGAGTTCCTCGATGACAGAATGCTAAAGCAGATTGTCTGGCCAAATTAGCCTAAGAAATGGCGAACATCAACGATGAGAGGCCTATATTCATTGGAGTTTACACTCGTAGGATTTTGGAGCCCGCTCTGCTACAATTTCCAAGGGCGGAAGAAATTCCAGATTCAAGTCAGCAGGATGAAACTCCAGTTGACCCTCAACCTCTCCATCAGATCGTTATGGAGAATTATCCAGAAGAATATCACGTGGTCAAGAGACATAAAGCTAGTTAAGCTTCAGAATCGTGGTGGCATTGTTTAGATATTGAAGTCGAAAATGATTGGAGACAGCCATTCATTGACTACTTCAAGGAAAACAAACTCCCGACAGAAAAGTCTATGGCCGCACAAATTTGAAAAAGGGCATTGCGATACGCATTTGTCAATGACATGTTGTACAGACGAGCCTTTGATCAAATGTGGTTAAGGTGCTTAGGGACCAAGGAAGCTGATAAAGTAGTAACGGAAATCCACGAAGGGCTTTGCGGAGCACATCAGTCAGGTCCCAAAATGGCCACTAAAATTAAGAGAATGGGTTATTATTGGCCAACAATGGTCAGAGATTGTATTGACCACGCTAAGAGGTGCCACGAGTGTCAAATCCACGGTGATGTTATACATTAGCCGCCAAATCCACTACACCCAACAATAGCATCTTGGCCATTTGAATGTTGGGGCACTGACATTATCGGGCCAATAGATCCACCGTCTTCAGCAGGACACCGCTTTATTCTAGCAGCGACGGACTACTACTCCAAGTGGGCAGAAGCAGCTCCATTCAGAGAGGTCACATCCGAGCATGTGATCAATTTCTTCACCCACAATGTAGTCTACAGATTCGGTGTGCCACGCCGCATAATCTCAGACAACGGTACTGCATTCAAAAGTACAAAAATCTACAAGTTCGTTGATTGACACAAAATTGATTAGCGATATTCATCTATATACAATCCAAGAGCAAATGGCTTGGCGGAGGCCTTCAACAAGACGTTGGTGAAGTTGTTGAAGAAGATCCTCACCAAAAATAAAAGAGAGTGGCATACGAAGATGGCAGAAGCTCTATGGGCCTATCGTACGACCTACAAGACGCCAACCAAAGCCACTCCTAATTTATTGGTGTTCGGTGTTGAAGCCGTATTACCATTGGAGATCGAATTACCGTCACTCCGAGTAGCAATTCAGAATGATCTCACTCAAGAGCAAAATGCCCGCCTCAGAATGGAGGAGCTCGACGCACTTGATGAACTCAGGTTACAAGCTCAACAAAACTTGGAAATCTACCGAGGAAGAATGACAAAGTCTTTTGATCGAATGGTGCGTCCTCGATCATTTCAAGAAGGAGAGTTGGTCCTGGTGCTGAGAAGACCAATCATCCCACACAGAAAAATTGGTGGCAAGTTCGTATTCAATTGGGAAGGCCCCTTCGTCATCGAGAAAGTGTACCAAGGAGGAGCATATCAGTTGATTGATATGAACGGTCAGAGACCCATGCCGCCTATCAACGGCCGACATCTAAAGAAGTATCGTGCATGAGAATTTCATGACTAATGTACTTTACAATTATCAAAATTTTGTATGCATATTTATCAGTGCATGTTTACATTTACATTTTGAAATTCTCTTGTATAGCAAGAACGTATTTCAAAATCCCCCATCAGATTGGGGGCATTTTAAATATTTATTTGGGTCGACATCGCGCTGCGTGCCGAGATCCCCAAATAAATATTTAAAATCTCAAAGACAAAAAGCCTATCCAAAATGTCCCTACGAGACAGGGGGCATTTTAAATATTCATTTGAGTCAACATCGTACTATACGTCGAGATCCCCAAATGAATATTTAAAATTTTATATTCCAAATTTATTCCATTCTAAAATGTCCCTGCGAGATAGGGGGCATTTTAAATATTTATTTGGGTCGACATCGCGCTGCGTGCCGAGATCCCCGAATAAATATTTAAAATTATCAATCCAAATATTCTTTTGTGCTAAAGAATACAAATATTTATTTTCCAAAGTCTATGCAGGTGATCTTTCAAAAGTCAGAGACACCTTCTCCAACAAACCAAGACTCAAAAGTCAAGAAAGAAACTTTTGTGGCTACACACTCCTACAAAATTTAGCCGAAGAAGCTTGAAGTCTTTCAATAGCCTGAAGCTTAAGGTTTGAATGGGTGTAAAAGGTCGGATCCAACACGCCTAAATATGGCCGGATCGCTGGCAGCTCCGTCTACTCAACAAGCCATAAGAAAGGCCGTAGTAGCGGAACCCCTACTTCGTCAACCCGTTAGTAGGGACTGTAGGAAGTACGAAGGCAAATTTGACTCGACCAGTTCAAGTGATCGTAGTCTACAGAATTCTCTTAAATGATTGGAGAATCAAAGTTCCAGTTGAAGAATAAGTCTAGAGCAACTACTGAATGTTCGTAGGCTCCAAAATCTAAAACCACGAAAGATGATTCCAAATCTCTCAACTTCAACAAAATCAGCATTGGGGAGCGCAATTCCTATAGCTCAAGTCTGAAGCCTGAATGGGTGTAAGAGGTCGGATCCAACAAGCTCAAATATGGCCGGATCACTGGCAGCTCCATCTACTCAATAAGCCATAAGAAAGGCCGCAATAGAGGAACCCCCATCTCAGCAACCGGAGGACAAAGAGCTATCAAATTCTAGCTCTCCCAATCTGATGAACTCAAGTGATTCAGATTAGAAGTCTTCTCCAGTGGTTAAGGATCAAGATACTACCTACGTTCGGTACTATCAACTGAATCCAGAACCTGCAAATCCTTCAACAAATCCGTAAAGCACAAAGGGAGGATCGAATGAATTTTTCTTCAACAAGTCCATCAAAGCACAAAGCAAAGGACCGAAGAAAATTATCTCAAAGTTCGTAAAAAGTCCAAGGCTGAACTAAGAGGATCCGTCATCAACAAGTCCGTTATGTACAAAGCTCTGGACCAATGATTTTACGCCATCAACCTAATATAAACCTAAGGGTTTAGGTCACCGGCATCTACTCCTTCATCAAGCCCGCCAAAGCTAGAAGCAAAGGGCAAAAGGAAAACAAATCTTCTGACAAGTCATCAAAGACAAATCAGACAACCCTTCACCAAGTCCGCAGCACAAAGCACAGGACAGAAGGGATCAAAATCTTAGGGCTCTAGCTAAAGTCGCAGAATAAGCACCCTGGATGACATCTACAAATGTCTTTAAAGACTGGGGGCATTTTAAATATTTATTTGGGTCGACATCACGTTGCGTGACAAGATCCCTAAATAAATATTTAAAATTTCAACAAGATATCAACCATCTATGGATACATCTGAAAAGGCGGTGGAGTAAGAAAGGCTAGTGTGACATCCGAACAAATTTTGGAAATCCACTAAAAAGAGAGTAGTGTGACATCCAAGTAAGTTCTTGGAAATCAACTAAATGGAAACCCTAGTGTGACATTTAGAATAAATATCTAGAGATCCACAGGATCAATCAGCATGCAACAAACGTGGCCCGCTCCAGGCGCATACCACATTTGTTGGGGGGCATTTGTTGACCCGTAAGCTGTAAATAAAAAAAAAAAATCAAAATCAAATCCTCACTTACCTGCCGCCCCACATCGCTCACCTGCTCGCACGTCGTTGCCATCTCGCACACGATCGACGTTGCATCCCCCATGACCGCGCACGATCTCGTTTTGGCGTCGATAAAGGGACTCAAGGAATGAGGCCGAAGGCCTTTGCTCACTCTTCTCCACGAAATTCCTCCCGAGCCCGCTCTCCTCCTGCGCTCCCGCTCTCTCTTCTACCTACGCGGATCAGAACCTGCGACATTTTGATCGGAACCGAGATAGAGCTCGCTGGCTGTGAGACAACTTTCTACCTAACGCGCGCTTCTTCGGCTCATTCGGGCTATTCGACCGTGCTCCTTCGCCGACTTTCCCTTCCACTCGGACCGGAAGATACAACATTTCGATCGGAAGCACTAACGGGAGCTCACCGACTGTGAAGTTAACTTCCTCCCTTTCGATCGCCTCTTCGGCCCTTTCGTTGCTGTTCGACTTCACTCTCTGGACGACTTTCCCTTCCCGCTCAGATCGGAAACAAGAGCGGGAGCTCGCTGTTGTGTAGGTAACTTTCTCCCTCAAGCGCGCTTCCACGGCCAAATCCCATAAATCCGCCCAACAGAGGATTTTTCCTCTGTAATTCATTTTTTTTATATTTATTATTATTTTTATTATAATTCTAATTAATTATATTTAATAATTACTTAATTATTATAATAATTAATTATCTAATTATAGTTAGTTAGTAATTATTAATTAATTATTAATTATTATTAGTCGTTGATTAATTATAATTAATTTATTAATTCTAATTAATTGTTAATTAATAATTAATTATCAATAATAATTATTTAATTATTATTGTTATAATTAATATAAATTATAATAATGAATAATAATGGATTGTATGCGCTCATCCCTTACCTCGACGTCCGAGCCTTCACCACCGGTCCACCGGCCCCGAACGTATAACCCCTAAACTCAGGCTTCCGTCCTCGACGTGTACGACGGATCGGAAAACCACCTAAGCACGCCTTTGGTGAGCGTGGTAGGAGGGAATCCGGTCCGACGCCTACGACGAAGCGAACAGTCGCCTCCCCTTTCGCTCTCTTACCTCGTCATGTGTGGCGAGTCAGTGGTCCACCTATGCACGCTTTTCTTAGCGTGGTGGGAAGGGCAACTGGCGCGACACCTACGATAGGGTAAACGAGCGACCTTCGCCCTCTTATCTCGACTAACGTGTCGGGCCGGCGGTCTACCTATGCACGCCTTTATTAAGCGTGGTAGGAGGGGCAACCGGCACGACACCTGTGTTGAGGTAAGCGAGCGACCCTCGCTCTCCTGTCTCGACATGCGTGTCGGACCGGCAAACCACATAAGCACGCCTTTAGTGAGCGTGGTAGGAGGGAAACCGGTTCGAGGTACACGGCGAGGCCAGGCGAGCCTGGTGTACCCTTCTCTTTGCGCGGCCGGAATGATTTATAAGTACCCCTGGGCGGGGGGAAAGCAACTGCTCTTCTTCTTGTAACAGGTACCGTCAAAGACCCCATGCACGCCTTTATTGGCCGTGGTGAGAAGAAAAATCACGGTCGAGGTGTCCTCGAAAGAGGGCACCTACCATGCACGCCTTTATTGGCCGTGGTGGGAAGGCCCAGTTTTCTCGTAGTTTTTCCCCTAAACGGGGGAGACGCCGGGAGGCTGCCGAAATTTCGGGTGAAATATTACTACACTTGGACCTGTTTTGAACTCAAAAGAACAAAATATTTTGACTAAATGAGAAGGAGCAGTGGACTTTTGAACCTGATTGAACATGTGCAGAGGATCAGAACCAAAATTCAAATGATTTCTAAAAGGCCAAACTCAAGTAAAATAAAATCATATTTGAACCAAACTCAAGCCGACTTGAATATGAAAATGAATATATAAAGATTCCAGAAGACTCCGAACGATCATTTGAACATACATTCGGACTCAAATTCAAATTAACTAAGTGTGGAATACACTACAAATTGAACAAGATTTGGATTACAATGGACATAGAAATGACCTTGTACATTGAGCTCACGAGGTTGATTCAGACCAGACTTGGAAGGGTTCAGACTTGAATCAGACTCGACACCAATCAAACTACAACACCTCCTATAGATATATTCAGTGTACAACACACGACAAATACAAATGCCCACAATCTATAGTAGAGGAATCCTACGCATTCAACCTACGGCCTAAGTAAGTGCAATCACAAATACCACCCGAGATTGGTGAAAGGGTGGAAAAGATGCGGAAACAATAGGCCTGCTGCAGATACATTCAGGAGGCCGTAGCGGATATAATGGTCCTCCGCCAGCTAATACAAGCCACTTGTGGATAACAACAGTATGTATGTCATCTGCGCAACGAACCACTGTGGACACAAGTACATCTCCTACGAACATCTCTAGGAGATCGTAGCAAATACCACGGGTCCTTCCAAATAAGCACGAACCACTTGTGGATAACAACAGTGTGTACATCGTATGCACAACGAACCACTGTGGGTACAAGTATGAATATTTTCCTGGTCATGTACTCAAGAAGGAACTAATTCTGGCATCCACAAACACCAAAAATAACAAATCCATTACACTGATGGTCTTAAAAAGAGTTCTCTACAAAGCAACAAACTTCAAAATCTAGAAAACAACCTTCCCCGATGATTGAGAGAGGGGGGAGTCAATATCAAGACTAGAACGCCATCGGATCTGCAACATCTATGAAAGCATACAGAAGGCGTCCGTAATCTACAAATGCTACGCCACCGGATCTGCAACCTCCGTACAAACAGACAGAAGGCATCTACAAATGATTTTAAAATACCCTCGCACATGCACTGTAGCTTGTATACACATAGGTACACAAAGGGGTATGTCAAATTAATGAAATTTCCAAATACCCGCATGGGCCCCAGCGAGCGTGTTATTGGTACACACGTGACGTCTAGGGATGCTGCGCGGGTCAATAAGTGAATTCTAGTTTGAACCCGATCCTCCTATATGGATCAATAGGAGTCGACAACGTTCGAACCTTCAAATAAATACACGGTTGTGTCAACTGGTGTATTTATTTTAATCCATTTATATTAGGTCTTCAAGGCCTATAATCAAGAGAATTCACTGATAAAGGCATAAAGCCTATACGAAACCCGATCCTCTGTCGATAGCCAGACAAAGTTGATAAGGTTCAATCCATAAAAAGAAATGATCCCAAACACCCCGATGATGGCTGTGTTGAATGCAGATCTCAACCGGAGGGGTTCCCAAATATTTTCAAATATCTCACAAAAATCCCCAAAATCCAAGGCTCCACCCAAAATTCTAAAAAAAAAAAAATCCAAAAATCCCAAATTCCAAAATATTTAAAATATGAAATATATTCATCCCAACGCTTAAAGCAAAATCCATCCGCCCTCCGCAACAGTTTGCCGAGGCGGACAAATTTAAATAAACTCTAGCTCACATAGAGCCAAATGTCTAGTCGAAAATATTACTAGGATCCATTCTCAAAAAGTCTGCTGCCAGTAAGGACGTGGTACGTGTCCTCTAACCGGCAGTTTCGCCGCCAAATGGCACTGCAGGTAAACGGTTATGACCCGGGGCCCTCTGAACCGAGTGGTTTTGCCGCCAAATGGCACCATAGATAGCGGTTATGGCCAGAGCCAATACGCTCCTTAATGGCGTTAAATCCTTGATATATGAATCAATAGGATATGATCGATAGGGCACAAAGCCCTCTGTTAGCTAAGGTGGATTCAAATTTGTCCCCTTAGACAAACATTCAACCCCGGTCTACAAGGTCCCCTTGGATGAAGCAACCCATGGCTGCCGACAAGGATCCTTCTGTCAGGTTGGGTTGACTACCTCCTCTAACTAAGTAGACCAGGGACCACGATGGCCCGGGACGACGGAACCATGGGATCTTGATCGGGTCTATCATCCATTCCCCCACCATTCGCTTTAAGTGCTAGATGGTGAAATTTCTATTTTAAATATCAAATCATCCAAAATCTCCAAACTTCCCAGTTAATTCCAAACTCCCAATCCTCAATACCTAAATTCATGCTGCTACTATATGCCAGATAACACGTATAATCTATGTATCTGATCGACGACAAGCCTTAATCGAAAGTTCTCTCTCATTATCGGGAGGGGTAATTAACTATAGGGGCTTGCGCCTATAGGAAACCAGAACTCAGATCATAAAGTCCTCGCAAAATGAGGGCGAAATCTCTGGGTAGTGTCTAATCTACAAACCCATCTGCCTTCCATAATTTACCTCGAAACTTATTCAGTTAAAACTCCCTCGCCGAATAAGAAAAGCGAACGGAGGCCGGGGCCGAATTTTCGGAGCCCACAAGTGTTCCCTAGTTGGGCTGACAATTATATGAAAGTATTTAGAATGATTTTAAGATTTTAGTTATTGATTTATTGATCTTAGAGGATGCTTATGAAGTTGAGTAAGAGTTGTGAAGAGTGTATATGAGGTTTTTAGAGGACTTGTGAATAATATAAAAGAAATAAAGATAACAACTTAATCTCATAAAAAATGCATACACTTGAAGCTACCAAATACAAAGAAAATGAAGAGAACTTCTTCACAAAATTATTTCATTTCGTAAATTAACAAAATTATAACGCATTTTATCTCATATGTATAGGCATTATAAGACTAACATTTGGAGGAAAAAAATATAGGGGAAAAAAAAAAGGAAAGAGGAGGTTGGTGGACATTAAAGAAGATTTTCATCCACTACATTTTTAAATATCTCATCCATACCTAACCATATTATGGTTGGCTAGATATGTTTCTATATTAAAATAAAATAAAATATAAATTATATTTAAAATAATTAAAACCATGGGCTTGTTAATAGCTTTTGTAATTGGACAATTTCTTTTATCTTTCTCTTGGGCTTTGGACTTATTTCTTATAAGTGGACCTTTGGCTTGATTATATTCATTTATATTATGTGCTACATCAAGTCTCCTTGACTTATTTGAACTCAGTGTTATAGAGTTAAAATATTGTTTTCTATCAATTAAGAAGCTAAAGTCTCTAACTTAGTACGATGGGCTTTCTTTTAAATATGATTTGGTGTTATCCTCTACTAATCACGTGATTACTGATGGGAGTTATAAGAAGATGATTACTATAACGATAGGCAAAGAGTGACGACTCTGTTTATTGAGTCAACGGATATGATTCTGATACAAGACTGAAAAACACCGTAATAGCCAGGGCTTTTACTTGTTGAGTATGACTATTGTACTCAAATGCATGTTTAGAGCATTATTCTTATTGATATTGTACATATTTATTGATATTGTACTAATTTACTATTACTGCACAAGTTCACTATTATTGTATTATTGCTCATGTTACTGGAGTGTTACTGATATTAATTCAGGCACTGTTATTACTGATTTACTGTACTGATATTATGCATGTGATGCACTGAGCAAGTGATAACAAACAACTGAAGTGACATGTGATTCACTGAACACATGATATACATTATTGGATTGCATATGTTACATTGAGCACGTGATATTGAATAACTGGAATTATAAGTGTACACTTTGATACGATTTTACTACATTGGTTTGATTTCAACAGTCATGAGCGATATTATTGATTTGACATTTTATACTAACTAATATTATTAAATAAATAGTCTCTCTTTATACGACTGATATTATTGACACGATGATTTATTGACTGATTTGATTGATATTATTGATACGATAATTTCTTTAATGATTTGACTGAGGTTATAGATACGACAATTTCTCTACCGAATTGACTGATATTATAAATACGATGACTATTATAGAGATTTGATGCATGAACTGGTTCATTGAGCTTTATGGGTTTTTATACTATTCACTTATTCTATCACTGATGATTATGGATTCAACTATTTCTGTATTAACTATCATTTTTGTACTGATTACTGTTTATGTATTGATTTCTATTTCAATATTGACTCAATGGTCATGTGTAAGTGACTGCTATGATTTGACTGATTGACATACATATTATTTCTATACCGTGCTTTAATTTCAGTGGTAGGTATTTAGTGACCTGCTGGGCTTTTTAAGCTCATTATACGTGGCTAATGATTTTCTGGTCAGAGTAAGGGAACAGGAGTGTGAGATTGATAAAAAATCTTTAGGTTTCATTTCTTTTGTTAGTTATTCTTTTATACTCAGGACAATATGGATATGCGATTATTGTGTACATCCTGCGTATTATAAATGACTTTTGGGAATCAATAGAAATTTTACATGATGTTTTAAATTATAGATTTTTGTTAGACTGTTTGTCACTGATTGATGACTATTGATAGCTTTGGTAGTTGATTGATTTAAATGATTGACTGAATAATTCTTTCAAGTTAGATCTTAGGGCATCGCAAATTTTTGGTATCAGAGTGGTGTTATTGGAATAATTGATTATTTCCAGAGTTGTAAGATTTGATTGAGAATTGGTTAGAATGGGTAGTTTCAAGTGCATCATTTTGTATATATAGTTACATGTGTGTATCATTCAGATTACACTGAACTGTATAGGTGAAAAGTTAAATGGATAATCCAGAATCAAATGTACCAAATGAGCAACACAGTGCAACTCCAGTGCCATCAGAAAGCATGATGTAGTTGGCTACTATTATAGAACACGTAATGGGAGATGCACAGAGCAAGTTAGCCGGAAGCAAAGGCAAAGAAGCAGATAAGTATTTACAGACATTTCATAAGCTGGAGCCTCTATTGTTCAAAGGAGTTGTAGGACCTCAGGCTGTAGAAGATTGGTTAATAAGGATAGAAAAAAATTTTGACAGTATGTAGTGTCCGAAGAATCGAAAGATGCCTTTGGATGTGTTCCTGTTTGAAGGAGAAGTGGAGAGATGGTGGATTGTACAGCAGATAGAAATTTTAGGGGAAGATAAATGCTAAGATCACTTGGAACGAGTTCATTACAGTGTTCAGGATGTGGTTTGTACCTCCGTCAGCCCGACGACAAATGCAAGAAGCTTTCATTAAGTTGGAGCAAGGACGTAAGACAGTGATGTAGTACGAGGTCAAGTTTACTACACTTGCTCGATATGCTTCTTATTTGATCCCCACTACTGAAGAAAAGTGTTATAGATTTCTACAAGGATTTAATATAGAGCTAAGACATCCGCTAGTACCGTTACAGATTCATAAGTTTTCTAAGTTGGTAGAGCAGGCCAGATAGATAGAGATTGATTTGGTAACATCATCATCAAGATATGACATTAACAGTAGGAGGAGTAGAGATGAACCAAGTAGAGAAAGAGATAGAGATAAGAAAAACAAGTATAATGATTCGAAGGGATCTGTATCAGTAGCATCTTCTGGCAGCTACAGCGAATGCATTCATTGTGGTCGATGACATGCAGGCTAGTGTTATTTATTGACGGGACAATATTTTTGCTGTGGACAATAAGGACATAAAGTAGCAGACTGTCCTCAGAGAGGATTTGGAGAAGAAACTTATTCTGATACAGAACAGTCTGGACGTACTTTAGGACATAGGACTGTCAGATTAAGAGCATATAATGAAAGATCAATAAACATGACGAATGACAGAGCTGTTAGTGATAGTCAGAGGAGATTATTGTGCTACGACATACTGCACCTACTCTAGTGATGACATGTGTGTACAACTTACAGTATCAGGAAGATCAATAACGACCTGAAAGCACTACTGGTAAGAAATTTATTTGACTGATTAATTGAAATGACATTTCATGTATAGTTGAATGACATGTGATATAATGAATTGTATGACTGTATGATTTCTGATGAGAATTAATTTTGATTCTATTTGATTTGAGTTTTGATTGAACATATTTCTTTTATATCGATTTTGTGTTTGAACCCTTAAGGAAAATGTTGGGGACGACATTTTTCTTAAGATGAGTAGATTGTAAAAATCCTCCAGATTTCATTTTTTTGGTGCAGGTTCGTCTGTATGAACTGACTTAGTATGAACGAACAGTTGAAAATTTCTTCATTTAGTATGTATAAACCGTTAGTACGAACTGAATTCATTTGTACGAACTAGCTTCATCTGTACGAACCATATGTACGAACTGAACAAATTTTCAACAAAGTCGATCATCCCGGTATGAAATTAATTATCGTCCGTATGATATGTGGATAGAAGAGATCATCCCGGGACGAACAAAAAATATCGTTCGTACGATCGAAAATATATTTTCCCGTTTTATAAAGACATGATATTTTCTAGCTTGAAGAAATCAAGAGAGAGAGAGAAAGAAAATGAGAGAGAAAGAAAAATCTTGGTTTTGGAGGCCGCGGAGCAATTTTCGTCCGTCGGCTAAAATTATTCGTCTCACAGTAAGGAATCTGAATCCTATTTCTAATTTCGAAGATTTTGTATTTTGGTATTTTCTGCTCAGATTCCGTTATTAAAAAACGTGCATATATTTGTATTGACAAAACTTTTATTGCGTAACTTTTGGTATTTTATAGAGAACATGATTACGAGCATTTTGAGTATTTATTTGTGATTTTTCATCGGGTATTCTGAATTCTGCATGGTTTTCATCGAATAAAAAATTATCTGGATGTTGAAAAATAGTGATATAGTACAATAAAAGTTTTGAAATATTGTTTTACACGATCTCTGGTAATTTGATAATTTTTTGAAACTGTACATTTTGATTGTCGGATTTTCTACTGTCTGTCGTTATACATTCTGACAACATTTTGGTACATGTCTGATTTCTTTGGATATGACATGCACTGATGAGATATAAATCAATATGGATATATGATTAAAAGTATTGTTATATTACTGTGATACTACTGTGTGTGTGAAAGACAAGTAAAGACTTGTTGAATCATTGGTTGGAGACTGATTAATCTGTACATGATGGTGGGCCGACGACTTTCCTTTAAATATGGTTTGGTGTTATCCTCTACTGATCACGTGATTACTGATGAGAGTTATAAGAAGATGATTACTGTGCCGATGGGCAAAGAGTGATAACTTTATTTACTGCGCCAACGGATATGATACTGATACTGATACAAAATTGAAAAACATCGTAATAGCTAGGGCTTTTATTTGTTGGGTATGAGTACTATACTGAAATGTATGTTTAAAGCATTATTCTTATTGATACTGTACAATTTTGTTGATATTGTATGAATTTACTGTTACTGCATGATTTCACTGTTATTGCATTATTGCCCATATTACTAGAGTGTTACTGATACTGATTCATGCATTACTATTACTAATTTATTGTACTGATATTATGCATGTGATGTACTGAGCAAGTGATAATGAATAACTGAAGTGATATGTGATTCACTGAACATGTGATATAGATTACTAGATTGCATGTGTTACACTGAGCATGTGATATTGAATAAATGGAATTGCAAGTATACGCTTTGATACGATTCTACTATATTGGTTTGATTTCAACAATCACGAATGATAGTATTGATTTGACATTTTATACCGGCTGATATTATTGAATCGATAGTCTCTCTTTGTACGACTGATTTATTGACACGACGATTTATTGACTGATTTGATTGATATTACTGATACGAGAATTTCTTTAATGATTTGATTGAGGTTATAGATACGATGATTTCTCTACTGAATTGACTGATATTATAGATACGACGACTACTGTAGAGATTTGACGCACGCACTGGTTCATTGAGCTATATGAGTTTTATTACTATTCGCTGATTCTATCATTAATGATTGTAGACTCAACTGTTTCTGTATTGACTACCATTTTTGTACTGATTACTATTTATGTATTGATTTCTATTTCTACATTGACTTAATGATCATGTGTAAGTTACTGCTAAGATTTGACTGATTAAAATACATATTACTTCTGTACCGTGCTTTGATTTCAGTGGTAGGTATTTGGTGACATGCTGGGCTTTTTAAACTCATTATATGTGGTTAATGATTTTCAGGTCAGGACAAGGGAGCAGGAGTGTGAGATTGATAAAGAATCTTCAAGTTTTATTTCTTTTATTAGTTATTCTTTTGTACTCAGTACAAGATGGATATGCGATTATTCTGTAGATTCTGATTATTATAAATGACTTTTAGGAATGAATAGAAATATTTATATGATGTTTTAAATTATAGATTTTTATTAGACTGTTTGTCACTGATTGATGACTATAGATAGCTCTGGTAGTTGATTGATTTAAATGATTGACTGAATAATTCTTCCAAGTTAGATCTTGGGGCGTCATAATAAATAACTCTATAATGTAATCATGCTCTTTTGAGGATTCATAGGTTCATAACTTCGTAAAGATTTGAAAACTTTTGTTATGGTATTTTGAATCTTTTACTTTTACAACTGCTAGTACCTTTTTTTATTAGTTTACAAGATAAACATAATACTCAAATAAGCAATAGTAAAGTGAATGTAGGATAATTTTGATATTTGTCTTCTCATGGGTAGGGCTACAAACGAACCGAACCGAATTGAGTATGTGAGTGTTCATGTTTTAGTTCATTTATTATTAACTTGTTCAAATTCAATTCGTGTTTGATTCAAGCTTTATTGTTTGTGTTTATGTTTGGTTCGTTTAAATTAATGGTGTTCATGTTTGGTTCATATTCGGTCCATATTCGATTCATTTAGTGCTTATCGAGCTTTAACTAGCTCTATTCGTGAACATATTTAGAGAATTATTTTAAACTATCAAACAAGTATGTTCATGAACAAATCTAACGAGTAATATAATAAAAAAATGAACAAATATAAGAAGTATTCTTGAGCTATCAAATGAGTAAGATTTAACGATGTAATATAATAAATTAGCAATTATAAAGAAATTAAAACTAAAACTTATATTAAAATATTTAATTCCTTTAAATTTATTAATTAAAAATAATTATATCATTATGTTATAATAAATTAATTTATTAATATTATGTATATTTATCAATTTTATAATTAAATATTAATCAAATTTTTATCAAGCATATTCATGAGTTCTGAATCGAACATGAATTGAGCTTAATGTCGAGCATGTTCACGAGCTTCAAATAATGTTATTCGTGAACATAAATGAACCAAAAACATTAGTGTTCAAGATTGTTTATTTAAGGACCGAGTATTAAAATGTTGTTCAAGTTTGTTTGTTTAGTTAGTTAAACGATTACAAATGAGCTTTAATCGAACCAAGCAAGGAGTAGCTCATCAAACGTTTCATCAAACGTTTGGTTCGTTTGCAGCCCTACTCATGGGATTGACACTATGTTCTTCACTTTATTACTTGATGTGATAATGTGCACTTGATTTTACACATTAGAAACATTAAACTTCTCTTTGACATTAGATGAGTTATTATAAGTAAATCCTAGTATGTGTGTTCATAAAAATGTCGAGCACACAGGAAAAATCTACACCAACCAACCAACTTGAATTTTACCACTAATATCCACATCTATTTCACTTAACAATAGACCCCATATATCTAAAATGCGTGCCCTTATTAATGACTTCATCACCCAAAGTCATAATTCTCCACTAGATCTATTACTACTAAAATTACACTCTATGTATTCGTTTTTGGATCTACTCAAATAAAAAACTTTTAAACTATAAGGTTGACCTCCATAATTCAAGATTCTCTTCAACTCCCTCTCTATCAACAAGAAAAATATCATCAACAAAAAGCATACACCTGAACTCATTCTCTTATAAATGCCTAGTAAAAACATCCATGACTAGCAAAAAGATACGGGCTTAAAGTTGATCCTTAATGTAATCCAACTGAAGTAGGAAAATACTTAGTCAAACCGCATTCTGTTTGAACACAAGTAACAACTCATGCATATATATCTTTAATGACTTGAATATAAGCATTATTAATTCCTTTCTTTTCTAGAACTATCGAGAGTACTTATCATAGAACTTTATCATATGCTTTGTATAAATCAATAAATATCATAGTATATCCACTTTATTCTCTATATATTTTTCCATCAAACCTCTCAATAAATATATAGCTTCCAGACCAATCTGATATGAATCCAAATTATTTTTGAGAAACATGTGTATCACTTTATAACCTATGCTTGATAACTCTCTCTCATAGTTTTAATGTATGACACATTAACATAATTCCTCTATAATTCGCATACTCTTGTGCATCACCTTTATTAATAAAAATATAAATTAATGCACTCTTATACTAATCTAGCATCTTTTAGTCCTCAAAATAATATCAAAAAGTTTTGTAAGTTAGGAAATTTCTTCATCTCCTAAGTATTTCCACACCTCTATGGAATATCTAGGTACAATAACTTTTCTATACTTTATTTTCTATAAAGCCTCTCTAACTTTGGTTTTATTAATACGATGAAAAAAAAACTCTATTTTCATTTAGAGTGTTAAGGTTGCTAAAGTTAATTGTACTCTCATAATTTTCATTGAAACGCTTATCAAAATATCTAACACCTTTGTTAAATACCCTCTAATAAAATCACTTTTTAATCTTCATTCCTTAATGCACTTCATTTAGACTAAATCCTTACTTCTCATTTCTCTTTGTTTGACAAACTTATACAAGCAACTTTCGCCCTCCTTAGTATATGATATATATATAAATAATTAAAATCTAATTTTTTTGCATTGTATATTACTTTCTTAGATTTCTTATGGGTTACTTTATGTCCTTTCCAATTTTCCAACCGTTTAAATCAAAATTAATTTTTATTACAAATCTTTATACTTTTAATTTTTTTCTTGTTCCACCACAAACTATTTTTTACTATTATGGGTTTTTTTTCTTTTTGACACTCTAAAAATATTCTTTGCAACATTTATAATATTACTGACTACTTTTTTACACATAACATTAAATTTTTCATGCACAATTACGATCTTAAGATGTTGAATCTTACTCTCAACAATATTTTTGTTGTGTTTTTTAAATACTCTCATATAATCGTATTATAATAGTTTACATTATTTTTATATTATGCTCCTTTGGCTTAAAATCCAAAACTAATTAGTGATACTGGGTATATAAACTTCCACTCAAAATAAATTTAAAATGGTTTCAATCTAAACGATCTATTTTTCTTATAATAAAATAATCAATCTAAGTTTTACTATATTCATTCTTATAGGTGATTAAATGATTCTCATTTCTTAAATAAGATATTAGCAATTACAAAATCATAAAGCTAAAATAAAATCTAATATAGTCCTACTAACTTCATTAATCGCTCCAAAATTATAGTCATCATAAATGCTTTTAAAATCTTTTACCACGTACTCTACCAATCTGTCTATTTAAATGATCTCCTCCAGCAAAAATAATTTCTTCAAAAGATAGTTTTTGTAGTAATTATTCAAAATCATTCCAAAATTTTAATTTTAAACACATATTCAAACCTACTTGAGGAGCAAAAGTATTTATAATTATATTAATAATCTTAGCATCAAAAATAAATTTTAAAATTATAATTTTATCTCCAATCGTGTGAATTTCTAAAATATTATCCTTCAAACTCTTATCTATAATCACGCATGCATAATTTCTAATATAACTCATATGATAAACTTTCAATCTTCTTTGTCTTCTCTCCAACCCATTTAGCTTCCTGAAAAATATAAATTAAAAAAAAAATACAAATGCTACACTGATCACCCATACAATAGTAAACACTTCCTTAAACACATGTGACCTGCTGATTGACTGAGGGAGAGTGCGGGATGCAGAGTTTTGTCCATCTGTCTTTAGACAAGCTCGATAATGTTGGGTGCATACTGGGCGAGCTCCATAGTTAGGCCAAGCTTGGTAGTGTTGTGTAGCTGTAGGCGAGCCTGCAAGTGAGTTCTAAGGAGGTACTTAGATGTTCTTAAAGCTACTAGCGACTTGTGTTGAGCCTTGAATCACCTAAGTGAAAAAGGTTAGTGATCTGTGATGGTGAGAATAAGCCAGGCTTCATAGTTAGCCAATCACAACAAGACTAGCTGAAGGCTCTATGAATAGGTGCTTTATATAGCTAAGTTTGGATGAAGGGATGGTCACTCTGGAGAGAGCGAGTGATTGATGCAACATCCTCACATGTGACAGTTGATCAGTTGTTGATTTGACAAGTAGGTCCTTGTCTGCACTACATCAGGCAGGGACATTATTGAGTGCGTACAGCTGACACAGCTTACGTTCGGTATTCACAGTATATAGCTGAGCTCAATACTGTGAAGTACTGAGTACCGAGCAGTACTGAACTCGGTACTGAGCAGTACCGAGCTCGGTACTGCTTGGTATTGCTCAGTACCGACAAGTAGGTGATGTGGCGTATTTTTATTGGGCTCTGAATGCATCCGGTGTTCGAACCCAATAATTCCCCCATTAGGCAAGCTCTTTAGTAAGCTTGGGTGAGTAATGCTTATTAATTCTTTGGATGATTCCTCCTGTGATTCTCTTGCACGAAAAATCACCCATATCATTTAGGCGAGTTCACCCCGTGGGTGAAGGGGTAGTTCCTACCATGACTTGCCATTTTACTTGCTAAATAAGTACTAAGGTATATAAGAGTATACGAACATTTAAAAAAAAAATCTTGATATTTTCTAAAATGCCTTTTATTAAAATAATTATTTGAACAATTTTGATAGCCATCTTATAAAAAAAGATGCCTTGCAAACATAAATAATCTTAATAATCAATAATTAACGACACCTGAAACAAAATGCATGAACTTAGAGTTAACTTACCCTTGTAAAAATTATTAAAACCATCAGTTCTCCACCAAGCAGAATCTGTTAATTCAAGAGAAAGAATCATCCTATAATGCATCATAAGGCTCAAGCTTTCCATTGGACAGTTAACATATGTGATACATGACAATCTCTGAAACTAACAGCTGTATTAAGGAGTTAAAAACTATTTTTGCTTGATTATGGGGTTGAATTGTGTTTAACATGATCGAATCTCTAACCGAACGAGCTCTAAAGTAATCTCTGACCTTATTACTAGGAGCAAAATCGCAGCCCAAGAAGCCTCTTTGCAACTAATGCTGAGAAGCCATTATGAACAAAGAAGTCAATCAATTATTTCAATGCTGCATAGACCTAAAACTACAAAACCGCACTGTACATTGATACATAGGATCACAGACAAGCCAAGTAGTGAGCTAGAATTTCCTAGCTTAAACAGAACTCTCTTTTAAAACACAACATAGTTTATCCAAGCACACCACACTACAATATTTACACAACTCCATCTCTCTTACAGATTAAGAGAGAGTCCACAAGACCGAGATGAGAGCTGCCTTACAGACAAAGTCAAATCCCATGTAATATGTTGGCATAAAATTAACATAAGCCGCTACAGAATGGTACACAATAGGCTTCGTTTGGAAAGACTTTCTTTCTGCTTTTTAATACAGTTTTCTGATATAAAAATTTTAATTTTTTACTAAAAAACTGTTTTACGAAGTAGTAATAAAGCCGTCCCAAACGAAGCCTAAGTTTCATTCCTGTGAAAGAAACTCTACTTCTTAGCTGCCGTATACTTCCTGCGCCTAAGCCGTGTAACTTGGAAAATTGCTCTTGGCAGGATTCCTCGCATTGAAAGTCGTCACACAAACAATCTTGCCATTGATGTTTTTTTCTTTCAGATCAAAAATTTCAGCTGTGGTTCGTGCCATAGATTTTGGAAACTCTACAAGATCTTTGCTGGACTTCTAATTACACATCTGGACTCAGAATTGCTAACTCTCAAAAGGCCAAAAACAGCAAGTTGGAGATAATCAGACATCCGAGATCAAAATCTAAGATGCACCGAAGCTTCGAACAGGTCTAATTTCAATAAAATCACTATGCTGCAACAAACTGAAAGCAACTTAAACCAACAGATCGTCCAGCAAAGATTAAACCAACATATCAGCTAGATGCCAAGGGCACGGTATAAAATTTCCATCATAAGCAATTGTTGAAGGAGATGCAAGCTTAAGTTTGCAATTAATGAAATGCAAAGTTTATGTGTGGTTTAAAACACACCAAGAACAGATCTTCTACAGTGCAGAGGCAGTTCTATGACACAGGTGGGGCTGGAGGACAATGTGGGTTTTCAGCTCCTTGTGTCGTCTTTACGCGGCGAGATACCTTCCGTTTTCTAATGGCTTGAGCAGTGCCGAAGCCAGAAGGATCCTTAGGCTGATCAGTTCATACAATAATATTTTTACAATGTAAGAAGCAATCGAATCATGGGAAGAATATTGAAAATTACATGTTGCCATACTAGTATAACTGAGAAATCAAAATCAAACCTGGTACATTTGATGATACATCCATGGCATCATGGTTCCATTACCAAAGGCATGCGGATTAAACCCTCCCTGTCACATAAATTTCTTTTGTAAGCCCTTGGACAATGGATCACAAATAAATTAAAAAAAAAAGTATGATTCGATAGCCATCGCTACTAAATCATTTATCCAACTAAAATTTTAAATTAAATGTTGGTAAGTTGACGGTGCAAAGAAAAGTTAAATCACAAACCGGGAACATATAGACAATGCTGGGCCTAATTGCTGTTTGATTGTCTATGAATTGTTGAGGAGGCATTTGCAATACATACTGGCTCCCATGAGGCAAAGTATTTGAGATAACTTGCTCCTGCATTTGATTCCATTCAATCAACAATGAGCAGTAGAATAATGTACAGGGATGCACAACCATAATGGAAATACAGTGGGTATTGCTGGAATAATCTGAAACTAATATCTCTGGTTACAAACCTTCAATATTTCTAGAGGAGTCTGTGCATCCTAAAAGGACAATTTAGCCAATGAAAATAAATGAGCCAGATCCTAAAAGTTAACTACTTAGATATCAAGGGCAGCAAATTTAGCTGCTCCAAGTTCTATACCTGAGATTCATTCACTTGTGATGCTCGACCCCGCCTTCGCCTCCCTTCAATTCCCTTATCCAAGAGAGTGGCACATCCAATGTATTCAATGGAAACATTATCTGGCTTAGATGGCTTATTTACACGAGCAATAATCTTTGGTTGTGTCCCTTCATGTGTACTGTCACTCAGAAGAAACTTCTCCATTTCCCTAATCAACTTCAAAGCAAGTTGGTATTTGTCAGATAAAACCCCAACCTCAACCAGTTGAAGACATCGCATTGACAAGTAATCATATCGACCTATTCTATTGCTAGAAACTACATCTTCTGAGAACCTGTTCAGAACATGCAAGCGCTTGAAGTCCTTCTTCCACCGATCAAGAACATACTGAGATGGAATTTCATGCACTTGCTGTAGCTTGAAGACAGACAAAGCATGCCGACATAAAATTCCTGTAAACTGAAAAGAACCACAAATGCACTGAACATCCTTATCTTCTGAATTGAAGAGAACCCCATGATTCTTATTCATTGTTCTCTTCCCATCCTCAAGGAAGATGCATTCCTTCACATCAAATGTAGATATTGATTCCTCCACCTTAATAACTGATACATGGCAATACATGATAGCTTCTATCTCATCCTGAAATTTTTTAAACATATCCAGGGTGTAAACCGTCGATAATTGCTCTTCCATGTAAAATTTTGATACAGAGGGGCGCCGCTTATGGAATGTTTCAAAATCAGCTTGGGCTTCTTTTTCATACTTGCTTTGCAAAGCCAATTCATATTTACCAACAAACTGCTTCAAAGAAGTCTTTGCATCCACATACCCATCAAAAAATGCAGTCAAGGATTCATTCCTTTGTGTAATGGACAAACCCGCCCAAAATGTATCTTTCAGATAGACAGGAACCCAAGAGTGCCGGTCTTCATCCAATGAACTCATCCAATCGTTCCCCCGAAGCCCATAAATCTCAATCATCTTCCCCCACTCCATTTCAAACTCCTCAACGCTTAGTGAATCATAAACAGCTTTCTGCATTGCTTTATGGATAGCCCTATACTCCGTCAGTCCACCTAACTTCTCCGAAGCTTTCTTCATGATCTGGCACAAGCAAAGTCTATGACGAACTCTAGGAAGCACCTCAGATACTGCAATCTGAATGCTTTTACAATGATCAGAGATAATGCCTTGGGGAGCTGCCCCCACATGCAAGCTATCCAAGCTTTCAGCAACCATATATATGTTTCAGTACTCTCATCTGAGAGTAAAGCACAACCAAGTAGCACAGACTGACCATGATGGTTAACTCCTACAAAAGTTGCCAGTGGCATATCATACTTATTAGTGACATAGGTAGTATCAAGAGACACAACATCATTATAATACTGGTAGGCAGCCCTGGACCTTGCATCAGCCCAGAACACATTTCTCACACATCCCACCTCATCCAAATCAATAACATTATAAAAGTTCGAGTTTTTGGCCTGCATCCGAGTGAAGAACAGTCGAATTGCCTCAGCATCGCCTTCTCCAAGCTTCAACCTTGCTCTTTCAACAAAGCTCTTGCAGTCACTCTCACCAAAAAGCAAATCCTCCAGGGCGCCTAAACCATTGGCAGGCTCTTGCACTTGTTCCTCGCCAATCTGGGCAGCATCACACTCATCAATCCTAGCACGCTTCTTCGCAGATCCTGACAAATGCCTATTACAATTCAAGAATCGAGCCATTGAAGGGCTGACTGGATGGTTGTGATCAAGATTAGCAAGCTCCAAATGCAGCAGCCCATCCGCCCAGAGCTTCACTCGGATCCTAGCCAAACAATTGGTGGTTGCACTAGTCCTCTTCCTGAACTTAGGTTGTGCGCGCTTGTTTCCGCCGCCTTTGCAGCACATGAGCTCAAGATACAAGCAGAGACCTTCTTTGGTGAAGGACGATCTCCTCACAGAGACCCCAAATCCCACTCGCCGAGCATAAGCCTTGTAGAATTTAGAAACATCCTGGTGGGTTTTGAACACCATTCCGACCTCTGGTACGCCTTCATAGCCGTAATCATTCGAATTGTCGATGTCGATCTCATCCTCCTCCACTTCTTCCATGTCGCCTGAAGCCATGGCGGTCTCCCCAGATATTTCCTGAATTCAAGTTGAAAAAAGTTCAACATCGCACCTTTGTCGGGGTAATATAGATTTCTACAAATTAACCGGGGAGACTTCTAAGAGTCAGCGGGTGCAATGAAAAGGGCTCAGCGTAAAACCCTAGCGATTAGTGAGACCAGACCTGGGAGTTAAGATCGTGGCGTACGATCCGATTTCGCCTAGATTTTTCCATAGGTACGCTGCTCCCCTCCATTGCCGCCCTCCGGTAGCCGGGAATCTTCGAAGTTCGCCGATCGGAGGAGTGGCCGGTTGGCCAGTGGGAGTTACGGTAAGGTAATTTTTTGTTGACGATGTTAGGACTTACGAGAACCAGAGATGAGGTGGGATGCGAGCGACGAAGCCGAGTTGCAGGTAGTGGGCCAGGATGCTATGTAGTGGATGGGTGGTCCCGTGAGTGTCGTTACGGGTGCCTGTAAGAGGTCAACGTGAAGGACAGCTGAGATCGATTTGTTGTGGTAAGCGTGCAAGCGTTAGGTATCTCATAGTCTTTTTTTTTTCTTAATGATTTTTTAATTTAACATGAGGAACCTAAGGGTTTTTTTTTTTTTTAAATGTAACAAATATAATAATCTTAATAATGATTATATTATAACCAATTATATCAGTTTCAATTAGGGCTGCAAGCGAACCAAACATTCGACGAGCTACTCGTTGTTCGGTTCGATTAAAGCTCGTTTGTGATCGTTTAATTAACTAAACAAACAAACTTGAACAATATTTTAAATACACGATTCTTAAATAAACAAACTTGAACACTAATACGTTCGGTCGGCTCATTTATGTTTGCGAACAATATCATTTGAAGTTCGTGAACAAGCTCGACATTAAGCTCGATTCGTGTTCAATTTTGAACTCGTGAATAAGCTCGATAAAAATAATTAATATTTGACTATATAATTAATAAATATAAATAATCATTGCCTTTGTTACATAAACTATTGCTTTTATTATAAATGTGTTTGTTCATAGATATGTTCATGAACGTGTTTGTTTGATAGTTAAAAAAAATTCGTTAAATATGTTCGCGAACAAGCTCGATAAGCACTAAACGAACGAACATGAACCGAACATGAACACTCATTAATTTAAATGAACCAAACATGAACACAAACAATAAAGCTCGAACAAACATGAACCAAACTTGAACAATCTGATATTAAATGAACACAAACATGAACACTCACATACTCGGCTCGGCTCGGTTCGTTTGCAGCCCTAGTTTCAATATTTTTATCTTCCAAAAAATTTTAAAGTTTTTTTAATTTAATATTAGAAGCCTAAAGAATTTGTTAAATCTATAATTTTTTATAATGTTAATAATAATTATATTATCATCAATTATATTAATTTCAATATATTTATCTTTCAATTTTTTATCCACTACTAGCATAATCTCATTCATATTATTAAACATTTTTAATATAAAGCAACTTATAACTTTTTTATTTTACTCTTTTTTTATTTACTTTCTTATAAATAAACAATATTTATACTTCTTATCATAATATTTGTACACCAAATATTGCATGTGTCAAGTTAATCAAGTACTATTATCATCATGAACAAAGTTCAAAAAGTCGTTAAGCACTTTAACCAACTAGCTAAAAGAATTAAGACATCAAAATAAGCATTACATTAAAAATGTCTAAATTAAGTGCAACAAATTTGAAGTCACAAGAAGAAAGGACCTACTCGTTAAAGAAGTTGACAATTGATGCCATTAATTTGCCTAAAGTTACTTTCCCATTCATAATGAAATTGTCAAAGAACTTACCATTGACTTGTCAAGGGAACTTGTTATTGAACAGACTAGAGAGATAAATACAGGAAGCTCTTCTTCAAATGATTTTATCACAACATGGAATTCATCAAGAGTTGCCCAAGTATTTAGACAACTTCAAACTAGAAAGACATAAGATATTTTAACATCATTTTTTTATTTTAACTTGTTATGTAATTATACTATGTATTACTTATTTAATATCATCTTTGTAGCACTAAATAATAACTTAAACCTATAAACAGGGGATGAAATGATGTGTTTGATATGTTATGATTAACTGATCATATTACATCAAATTGTACTATTAGGGTAAAATCAAGTGAAAATTTAAGAGTTTATTTCCTTAGTTTTTTATATCTGTTTTTTTCTTTTTTAATAATGTTTAATAGTTATTAGTATGATTTTGATATTACCTATGGATAGAATTTATTTCAACATTCTTTTAAGTATGGTGAATGTGTAAGAATCTTAAAATAATAAGCCAAATTATGGTTGAAGCACCGAAATGAAAAGGAGATATCTCCATAAATGTAGCAATAAGATTTCCTCATAATTAGACAACTTATTCAAATGGAAGGTTTCTTATTATGATGATCCAAAAAAATTCTTAAGAAAGTTTTCATAACTACTCTTTGCATCAAGATTCCACCCTAGGAAGGATCTTCTAATTTTAAGGTAATGATATAGTTTTAGATATTCACCTCTATTATAGTGATTGATAGAACTTTATCACCCTAAGAAAAGCACCGCCAAAACCCATCTACAGTGTACTGTCGTGAAACAACAAGTTTAAATACCCTTTTTATAAATATTGCAAAGGTGCAATGTAACACTTACCATTTTGGGACTTAGGTAATTATGAATCTTCACTTAATTTTGATTTAGTTATTCGTTATAAGTTCTATAGTGCTTAATTAACTCTAAGAAAGTCAATAATTTATGTGGAAAAGAGAGAATCCTAAGGAGCCAAAATAATCTTTAAGATCTCCATCATGCCCTTATATAGACCTAGGAAAACCCATAGCAAAATTTATAGTAATCTCTTCCCACTTTTACTCTAGAATATGCAATGGTTGTAATAATCTATTGGGTCTCTGATGCTCAACATTCACCATCTGATATACTTACACTTAGAGATAAACTCTACTACTTCTCTTTTCAATCCATACCACCAAAATATGCCATTCAAATCATGATATACTTTACTGCTACTTGGATGAATATTATACCCATAATAGTGAGCTTCATATATAATTTCTTTCCTTATATTATAGCTATTTAGGACTCATAGCTTATTGTCACAAACAATAACACCTTGCTTATTTACTTGCAACTTTAGTTTCTTCCTAGACTAGATCTACTCTATCAATTTCATATACTCTCGTTCTATCATATGGGCTTCTTTAATCTTATCTTATAATAAAGTTTGGACTATCATCTAAGAAATAACTCCTCCTAAGACATCAAATGAACATATCATGCCCAACTCATCTTCTTTATCTCTCTAATCATTACTTACTTAGAAGTGATCAAACGGGTTGTTACTCCCACCAACTTTCTACTCAAACATTGGTAATCACATTAGTTTTATCTTGATAATAAATAATATCCAAATTATAATCCTTAATTAGCACCGAACACCATCTTTGTCTCAGATTCAATTCTTTTTGGGTGAAAATATACTTCAAACTCAAGCATAAGCTATCACGTTCCTCTTCTACTATAACACACATCCCATACCATTCAAAGATACATCATTATACTCTTGAAACCCTTCTAAATCTGATTGAATAGTCAGCACAAGGGCTGCCATTAGATATTCCTTCAACTTCTAAAAACTTTATTCATACTCTAACATATAATCAAATGGAACAACTTTTTGAGTCAAACTAGTAAGAGGGATAAAGATATATGAGCAACCTATGACAAATTTCCTATAATATCCAACCATATCAAGAAAATAAGGAATCTTGATTAATGATGTTGGCCTCAACCAGTTTACTATAGTCGGCATCTTATGAGGATCCTTAGTAATCCTCTCCTTACTCACTACATGCCCTAGAAAAGCCACATAAGTCAACTAGAATTCACACTTAAAAAAAATAGCATATAACTTCTGATGCCTCATAGTCTCCAAAGACAATCTCAGATAATTTACATGCTCCTCTTCTGACTTTGAGTAAATTAAAATATCAACAATGTACATAATAATAAACTAATATAAATATTCCTTGAATACTTGATATACCAGATACATAAACAGTGCTGGGGAATTCATCACAATCATTATCATTACAAGAAACTCATAATGTTCATATGTCATACTAAAAGCCATGTTTTCCATATGCTAAGCCTTCACTTTTAACTAATGATAATTATACCTCAGATCAATTTTGGAGAATATAGTTGCAACTTCTAATAGGTCAAATAGATTATCTATCATGGGCAGTGGATTCTTGTTCTTCACTATCACTTTGTTTAGCTCTTGATAATTTATACACGTTTATAAATATTTATCCTTCTTCTTTACAAATAATATAGGAGCTCCTCGAGGAGATCTACTCGGCCAAATAAAACCTTTGTATAATAACTCTTATAGTTGCACCTTCAACTCATGTAATTTCCTAGGTGCCATCTTATATGAGATTTTTTCTATTAGAGTTATACCTAGCATAACCTCAATGTAGAATTTCATCGCTCTCTCAAGTGATAACCTAGATAATTCTTCAAGAAAAATATCAAAGAATTCTTTCACTAATGGGACATCTTTTAGACTTTTAACAAATTTATTTAAATATCTCACATAGGCCAAAAATATAGAATCTCCCTTCTTGTAAGCGTTATTTGTTTGCAATATATATATTAGAGATTATGAGGTACTCCTCATGGCTAGAAAATAAAACATCTATCCATCAACACTCAAACTCACCAGCTTCTTATGATAATCAAGCTAAGCCTAATACTTGCTCCACTAATCTATACCAATTGTGACATAAATTTTTTTCAAAGGTAATAAGATTAGGGCTGACACTAATTTCCTATCATAAATCTCAAGTTCTCACACAAAAACCTTACTGATAGACATCAGATCCTCAGTTGATAACATAACAAATAACTCAGGAGATAACAAAATAAAATCTAAGCTTAAATTTGCCAAAAGACATTTATATATAAAAGAATGACTAGCTCTAAAATAAAAGAGAATTTTACAAGGTTGCTTAAAATTATAAACCATATACGTCACTACATCTAGTGCCTCCCTCACCTCATGCTGAGTCAAACTATAAACTTTAAGCTTAATCGGAGAAGTACTTACAATAGGAATCAGCCTACAATAGTTCGGAGCAAAGTGGGGACATTGACTTCTAACATGATGGCTTTTATATTGTAAAGGTTGTTTTCCTTCCAGGATCGTCCGGGATGAAGTGGATCGTCCGGGACGATCGATGCAGGTTGTGAAGAAATCTGTATGGTTTGTCTGGACGAACCTGGAAGGGTTGGGACGAACCGTCGGGATGAACCAGACAAAGAGTTTCGTCCAGGGACGAAGAAATTAGAATTAATTTTCGTCTGGACGATTTGAGTCCATAGAAGATCGTCCTGGGACGATCGGGACATCGTCTGGGACGATCTTGCTTAATAAATATCTAAATGGTGTCGTTTTTTAACAGAGAGAAAGTCCAGGAGAGAGAAAACCGTAGAAAGAAGAAGAAAAGAGGATTTTTGGGAGACTCCGGTTCGTTTTCATCCGTTGATGTAGTTGGGAAAGTTGATCGACTCGAGGTAAGGCACATTCCGCCTTTCTCAATTTTCAGAAACATGGATTTTGACGACTTTTATGTTCCGAATTTTATTTCCGTTAGCGAATTTCTGGTATTATTTTCTTTTAACAAAGGTTTTACTGCGTAACTTTTGGTATATTTTTGAGATGAAAATTGTGCATATTTTGAGTATGTTCTGGAAGAGTTTTACCGGGTATTTTGAATTCAGCTGAGTTTTATTTGAATAACAATTTATCTGGATGTCTGATATTATTACTTCAGTACAGTAAATGTCTTATAATGTTGTTGTGGATATTCTGTGATAATTTGGTAATTTTTTTAATCTGTGAATTTTGTGTAAATTCCGTATACTGCCGTTATGCCGCTGATTTTTCGTACGAATTCTGATTTTTCTGAATTGATACATTGAATGAATTGAAGTGTTTGTATGCTATCAAAAGGGAGTTATAAGGGGTCAGGATCTTTTGAGATTCTGTAAGTGTCAGGGAAATCTGAAATGAGCTCTGAAATCTGAAATTTGAAATCTGAAAATAAGCTCTGTCCCGAAATTCTGAATATCTGTTCTGTTCTAGTGCTATAAGCACAAAGCAAGACATAAGGGGCTAGAATTCATCGAGATTCTGTAAGTGTCAGGAAAGGGATGCATAAGGGGCTAGAATCCGTAGAGATTCTATAAGGCTCTGGGAATCTGAAATCTGATATGTGATATGTTATCTAAAATCTGATATTTGATATCTGATAATCTGTGCTGTGACTTATCTGATCTATTTTATGAATCAGCTGATTAGAATTATTTGATATGAATGTGATTTTATCTGATTTCTGTATGATTCTGGTTATTCCGTACGATTCTGTCTGCTCTATGACTTGAAAGCTTTATGATATCTGTTCTGAACTTCGATTCGACATGACTTCAGTTTTCTGTATCAGTTGTTTGATTTCTTTTGATCAAGTATCTGTTTTATGATTTCTGTACGGCTATTTTCTGATGTGAATTTCTGATAATTTTGATTGGTGAGTGATGTCTTGCTGAGCTGTTAGCTCATCCTTATTTTCTACGTGGTTTTCAGGTTCTGGGAAAGAGAAGGAGATCTTGGACTAGAAGTTTTGTGTTTGATCTGAGATTAGGTATTTTGTACCTTTGATTTTGTACAGTCATGACTTTTCTGTTTCTGTTATGTTCTTTCTATCTGTAGCCATGCACTGTATCTGTATATGATTGTTTTGATGAAAGAAAAGATGGATAAATTGTTCTGTATTTGGATTTTTATAATAGCTCTGTGTTTTTTGTCTATTTAATATTTGAAAGAAAGTCTGAAGCAAATTCCAAAACTAGATCCTAGATTTTCAACAGTTGTGTCGCGGCCCGATGTGAGCGGGATTCCTCCCGGTCGGGTTGGGTCGTGACATATATAACTTTAAAGAAACCTTTACGTGAATATTTCAAGGCTCTTATATAATTACTACATTTTCCATAAAAGCTTCAATTTAATAATATACTCAAAAAATTGTTTAGAAAAAATCAAATATTTAAAACTCAATTTCATATAGTTAAAACATTCATATAAGGAATGCAATAACATATTAAATCACACGATGCAAAATTCATAAAACTCGAGAAAATATATTTTTGTTCACATCTTTTTATAAACTTACTAAAATAAAAATAAAAATAGGAGTTTAGAAGTCTACCTTGAGCTTTATAATATCTTGAACTAGCCTGATGGATAAATCCCAAGATTTAGCCAAAATTCCTCTCTAATCCTTTCTCTTTCCTGTTCTCTTCCTCCTCTTTTCCTCTCTGGCAAGATTGGGTTAAGAAATGGTATGCCAAATCATTTTAGATATTTTTTTTATTTAAAAACCATTAACTTGACCTAATGACACGGTGCTCAATTTTCTAATGCCACAGCACCCTAGAGAATCTTCCAAAATTGGTCCTAAAACTTGAGAGCTTAATTCCATGACTCTGCCAACCTTGGGGCCGTGGTGCCCCCAATACAAACTTTCCAACTTACATTTTACTTTACCAATCCAAGTTCATGATCCCAAATTGACCTTTTCACTCCTTTAACCTAAGTCCTTGACTAACCATTTATATTTTCACTCCTTAAACCCAACTCCATGATCACCAAATGCCCCTTTTAACATTTTAAAATTAAAATTGATATAGAAACTAAAATACTAATGAATATTGAACTTTATTAAGTTCATTACCTAAGTTCCATAATAGCAGATATTAAAATTTTATTGTGGTTCTATTTGGCTGGTTAAAAAAAGAATGAAGCTAAAAAAGGAATACTTTGGAGTTCTTTGGATGAGTGTAAAAGAAATGTATGATATTATTATTTTATTTGATTTGAAGTTAAATGAATGCAATGCAAAGTATAAAAAGGGTGGTGGTTGGTGGTTGATGTTGGTGGTGGTGGTGGTCGGTGGTAACCGGTGGTGGTGGATAGTTGCTACCAATGATGGTGATGGTTAATGGTAGGAGATGGTGGTGGTGGTGTATAACAATGGTCGACAACTTTCTATGGAGGTAGTGGTTGATGGTGGTTATTATTAGAGATGGGTGATGACACGACAACAATGGTGGCGAGTGGTGGATGTTGGTGATGGTCAATGAGGGCCAGTGCTCGATAGTGGCAATCAACGATGATGATTGTGTGGTGGTGGGTAGTGGTGGTCGACAGTGGTGGATGGTGGTCAATAACCAACACATGATGATAGTGGTGATGACAATTGTAATGAATTTTTGGTGTATTTGAATTATACCCAAATATGAGGAATTTTAAATATACCAAAAGTAAACTAGAGAGTGAATTTGAAATACACCAAAAATTTATAGTGCATTTTTTTAACTTCAAACCAAACACCAATATTCTTAAAACTCCCAAGTTTGAAATACTTTACACTCCTTTTACTTCAAACCAAACAACCCCTATATCCATTTCCTATAAGTGATGAGGTGGTCCTTTTTTTTTAATAAGGTATTAGTAATTACAAAATCATAAGCTAAAATAAAATTTAATATGATCCTACCACCTTCATTAGTCACTTCAAACTCATATCCACGACTAATGCTTTTAAAATCTTCTACCACTCTGCCACCTCTTAGTTGTTGCCAAATGACACATTGATCTAAAAGAAAAGTCACTAATTTGAACCTCTAGTTCTAAGGCATCTAATATTACTTGCTTTATAAGTGGTAAGACTAACCACTACATAAATACTTGCCCTCAACAAAATCTAAGTATAAATCTTAAGAATTTAGATAAACTAAATCAAAATATGGATGATTAGGTTATGCCAAGCACTTTTTATGAGGATCATGATGCCAAAGAAGCAATAAATTTGTCTATGTTATATGTTATATATTGACTATCCTATAACTTATATGATTAGATGATTGATAATTTTATCACTCATATTTTTAGATTAGTAAAAGGATATGTAAATTAATTATTGATAATAACAACTAGGAGGTTAGTGGGGATAACATCTTTGCCCTAGTTATCTTGACTTCCATAAGCCAATCGACCATTGAACCACTTGTTGACCTCATTTTTGTATGAGGTCACTGGGACCTATTTGGGTCTTCCTATGGTGACCTAATGATTGAGGGATGTCCACCACCCAATCATGTAGGTCCCATTTAGGTCCCAATCCAATTTTAAAATTTCAAACCAAATCCAAGGGTTAAGGACTAAGGTCCTGAAACCCTTTATGAGAGAATTTTCAAACGCTACGAACCCAGCTTAATGACCTCTTGTTTAGGATCTATCAATTTCATATTGTTTAGGCATGTATCTAAGGTCAACCATCTAAATTTTAGCTCAATCCAACTTTTTTAGCTCTGAAACTGAATATTTTCCTAAATGCTGCAAAACCTTCAATTATTTAGAGCCTATGCCACTAAATATGCCATCCAGTGGAATTTTACCTTGGGACCCCTTCCAAACCTTCCAACAATACCCATGGCCTTTGCTAAGACCTCTTGACCACAAACCTACACTTTTCTATCTCCAGTTTGACCAAGTGTTGACTAGGGTCAAAATGACCAAAATGTCATTTAAGGGGTTTTTATTCTTTTCCCTAAAATCTAACAAGGAATTCCCTCCTCCACCTGAAAAACCTATCTCAATGGATCCTAAATTTCCTTAGGAATATATTGGACCCAAACTCATATCCTGGGTCAACCTGATTGATCAAGTCAACTTAGGTTGACCCAAAATTCTCTTAAGGGTCAAAATAGTCATTTTGGCTGAAGTGACCTCCCTAGACCTTGAAACCACATCCAGTGGACTCCTTGGATCAATTCAAACCTTTTGAGCCCAACCCTGCTCCTCGATCAACCTGGTTGACCAAGTTAAACCTGGTTGACCAAACCTAATGTAAACCATGTGCACATTTAATCCAAACTCAAATCAATTCCAAATTTAATCAAACTCCTTTGAACACCTTTCCTAGTGGTTTAAACCTGATTGGACATGTTGACCAAGTTAATAATTGACCTGGTCAATTGAGTCAACATATGGTCAAACCTAGCTTATTTGAATCAAATCCATCAATTTGGCCAAATCATCTCCTCCAAACCCTCAATCTCACTCCATGCCATATTTTGAATTAACCTTATTCATGCACCACTCAAACCTTTTGAGTTTGACCAACTCAACTCAAAATCCATGGTCAAACCCCATGTTACATGCTCCCATTCATCCTTATCATGGCTCTAACCCCTTTGATCATTCCCACTTAACTCAACAACACTTTCACTCCCTCCAATCCACCTAATTATTCAACCAAATCCTTTGACCATTCAAATGGTCAACTTTAGGATTTAAACCTTTCTTTGAAATAGTCAACTCCTTCTCCAAACTCTAACTACACATTTCAAAGCTTTAAACCTTCTCAACCATAAGCTCTTATCCTACCCCTTGCCACCTCACCAACACTTTGACCATTGATTGGTCAAAGAAGTCAACCCATGCTTAAAACTCTTTTCATGGTTAAACCCTACTAAAGGTGGCTTTATCCCTTAGACTAGGCTACTGGGTTATTCCCAAATGAGGCTAAAGATCTCTTAAGAACTCTCTAAGCAAGCCTATTCCTTGGTTTAACCCAAAAGGGAAATGGTCCCCCCTTCAAGCCCAAAGCATCTAATAGCAATGGAGCTTGAACCAACCTTTTCCTCTGCCACCCAACAATTTCGGACACTTGCCAATGATCCAAGGAGGGTCTCTAATCGGTCAGGACCATCCCTTTATCTTCAGGTCATTTGAATAGGGCAAATGCCCCATTTTAAGTGTCTTTCTAATCCCTATACTCTCTCTCCACTCCAACTTTCTCCAGTCCAGTCCCTAATTCATTTCGAATCCCCAAACCCTCCTTACTTTCCAAGTGAAACCCACTATTGGAAGCTCACTATCAAGGATCCTCTGCCACCCTAGGGCCCATTCCATCTAAAGCTTTGTCCAATCAATCCAAGGAATTTTGAACTGTACTTTTAAGAGGGAAAACATACGTGGACAGTTTATAAGTGTAACCAAATGTTGGCCATTAAAAGAGAAGCATAATACTAAGTTAAGTGTTGCAGAGATGAGGATGCTTAGGTGGATGAGTGGCTTTACCCTTAGAAATAGGATACGAAATGAGCATATACATGAAAAGGTTCGAGTAGCTCCAATGGAACATAAGATTAAAGAGAGTCGCCTTAGATGGTTTGGCAATATTAAATGGAGGCCTTCCAATGACCCTTTTAGGAAAATTGAGGTATTCGATTTGACTTATGTTAATAAAAGTAGATGTTGACCTAAAAAGACTTGGTTAGAAAATATTTGAAATGAACTTTCTTCTTTAGATTTAAATGTGAATATGACGTTTAACATGACACAATGGCAAAAAAGGATTCATGTAGCTCACCCTATATAATGAGACAAAGGCTTGATGTTGTTGTTGTTGTAGCAAAAAATTAGAAAAATTATTGGAAATTACTTACTATTCTAAACATTATGTATGACATATCAATTTGCTCGGAATTTTAAACCATTTTAAATAAAATTAAAATTATTTTGAAATATCCAATATATTTTGAAGTTTCTTTTTTACATTTAAAATTTTAATATTTTAACACTTAATTAGTACTTGATTAAATATTAAAGTAAACATTTTCAAAATTAAAAATTTTCCTTTAAAATATTTTAAATAATTAAAAATTGTTTTAAGATATTGTTAATTTGAAATTAAAATTAAATTAGTTATTATTAATTAATTTTAATTATTTAACTCACTTTAAGATTTAATCAAATATTTAATTTAACTTAAATATCTTTCAAAATATTAAAAATTTTATTTTATATTACTAAAAATAAGAAAACTTAGTTTGATTATTTTAAATTTAAAATTCTTGTTATTAATATGTTAAATATTTTGAATAATTTAAACTATTTAAAGACTTAAATATTTAATTAATGTTTAATCAATATTTAACTTAAATAATTTTTTTTATATAAATCCAAAGAACCTCAGATTATTTTTAATATACAAACTATTCTTCAAATTTGTTTTAAAACTATTTTGAAATTATTTTTGGTTTATTTTCAAAATTATTTTGACTTATCATAAATTTTCTAGAAAATCCAAAAATTAATCTATTTTCTAAATATTAGAATTTCTTTTAAAATTATATGTTTTAAATTATGAGAGATTTATTGGTCCTTTGAAATATTAAACTTAGCTTGAGTTCATATGAATAGGAATCATGGGAGGGGATTAGTGCTATTCACTAATCAAACTATTTCTTTTATCAATTAGTTCTTTATCTTTTGTATGTGTAGGGTACACACACTACTTAACCTAGGTTCTCCTAGATTTAAGGACTTGATTGTGTTATGTTTTTGCATTTATATGTGTTAAGTCCAAGGGATAGTAGAACCTTGATTCAAACCTACTTAACTTAGTGACATCATTAAGGATAATAATTAAGGACTTATTAATTTAGATAACTTAAATTTATTTTAATAATTAGGATACATATCCCCTCGACTTGAAATTTTGAAAACATAAACATAGTGACATTGCCTATCCAAAAACAATTTCTCACATATTTTTGAAGTCATTAGGCCTCTTAATTAATTTACTTAAATTTAAACCCTTAATTAAGCATTTAAACTTCCAAAAATTCTAATAAATTAAAATTAAATCTAAAACATACATATAATATCTCTAACTAACCATAATTAAGCCCTTAATAAAAAAATTAAAACAACTTTAAGTTGATATCAATTTTAAGAATAATTTAACTTTATATGAAAATAAATATTTAATTAATTAAAAATAATTAAAAATTCAAAAAAAAAATTTCTAAATGCTTGGAAACATCCCCTTTGGTTATTTCTGATCTTTGTGAGTGATTCCAAGTGGTTTGAGGCCGATTTAGATCAAAAGCATTAAAATCCCCTTAATTAAAATAATTTTAAAAATTCAATAAATTTCCTAACTTCCAAAAATCATAATTAATTTAAAAAATTCCAAAGTGATCAAACTCAAAAGTATTTAACTTAAATTAAAATATAATATTTTAAAAAATGTCAAACCTTCAAAAATCAGTCAAAGTCAAAAAATCAACAAACCGGTCAAACTCGAATCAAAATCAAGTCAAAACTTCAAAAATTCATAACATTTTTTTGAAAACACTAAATTGAGCATACTAATAGTATAACCACTCATCATAATGTCTAATATTTGTTAAAATTTTTGAAACAATTAAAATTAACTTTGATTTAAATAGTGAACTTTTAGACCATTAGTTAACACATTAAAATAATTCCAATAAATCTAAAAAAATTCAATAATTCATTAAAAATTCAAAAAAATTCTAATTTGTTTAATAAAATCAATTAACCAATATCCTAATACAAAATAACCACTCTAAGGATGAAGTTTATTAGATGGACTACTCCGGGCTATAGGGCTACATTTTCTTAGGAAGCTTGATTCCTCTATGGGCTACATTTTCTGAGGAAGCTCGGTTCCTCGAGCTTGGTGGCACAACCCTACCAATGAATTCAATGGAGTATAAAACATCAAAATGAAGTCACTTTGAATTACTTGACTAAATTATAATCCTTAATTCAACTACATCAATAAAGTTTTTAGGATTAACTACTCCGGGCTGTAGGGCTACGTATCCTAAGAAGGCCTAGTTATTTGAGCTTGGTGGCACAACGTCACGAACCTATTGATGGAAAATAAAAAAATTAGTAATTAATCAAATTAATTAAGATTAATCAACCCTTAATATCTAACTAACTAAATTAACTTAACCAACCCAAATTACTACTAGTAACCCAAGCCTACGAAGCTATTAACTTAACTCCAATAAAGGTGAAATAAACTTTACATCCTCGGTGAGAAATAAATGCACTAATCATTTAATAATTAAAATATACCATTGATTAAGCTTTAGCATATTAATATTTAAACTCAAACATAAATCTCCCCTATAACTTTTAACAAACTCAAACATTAAGCAATCTCAATAAGCAACCTAATTTAGGATCTACTTCAGTCACACGAACTTATACACACACTTTAGATAATTTACTAAGACAACTAACTCTAGATATATGCTAGATCGGTGTTTACTTTTCTACTGTGTGCTAGGTTTTTGAGATTTTATTGATTTCATTGCATATTATGATTAAAATTGCTTGATATATTTATTTATTTTACTACACTCTATGGATTGATGCGATAAATGATTATATTATCTTTATTTTAAGAACGATCTGGATGCTCACAGAGTTTTTTGCAGGTGGCCACACTCATGCATGATAATAAAGGAGGCTAAATAAATAATAAATATAACTAATATAAGTGCTTTATCTGCTTTGCCCCCCTCCCCCCTCCCAAATAAAAAATTTAAAAAATAAAAAGGAGTGCGACCAAATATGTTTACTTATATATATAAATATAATTGCTTGGGACACTTTTATATTTAAATGCTTAGGATAAACCTGCAGGAGAGTCATAGAATTTTTTTTCTATTAATATAATTTATTTGAGTTATGAAAATTGCACTTTAAGTTTGGCATACACACATCCAAAGTGGATTACAAAGAGGAAAAGATACCCATTATGGGGATAGTCTTTTTCTACTTGGAAGCTCAAGTTTAGATCACTTTGATACCAAAAGTGAAAAGAATAACCTCTCATTCAGGGGAAGAGTTTTCTTTCCTTTTTGGGTATTCATCTACAAAGAATCCATGGAGCCTGATGGAGAGAAGGCTGAGGAATCGAAGATAAAGAGTATCCTACTTAAAGTCACTTGTGTCTGTATTAGGATTACAACCCATATTTTTGTCAGTGGTGTCTGACCATTTTTAAATTTTTTATAGACTCTGTGTTGTAATAAATGGGACATTTACCTACGAAATTTACTTTAAGGAATTAATTACATTGATACGTTTATTCTGATCTGATCGCTATAGGATTGCTTATTTTTCCTAGTTTTTTTGTGATTGTGTGCTATTTTTTATTTAGGCTGAATACGCGAGGCTCGTGAGGGTGTACAATTTTTTTCTACTTAAATTAAAAAAAAATTTAAGATGACATAGAAACTCTAATGGTATAAGAAGTAAGCCCAGGACTACCGAGAGTTTGCATAACATATTGCTACACTCTTATCTTCCTTTTGTTAGGCACCTCCCGGCTTACGAGTTTTGGAAGACCACCTGGCCTATGGGGGTACAAATCTGTATAGAGGAATATGTGCAATCTCTAGGATAAAAACTATTTTTATTTCTTTTAAAATTTGCTTCATTCTAATTTAAAGTATTTATCAAGTCGATCAATATGCATCGCATTAGAAACATACTTAAAAGGGGTCCAAATTTTAATTGCATCCATTTTTAGCATTTTCACTCAACATAAGTCAAGGGGCCACTTAGGACAATCTTTAGATATTGCCCCCAACTCTTCAAAACTTTAATAAAAATATCCCTACCACTCTTTCATAAAAATGACCATACTCATTGATTTAAAATCAGCTATATAGTTAGTTGGCTCCCCAATCCACACCGGGGTAAGTCCAGATTTTGCATTGCATTGCAATCTCTAGGATAAAAAACTATTTTTATGCCTTTTAAAAATATATTGGTTCATTCTAATTTAAGTATTGATCGAGTCTATCAATATGCATCACATTAGAAACATACTTAAAAGGAGTCTAAATCTTAATTACATCCATTTTTAACATTTTCACCCAACATAACTCAAGGGGCCACTTAGGACAATCTTTAGACGTCACTCCCAGCTCTCCAAAACCTTAATAAAAACGTCCCTATCACTCTTTCATAAAAATGATCGGACTTATAGCTTTAAAATTGACTAGGTAGTTAGTTGGCTCCCCAATTCATACCGGGGTAAGTCAAAATTTTGCATTGCATTAGCTAGGTTTGGGTGACCATTATTCGATGCCCAATTTAAATTTAGGCTATGGAGTGGATTTTGAATCTAAGATCCCAACCCACGGGAATACAATTCCAATTTTTTAATAAAATATTTAAATCAAATTAAAATTCTCTTTCAATCAAAAATTTAAAGCTTAACACTTAGCTTAGGTCAGGGCACTTCTAAATTATTTTAGAATCCCAAAATGCCTCCAACCTTCTTCCTTTGACTCTAAAATAAGTGTTCAATCTTGCTCCAATCTCATTTGAATTTCTATTTCATCTCTATTTCATCTCCTTTGATATCACTCTTAGAAAATCTCTAAGCAAAAATTCACCATTATTTTAATTGAGAGTTTTCGTAGGAAACTTCAGTTTTCTATGATGTAATTAAATACGAGGGCTTGCGCTCATAGGAGATTTAGAATTCTCATCCACCTTTTCAAAATTAAAATTTCAAAGCTCAAAATGAATCTTCTTTGGGAAAATAAAGACGACAATGATCATTATTGTCGTATTCCATCGATTAATAATGAGTGATATTTTTTTCTTCTTGGAGGGATATATTATTCACTATTGTGATATAGAATATGAAATTAATGATCTATCGTCCAGATTATAGTAGTTGAATATTAATAGAATCTCATTTCATTTTGATATCGTATGTAATTCTTATTTGAATTTAACTACTACAATCATGACGACAACTTTCAGTCTCATCATGTGAATCCATTAGCAAATGATATCTTTGCCTTAAGGGGTAATATATTATTTATAATGAGGCATTCAATTTTGAGACTGTAAATTTAAAAAATTAAATTTCCCAAACGAGATTAAGTTTTTCAAAAACCCCTTTTCAAAACTTCCACTAACATCGCTCTCATTTAAGGTGAATAGACTTCTACTTATTTTATGATATTTGTCTAGGAGAGTTCCCATGTGAGCTTCCCTAATTGAAAAACATCCAACATTTAATAGATTTGATTCCATGTTTGTCACTTCTAGTTTTTTCTTATTATCATATGAGCCAAGATGATAATGTATATCTTAAATAATAAAATAATGATTTATTATTTAAAGGTTTTTCATACATAATATGGGCCTCCTTACCATAAAGATGGATGATACATGGCATATGTATATAGATAATCATACCATAAATAAAATCACTATCAAACATACTTGGTGACATTCTAGATATGATGGCCAAAGTAGTGATTTTCTCCGAGAAAGATTTCAAAAGTAGATATCATTAGATTTGCATGGAAGATAATGTTCAAGATAAAGGATTGTTTATGAGAATGGTTGGTAATGTCATTTAGCTTAACCAATACCCTAAGTACATTCATGTGAGTAATGTATTTTGTGCCCCTTTGTTAAAATTTTTTTAGTCATATACTTTGATGATATATTAATTTTAATCAAAATAGAAATGATCATGAGAATTACTTGCGATTAATTTTTGAGGTGCCTCATTATAAAAGTTATATATTCATTAAAAAAGTGCTCATTTGTTGCCTCTTCAATTATCTTCTTAAGATTTGTCATTTTTGTGATAACATGTCTATTGATCTTCAAGAAATCAAGGCCATTCAAGAGTAGAATACTCTATCCATAATTCATGATGCTCATAATCTTTATGGGTTAGTCCATTTTATCAAAGGTTTATATATGGATTTAGCATTATCATAACTCTAATCACCCATTGTCCTAAGAAAGATGAATTTTGTTAGACAATGGCATCCACTGATACCTTTTTTAACATTAAGAAGCTTTTGAAAAGTCCACTAATATCAAAATTATCAAAATTTGATATAGTATTTAAGCTATCTTGTAATGTTTTTGGAGTTGGCATTAAAGGAGTACTCAAGCAAAAGGTGTTGACCTCATTATTTGAGGTCAATTTCCCCGGATTCAATTCTAGCACCTAGGTCTTCATAGCCTAGTGTAGATGTCGCACCTGCAGAATTTCCCTTAGGTGGGCACCTAATGACGTAGCATCGACTCGAACCTATCACTCAACTTGAATCAAAATCAATTCAATCCAATTTTAATTCAACTCCAAACGAACTCAAATCAAGCCCTCTTTATGATTCGTCGATGTTAATCGACTTAATTTAATATAATCTAATTCGATTTTGATCAAATTGATATATCATTGGACTTAAAACAACTCACCAATCAAATCAAAATCAAATCAAATTAACTCAAATTGAATTCAATTTCAATGGCTCTGATTAACCCGTTTTGACTCGTCACAAGTATATATATAATAATAATTGATACGTCGTCAAAAATTATCTTAATCGGGCATGAATCTCGATGCAAAATCAAGTTTGGAAACTTCAAAAATTAATTCGGAGACCATCCAAACTCCGATTTCAGCAAACTTATAATCGAACTGAGCGTCTCAGGAATACAAACCCAACGACACCAAGATCAACCCAATCTGAGCCCAAATGAGTCCAAATCAAGGGCTCAAAGTGCTGTTGGAAGGTTCAAACCGCAATTTGAGTTACCACACGGTCTCCGATTTTGACGAGCTTATACTCGAATCGAACGGCTCGACGAGACAAATCCAATGAGCCCAAGATCACCGAATTCCAAAATCAATAAGGCCTTCAAATGTCAACCGAACGGTCCACGGTCAAAGGGTTCAGCAACAACCCATAACCACCCACTCTCCCTCTCCCTCAACCCATAACCACCCACTCTCACTCTCCCTCAACCCAAAAAACGTCCAAGCCTCCCTCCTCTCATACATGACACGTCCAAGCCCCTCCTCTCATCTAATCTCCAGCCCTAGGAACCCCAAATGATCCCCTCTATGCCACGGCTTGTTCAACCAGAGGCAACAAAAAGTGGTTGGGGAGTTTAATGGCTGCAGTTCACGATCTAAGCATGAGAAATCCACACGAAGCCTCTCCATCGCCCCCTCCAGAGATCCAAGACAAAGGAAAGTGGTGAACTTCCTTTTCTTATTGATTCTTCTTCCACTCTTCTCCCTCTCATCATTTTTCATTTTTTTTTATGGATAATTTTTGTTGGATAGTTAGCCTATCAAATGAGGTTATTTAGTAAACGTTCATTCATTTTATGCTTAAATTCCTGCACTTGTTTGGGTTGAGTATTATCCTATTTGTAAATGCTTATTCTTCAAGACTTAACTAGATAACCTCATGAATCATGAATGTGTTTATGGAAAAATCCATGTTGTTTGAAACTAAGTTCTTTGTGTGTAAAATCTGCATAATACTATGGTTATTGTAGTTCATATCATGAGATGTATGCATAGATTGGAGGAAATTATAGCACGATCTATTAAATGCATAAAATATGTTTGTGTTATTGTCTATTCAAGAATCCGATGAGTTTTGGTTAAATAAAAGTTAGTGGGAAAGCATATCTATGTTTTATTCCATTCATACTCCCAAGAGATGCATGAGTTTAAAGAATTTTCATAAATTTTATGCAAGGTTGTGTTGTGTTTGAAAGGTGAAATCTATGTATTTTAGAGAAGTTAAGAAAATGTGTAAAAGTATAGTATGATATTTTTGGGAGGGTGAAGTGGATGAATCTTGTAGTATTTATTTGTGTTGGGAAGTATACAAAGTGTATATTGAAGAGAAAGTGCATAGAGTATGGAAGATGAAAAGTATTTGTTTTGAAATATAAAGTAGGTGAAACGTGTGCATTTTTGAATAAGTTAAATAAATGTGGGAAAGTCTAATATGATATTTTTGGAGGATGAAGTGGATAAATCTTGTAGTGTATATATATATTGGGAAGTATATGAAGTGTATATTGAAGAGAAAGTGTATAGAATTTGGAAGGCAAAAGGTATTTGTTTTAAAAGTGAAATTTGTGTATGTTTTGAAGAAGTAGAATTTTTGTATAAGAAAAGTAAGGTGTGTGTGTATCTTTTAGAAGATGAAAAGATGTGTGTTTGTGGGAAGTAACTTGTGTGTGTTTTTGAAGGATGACATATTTGAATTTGGACGAGTAAAATGCTTGTTTTTGTGAAAAATGTGTGTTGAAAGGTAGAATTTGAGATGTATTGGAAAAGGGAGAAATGTATGTTTGAAAATTGAAGATGTATGGTTTTGTAAAGTGAGTTTTGTGTGATTTGGAAAGGTGAAAAGTGTAGATTTTGAAGGGTGATACTTATGGAAGACGAAAAGTAAACTGTTTTGTGTGTAAGTATTAAAGGTGAAAATATATGTTGAAAAATTACAAAGTGTACTTCCAAAAGTAAAGGTTCCAAAAAGACATTCAACAAACTGGTGTTCAAGCCCGAAGAAAGGTACGTTTTTATTTTCAGTAAATTTATATTATTTCATTTTTAATTATTAAATGTGCTTTCTAATCCCTGTTTTCCTTGTTTTTCCTGTTTTATTTGCATAAACTGCGAGGAATGGTACCGGTCGAGGGAACAAAAGGACAAGGAGCTAAAGGCGTCAATCGCCTCTATCCAACCGGGTAGAGGTGCTACGGGCGGAACCACCGGGTCGTAGCCCCCGGTGATTGTGAGTATTTCTAAACTTAGAAAACCTTTAGGGGCCCCTTGATGTGATATGCGTAAACCCTTCCTTTAGGTCCCTATAGTAACTTCAATTTTATTAGGTTTACTTTTGTTTGCTCTTAGATCCCTAAACCCCTTTTACATATACGCAAAGTTCTAAGGGTTAGTAATAATAAATATTTTTATCCCATACAACAGTAGTGACACTTAAGGACAAAAATTAAGGACCGGGTCTTAGAAAATCTAAACTTAGGAAGCATGCACACTTTAGGATAGAAACTTATAACATAGAAAATTTAGTGACATCTCACTTTAGAATTAGTAAATATCTTTAAATTAGAATTCAATCAATTAGAAAGCTTTAGCCAATAATTGACTTAGGACATTTCAAAATCTCACAGCCTACTGCATACACTTAGATTTGTTTGTTAGGACAACCGACTCTAGTTTTAGGTTAGGCCGGTGTTTATTTCCTTACTGCACTGTGACGGGATTTTTCTTGAGTTTTATTGCATGCTGGTTGTAAAATGTTGGTGTGTTTGTTTATTTATTTTTACTGCACTCTGTGTTGGTTTGATTGACGATTAGATTACCCATAGGCTAGGAGCGATCTGGATTGTTAATATGATTTTCTGTAGGTGGCCACACTCATGCAGGGCAGAAAAAGGGGGGGCTAATTAATTAATAATAAATAAATGTTACAGGTGCTTCAGCTGCTTTGCCCCCAAATGAAGAAGAGTGTGGCCAAGTGTGGCTTAATAATTTAAATTCAATTGCATATATATATAACTGCGTGGGATGATTTTTGTTATAAATTGCTTAGGATAACCCTGCAGGTGGTCTAGATTTTCTTTCTTTTTCTGTGAAATGTAATGTAATGTAAATTTGTTTATAAACTGTGAAAGTGATTTTGAAAGTGGGATATCACATTCAATTTAGAATCTGAAGAAAAGAGAATATACCTTAAAGGATTATTCTCTTTTATTTAGAAAGATAAATTAGAATGATTCAATATCCAAATAGAAAATAAAATACCCCTCTTAGGGATGAATTTCTTTTCAATTGGATATCCAGAACCCGACGGACCCGAGAAGTTCGTAGAAGAAGAAAAGACAGAACAAGAAGATTGAAGAAAGAAGATGAAGAAATGAAGATTTAAGGAACAGTATATCCCATTTCAAAAATCACTTGCGTCATTCTTAGGATTAGAATCCGGGTTTGTTGTCAGTGGTGCCCGGCCACTTTACTTTTCTGTAAATTCTGGGTGTAATATGGACATTGGACATTGGACATTATATTTGGATTATTAAAATTGATTGTTTACATTGTTTGTGCAGTAGATTTTTTTAAGACCTTGCGGCATGTGTTTTGTTTTAGCCTGGATTCGAAACAGAGAGATTTTTTTCGTAAGGGTACGCTTAAAATTCTTCTACTTGTAATTTTAAATAAAAAATTTTTAGGCTCACATAGTAACTCTAACGATCTAAGAAGTAAGCTCGGGACCGCCGAGAGTCAGCATAAGCGTATTAATACTTTCTCTTCCTTATTAGGCACCTCCCCGCCTGCGGGTTCTGGCAGACCACTTGACCTATGAGGGTGCAGTTCTGTCAAGGGGAAGTTGTGCAATCTCTAGGGAAAAATCTATTTTCTAAGCCTAAATTTTTAAACTGCTTCATTATCATTTTATGCATTCGAGTCAATTAACATGCATTGCATTAGATACAAACTAAAAAGAGTCTAAAATTTTAATTGCATTTCTAGACATTTATCACCCTACATAAGTTGAGGGGCTAATTAGGAATTGTCTTAGATGTCAGCTCCAATTCCTTAAAACTTAAACAACATCTCTACCCATCTTTCATAAGAGACTGGACACATGGTTTTAAAGTGCCTAGGTGGTTAGCTGGCTCCCCAATCCAGGCCGGGGTAAGTCCAGATTTGCACTTCATTAGTTAGGTTCGGGTCGCTACTTTGTAGTACCCAAATTAGATTTAGGTTCTGAGGCAGATTCTTTTTAGATCTTAAGTCCTCGCCCTCCGGGAATATAATCCCAACTTTCTAATAAAATGTCAACTTAAACATAAAATTTCTCTTTTAAAATGTAAAGCCCAACATAGGGTAGACTGAGGTCGCCTCTGAGTTTCTCAGAATCCGGCATCTCCTACTTTTCCTCCTTTGACTCGCTAATAAATATTCAACATTGAGCTTTCTTCTTGGAAAATCTTTACTTCTGTTCCTTGTCTTCTACTTTGTAGTCAAAAGGGTATGAAATCACTTCTTTAATCGAGAGTTTTCTTAGGAGCATTCCTCCTAGGATGTAATTAACTATAGGAGCTTACTCCTATAGGGATTTGAGAACTCCAGACTAAAATAAACCTTATTTTATTCATATAAAACAAGGGAAGAATATTTGGGAATGCATATATCTTTAAAAAACTTCATTTCTAATCTTAAATATGCTCGTAGTATGTTATTATTGTCTTTTCAGGCAATATAATTTATTGCTTGTTATATTTAATTTTAAAAATGATGAATTTTATAAAACTCATTCTTGATTTTGGATGTTCTTGAAGAATTTTATGTTCGTCTTACAAGATGATATAATATTCTCTTTGTTATATCTAAATAAAAGAATGAATAATTTTTTTTCAAAAAGCTTATTTCTATTTTTAAACACATTCTTAAGAATTTCATGTTTATTTTTCGAAATAATATGCTATTCTTTAAATTATGTTTGATTATAGAAATATCAATTTTCAAAATCCTATTCTGATATTGAATCCATTGTAGAATAATATGTCGGCCTCTCGAGACTGTACTTTATTCTCAATGTAGTATTCGATTACAAAATAGGAGAAATCAAAATCTGCGTGGTGATACACAATTTTTTTTCCCACCAAGGTTTTTCTGGCGACTCCACTGGGGATCAATCCTCTCTCCATCTTTAGCAGTGCTTTATACCCTTTTCATCGGTAGTATACTTGTGCTTGGCATAGGTTGTAACTACCTTTCTTCCGCCGGTTATTTTATTCATTTCATTCTTGAATAATTTGGCCGGTACGTACAAAAATTTTAGAGGTCTTATTTTGGACCCCATTAGAAAACTAACGGGAAGATCCTTTGTACGACCTTTTTGTAAAGTAAATCCCTGTGCTTATTCGAATGTTGTAGTTACATTTTTTTTTGTAGCTTGATGTTTGAGTTAGCACTGGGTCCAAAATCTCTTTGCCCAATCTTTAGTAATATGTATAGTTACTTTTTTTTAGTAACTTAATGTATTATTTGGATTGGGTCTAAAAAATTTTAAATCTTCAAAATTTTAAACTTCTGTGTCCTAGCTAATATGTTGCAGTTATATATTTTTATAACTCGATATGTGGCTAGACAAATCTCAAGAAAATTTGAGCTTTTAAATCAAAGTTTTCTCCTTATCTAAACCACCATATTACAGTTATATATTTTTATAGTTTAATATGTTTGGTAGGATATGGTCCAAAAGCTCAAACCTTCAAATCAAAATTTTCTGCTTGTCTTAATAATATATTGTAGTTACATGTCCTTTGTAGCTTGATATATTTTCTAGGACAGGGTCCATAACCTGATCTATGCAAGATTTTCAAGATTAAAGTCAATTTAAATTGAGAAAAGTTTGAAGGTTCGAATACAAGTTAAGCTTATAAAAATAATTTTGCTAGAGAAAATAGTAGGTTGATTTCTTTTAAAAAGAAATTTACCTCTATCTTCCTTAAATTGTAATTAAAACTTCATTGTGGTTGACTCCTCTAAACACTTAAAGAATAAGACCAATGGTTATCAATGCTAAAATGAAAAATGTGTTCCCTCCCTCCCTCCACTTGAGTGGATTAACGCTTTAGATGAAGATATATTTAATCTTATTTCCTTTTGGAACCTTAAAGCATAAAAATTTAGCTAATTTTGCTAAGTTCCTAGCAATCGCTGAATTAAATTCAAATATATTTTCAAATTTTTTATTCAACCATATTATGATTTTTCTAATCTTAGGAATGTATAAATATTGGTTGATATATTGAAGTTTGAAAATCCTTCTAAATTCCCTCACCTTTAAACCTTCTTGTAGGTTAAAGTTTAATATGCCTATAAATCCTATTTCCTAAGAGTAATACATGGATACGACAATTTGTCCTCTACCATGTGATTTAACTCTGATAGAAAATGGATCTTAAGCATACAATGAAGATACGTAGACAAGTTATATAAAAGCTTTTGTTCATCATATGTAGTTTTCTCTTATGGTAATATTATTAAATCAAATATTAGCTAAGTTCTTGGCTTTATTACTCCATTTGAGAAAACTCATGAGCAATTCTTGTTAAGATTGATCATCTTAAATTCCTCTTTCAATCAAAAACTTGGGATAATTCAAGGTTCCTTATTAAGGCTAACTCATGATATGATAAGCATTTCTTTGTCATGTGGCTTTTTCCTTAAAATTAATTGACACACCTTGAATTGATACTGAGTCAGGTGATTTTAAAACATATTTAATAGTTTTTCCTCTTCAATAGTGATAAAAAATTATCATATTTGGGTTCACCCATTATGATATCAATATGTATCTTCTTTTGAATTAAGATTTATGTCAAATTAAAATTGGAGGAAAGGAAAGTTTTGTTCACCTTGTTATTATACATCTCATAAGCATCTTACGAGTTGATGAACTTATATTATAATTATCTCAACTAAGTTGTCTATTCATACTATAAGGATCAGGTCCAATTTGTAAATCAATCTTCCTTATATAAGAGTGTTATTTTTTTTAACTCTTATACTTGGAAGATGATTTTACAACTGAAATAATCTTTTCAAGATTTAAATAGAGGAAGCCTTCTTAAAAAAAAAATGTGAAGAAGGAAAAGAAAAGAAAAAAGAGACACATTCATTAAATGTGTAGCAAAAAAGAAGAAGAAGATGGCTTCCCTTTCTAAATCTTGAATATCAGAAGACTCATTCATCCTTTAGTATTTTGAACATTTGACTTTGAGAATTCAAAATTTTGGTTCATCATCAAGCATTGATGTTCTATTAGATGTAAATATATATATCATCTGAAAGGTAAAAAAAAAAAAATTGAATTTCTATCTCCAATTTAATTTCTTTGGATCTTAGTTTAAAAAGAAGAAAAAGATGAAGAAGGAAATCCCAGTTTTGCTTGTAGGGAGCTTTGATCTAGGTTAACAAAATCTAAATCTTAAGACCTCTCTAGTTAGCAACTTGAGTAGGTCAGTTCATATATTCAAATCATTTTCAAGAAAAATTATATAGATGATCAATCTAACTAGAATTATAATGGTGCTGGTTGTGCATTATTGGGTTTCACATATCTAACCTAATTGAGATGCATAAACAAATCATTATCCAAATATCTTCAACTCTCTTTTGAGTATCTTCCAATTTGAATGAGATTCTAAACAGGATCCTGATGCTAGATAACCTACAGTGATATTTATGGATATAAAAATCACTTTCTTTGGATTCAAAATTTTGAAACTAAACTAAAGGACATCCCTTTGTTGGTTTTGAGATAATTGTCTAATGTTCTCATTCATTTTGAGTAAATGTCAAGTCCAAATTTAAATTTATTATTGATTGAACTAGGATGTTAGAACATGAGGGGTTCTATCCTTAGTGATGTCGATGATACCTTCGTTTGAATATTTGTCAAACTTCAAAATAAAATCAAGCTACAATTTGACTAAGTCCATAATTGACTAATCTTGGATGTTAGAATTGGAGGGATTCTATTCCTGATAAAGTCTATGGTAATTTCGTCAAAAAGATATGAAATTCAATTCACGGTATATCTTTATCATAAACTAGATTCGGTTGTTAGAGCCTAAAAAACTCTATCCCCATTTCTTTTCATAGCATTGAAATTTAAAATATTTTGAAACTACAATTTTCTTTGAAGGAAGTTGTTAAGTTTTAACTTTTGATTGAAATCGTTCTGGTCATATTCAAACTATTTAATTTAGAGGGAGTCAACCTATTCTTCATTGAGTTTTTGAATCTTTTCTCATGTCTTTTTCATTGGGTTAAGATGATTAAAACCTAAACGATCACAGTCAAATACTATAAGAAAATTATGAAATGAAAAATAAAGCTTTTACTTTTTGATGAAAATTAAACTTTTCTCAATCATTATGAGAATTTGATATTCCTTAGTGCTTTCACTATAAAGGATGCTCAAATATTCTCCTTATTCTATAATAACTCATGCAAAAGTTAAAATTTTCTAAGGAAATTTTTATCATGTTGCATTTAGTTCTCTTAGAACATATAAACGAAGACTCTAGAAAATTCATATTATTTTCTTCGAGTTAATCGAAACAAATTTAATCATAGAATCAATCTTTAATCAAAATCTTGCATTTCTCCTTTGGTGGTCGAGATGCTTTGATAAGTCTTTACTTATCAAAGATGATCAAACTACTCTCTTTTTGTTTTCCTCATATATGATGATCCAATATAAAAAACAAAATCCCTAGTGGAATATTTGTATGTTATAAGGATCATCTATATTAAAAAAAGGAACAAAGTTTTCAATTCAATGAATTTCAAAATTTTTATTCTTCCAAACGTTTTTCTTTCCCTTTTAGAAAATGACATATACAAATGTTATAATCTCTAATAGAATATTTGCAATTTGTTAATGTCATTTGTGATGAAAGGGAAATGATCCATGGATTTAAAGAAATCAGCTATGCATCTAAATTCTAAATTCTGGCTTAAGTCCGCTCTTACGGCAGCCATCCTGTTTAAATCTGTCTCTAGGTGTATAAGTCCTCCTACGGCATCCTATTGACATCTTTGAAGTTAGGAGTAAGCATCCCTAGTGGCATCCTAATCTTCATTCCGAGGAGAAGTATAAGCATCCCTAGCGGCATCTTCTCTTCATTAAATGTTAAATCTTAAATCCGTCTTTAGGTATAAGTCCTCCTACGGCATCCTATTGACATCTTTGGAGTTAGGAATAAGCATCCCTAGTGGCATCCTAATCTTCATTCCGAGGAGAAGTATAAGCATCCCTAGCGGCATCTTCTCTTCATTAAATGTTAAATCTTAAATCCGTCTTTAGGTATAAGTCCTCCTACGGCATCCTATTGACATCTTTGGAGTTAGGAGTAAGCATCCCTAGTGGCATCCTAATCTTCATTCCGAGGAGAATTATAAGCATCCCTAGCGGCATCTTCTCTTCATTAAATGTTAAATCTTAAATCCGTCTTTAGGTATAAGTCCTCCTCCTACGGCATCCTATTGACATCTTTGGAGTTAGGTGTAAGCATCCCTAGTGGCATCCTAATCTTCATTCCGAGGAGAAGTATAAGCATCCCTAGCGGCATCTTCTCTTCATTAAATATTAAATCTTAAATCTGTCTTTAGGTATAAGTCCTCCTACGGCATCCTATTGACATCTTTGGAGTTAGGAGTAAGCATCCCTAGTGGCATCCTAATCTTCATTCCGAGGAGAAGTATAAGCATCCCTAACGACATCTTCTCTTCATAAAATGTTAAATCTTAAATCCATCTTTAGGTATAAGTCCTCCTACGGCATCCTATTGACATCTTTGGAGTTAGGAGTAAGCATCCCTAGTGGCATCCTAATCTTCATTCTGAGGAGAAGTATAAGCATCCCTAGCGGCATCTTCTCTTCATTAAATGTTAAATCTTAAATCCGTCTTTAGGTATAAGTCCTCCTACGTCATCCTATTGGCATCTTTGGAGTTAGGAATAAGCATCCCTAGTGGCATCCTAATCTTCGTCCCGAGGAGAAGTATAAGCATCCCCAGCGGCATCTTCTCTTCATTCTATTGATACTCTTGAAGTTAGTCTTGATTTATAAAAAATGTTTCAATCATATCAAAATCAAATTCAAAATTCCTATTCGTGCCAAACCTCATTCAACTTTTCAATATATTGGCTTTATTAAATAATACTAATTTCATTAGTTATTATTTGCTAAAGCCATCAATGCCAACATCAACTTCAAAATCATTGAATCAACTCAAAACTCTATCAACTTTTATCTAGATTTTCTATCAATTCTCAAAATCCCTTCAACACATATACTCAGATGCTAAACTTCAACTATGGATCTAGTTGATCGTTTCGGCCAACGCCAATACGCAAGATAAACTTTGGCAAGTTTATCATGCCTATTGGGGGTCCATTTGTTGACCTCATTATTTGAGGTCAATTTCCCCGGATTCAATTCTAGCACCTAGGTCTTCATAGCCTAGTGTAGATGTCGCACCTGCAGGCTTTCCCTTAGGTGGGCACCTAATGACGTAGCATCGACTCGAACCTATCACTCAACTTGAATCAAAATCAATTCAATCCAATTTTAATTCAACTCCAAACGAACTCAAATCAAGCCCTCTTTATGATTCGTCAATGTTAATCGACTCAATTTAATATAATCTAATTCGATTTTGATCAAATTGATATATCATTGGACTTAAAACAACTCACCAATCAAATCAAATTAACTCAAATTGAATTCGATTTCAATGGCTCTGATTAACCCGTTTTGACTCGTCACAAGTATATATATAATAATAATTGATACGTCGTCAAAAATTATCTTAATCGGGAATGAATCTCGATGCAAAATCAAGTTTGGAAACTTCAAAAATTAATTCGGAGACCATCCAAACTTTGATTTCAGCAAACTTATAATCGAACTGAGCGTCTCAGGAATACAAACCCAACGACACCAAGATCAACCCAATCTGAGCCCAAATGAGTCCAAATCAAGGGCTCAAAGTGCTGTTGGAAGGTTCAAACCGCAATTTGAGTTACCACATGGTCTCCGATTTTGACGAGCTTATACTCGAATCGAACGGCTCGACGAGACGAATCCAATGAGCCCAAGATCACCGAATTCCGAAATCAATAAGGCCTTCAAATGTCAACCGAACGGTCCACGGTCAAAGGGTTCAGCAACCACCCATAACCACCCACTCTCCCTCTCCCTCAACCCATAACCACCCACTCTCACTCTCCCTCAACCCAAAAAACGTCCAAGCCTCCCTCCTCTCATACATGACACGTCCAAGCCCCTCCTCTCATCTAATCTCCAGCCCTAGGAACCCCAAATGAACCCCTCTATGCCACGGCTTGTTCAACCAGAGGCAACAAAAAGTGGTTGGGGAGTTTAATGGCTGCAGTTCACGATCTAAGCATGAGAAATCCACACGAAGCCTCTCCATCGCCCCCTCCAGAGATCCAAGACAAAAGAAAGTGGTGAACTTCCTTTTCTTATTGATTCTTCTTCCACTCTTCTCCCTCTCATCATTTTTCATTTTTTTTATGGATAATTTTTGTTGGATAGTTAGCCTATCAAATGAGGTTATTTAGTAAACGTTCATTCATTTTATGCTTAAATTCCTGCACTTGTTTGGGTTGAGTATTATCCTATTTGTAAATGCTTATTCTTCAAGACTTAACTAGATAACCTCATGAATCATGAATGTGTTTATGGAAAAATCCATGTTGTTTGAAACTAAGTTCTTTGTGTGTAAAATCTGCATTATACTATGGTTATTGTAGTTCATATCATGAGATGTATGTATAGATTGGAGGAAATTATAGCGCGGTCTATTAAATGCATAAAATATGTTTGTGTTATTGTCTATTCAAGAATCCGATGAGTTTTGGTTAAATAAAAGTTAGTGGGAAAGCATATCTATGTTTTATTCCATTCATACACCCAAGAGATGCATGAGTTTAAAGAATTTTCATAAATTTTATGCAAGGTTGTGTTGTGTTTGAAAGGTGAAATCTATGTATTTTAGAGAAGTTAAGAAAATGTGTAAAAGTATAGTATGATATTTTTGGGAGGGTGAAGTGGATGAATCTTGTAGTATTTATTTGTGTTGGGAAGTATACAAAGTGTATATTGAAGAGAAAGTGCATAGAATATGGAAGATGAAAAGTATTTGTTTTGAAATATAAAGTAGGTGAAACGTGTGCATTTTTGGATAAGTTAAATAAATGTGGTAAAGTCTAATATGATATTTTTGGAGGATGAAGTGGATAAATCTTGTAGTGTATATATATATTGGGAAGTATATGAAGTGTATATTGAAGAGAAAGTGTATAGAATTTGGAAGGCAAAAGGTATTTGTTTTAAAAGTGAAATTTGTGTATGTTTTGAAGAAGTAGAATTTTTGTATAAGAAAAGTAAGGTGTGTGTGTATCTTTTAGAAGATGAAAAGATGTGTGTTTGTGGGAAGTAACTTGTGTGTGTTTTTGAAGGATGACATATTTGAATTTGGAAGAGTAAAATGCTTGTTTTTGTGAAAAATGTGTGTTAAAAGGTGGAATTTGAGATGTATTGGAAAAGGGAGAAATGTATGTTTGAAAATTGAAGATGTATGGTTTTGTAAAGTGAGTTTTGTGTGATTTGGAAAGGTGAAAAGTGTAGATTTTTGTTGACCTCATTTTTGTATGAGGTCACTTGGGCCAATCTCGACCCCAGATCAATTCAATCTCCAGATCAATCCAGATTCTAGGAGCCTTCTAGACTTTAGATCCTAGGATCTACTCTAGACCCTAGGACTCTTCTAGATTCCAGACCCTATGATCAGATCCACACTTTCAAACTCAAAATACAGTTCAAATCCAGAATCCAGACCCAAATCCAATGCTAAAAGGCCAAGTTCTAAAAGTCTTTTTCAGCAAATTTTCAAACACTTCAAAATCAATCAATTGACCTCCGATTCAGAATTCGTCAGTTGCATACTGATGGGACATGTCTCTGGAGGAAACCCTCCAAATTTGAGCCCATTCTGAGGTCTCTAACCCCAGAAACTTAATCAAAATCCATAGGCTGCAAAACCTTCAAATATTTACGGCCTATGCCACTGGACCTGCCATCCAGTGGATTTTGACCTTAGAGCCCTCTCCAAAGCCTCTAATTACTCTCAGACCCTTAATTATGATTCACTGAACATTAAACTGTATTTTGGTTGACCCACTTTGACCCCCAGTTGACCAGGGGTCAAAATGACCAAAATACCCCTATGGGGCTCAAATGGTGATTTCAAACCAAATGAACTCCGAATTGAACGCAACCACCTCCAGCAAGTTTCAAATATCAAACCAGACTTGTTTGACCCATTTCCAAGCTCTGGGTCAACCTGGTTGACCAAGTCAACCTAGTTGACCTAAGAGACCCTTTAAGGATCCAAATAGGCCTTTTGACCCAAATGACCTCTCCAGGCCATGGAACCACTTCCATTGGTCTTGAAACGTCATTTGAAACCTGTTGGACCCATTTCCAAGCCCTGGGTCAACCTGGTTGACCAAGTCAAATTAGTTGACCCAAGTGACCCCTTTAAGGGTCCAAATGGGTGTTTTGACCCAAATGACCCCTCTAGGCCATGGAACCACCTCCATTAGTCTTGAAGCGTCATTTGAAACCTGTCGAACCCATTTCCAGACCCTGAACCCAGTCGGTTGACCAGGTCAACCAATTTTGGCTTAAGGCCCATTAAGGGTCCATTAAGCCCTTTTGACTCAAATAACCAATTCAATCCTCGAAAACACCTCTACCAGACTTCAAATATCATTTTAAATTTGCCCAGCCTGAACCCACCTCTTGAGTCAACCTAGTTGACCCAGTCAACCTAGGTTGACTCAAATTTCCCTTAAGGCTTTAATGGGTTATTTCAACTCATTGAACCCATTGAATCCATTTCAAAACTCCAAAATCAGCTCCAAACATGGTCCAACCATGCTTTAAACTTTGGCCAATCAAACCCATTTAGAGTTGACTAAGTCAACTCTATAAGTTGATCAAATCTATTTCAAACCCCATATCAAATTCAAACCTTCAAACCCTTCCCTTGGCTTTGTTTATGATCTAACCTACTCAACCCCTAGGACCTCTAGGCTGCCACATCAGCAGTCTCCATGGTCAATTGACCAGTCAACACATGGTCAACAAGCCTTAAAGTAGTCAAATCCTTTGGCCCAAGCCATTTCAACTCATTTGAACTCCCAATGACCCACCACTTCAGCTCTTGAATTCCTCCCCATGCCAAGTCAGCTGCCACCTCAGCACTCTTGACCTTTTGACCGGTCAATTTGGTCAACAACGGTTCATGGAGGAGTCCCATGGTCAAGCTCACATGTGAGCCTCCCTCCAACTGATCTAAGCAGCTGGTTTAGTTCCAAATGAGACCTAAAGCTCACTCAAAGCTCCCTAACCAAGTCCAGCCCTTGGTTTAGCCTCAAATGGAAATGGTCCCCCCCACCTCCCTAAAGTTGGCCAATGGTTGGAGGGCTTTACCCAGCCTCTCTCCCTGCCACCTGACGGTTTGGGACACTTGTCCCTCATCAGGGAGAGCCCCCTGATGCATCCCAGCCATCCATTTGGCTTGGGGATGTTTGAATAGGGCAAAGGGCTCAAATGAAGCCTCATTGCAAACCCTAGCTTCTCTCACCATCTCAAGCCTCCCCAGCTGAGCTCTCTGCTCATCAAACCCCTCAACTATCTCCTCTTCATTTCCCAAGCCAAAACCACCCGTCCAAAGCTGCCGCCGGCGAGGATTCCGGCCAACCGAAGCATTTCCAGTTCAAACGCTTCTACCTCTCGATCGGTTGCATTTCAGGACGTGGATTCAACAGGACAAATAAACATGGACAGTCTACAAGTTCAGAGAATCCAAAAACGGTTCGATCCGTCCACAAATCAAGGTGAAAAACCTAACCCTAGTCTAGGGCACTTAGGTTAAATAGCGTTTGATTTAATGAATGTTACGTTAAGAAATTAGCCCCCCAAAAATTCTGTTCACGTTTTTAATCTATATTTAAAATTTCGTTGAAAATGATCCATCCGTTTGAGCGGGCGAGCTCAAAAACGAATTCTAGGGCTCGGTTTGCTGTTGCATGAGCTGAGCCCTATTTGATCCGTTGATTTTTCGATCAACGGATATGATCGCGCCGTTCCGCGGTTCAATCCAACCGTGTATCCATTTCGTTGCCTCGTTTTTCTGTTCGACAAAATCTGGGCCCTTGGTTCAGAACTGCGGGGATGGATCCGACCGTCCGATCTTTCAAAGATTGGAATCAGCCGCGGGATCGTTCGCAGCCGTTGGATCAAGCCGCCGTTGATCCGACGGTTGCTAACCTTTGCTGACTCATTTAAGTGAAAAGCGCGTGGTCCCACCCCTACCGCCGCCGAGTTGGCTGGACGAACCCGGACGCGCCACGTGGTCTCCCGCCAGCCGCTGTCTCTGGCTTGACCGAACCAGAGCATGCCACGTGGGGCCGCCGCCACCGCCTGATTTAATTAAAGGATTTTATTTGATTTTAAAACTAATTAATTACCAGAAAACTTCAAACAAATATTAAAAAATATTTATAAGTCCAAATTCTTAATATAATATATCAAATTTTTCAGAAAATTAAGATCTTTAATATAAAATTAAATTTGATTTTAAATATTATATATATTTTAAATTATTTGACTTATTAAATATTTCTTATTAATAAATTTTTTTTATTAAAAAATTTTAGAATATTAAAAATTTATTTTTAAGTTATTTTATTAAAAATTCAGAGACCACAGTAAAAACATTTAACCTAATTTAAAATTAGTTTAATGTATATTATATGTGTTAAATATTTTCAATTAATAAATATTTGAATATTTAACTAATGTCTAATTCAAATAATTTTCAAAAATTTGAAGAATCTCTATTTTAAATCATCTTAAATTATCAAAATACTTTTAAATATGTTTTAAAATTATTTTTGATACTTATTCAAAAAACTAATTTCGATTACTTTACATTTTCTAGATTTTCTAAAACATATCTATTTTATAGATATTAAAATTAATTTTAAAACTATATATGTTAAATTTTGAGAGCATTTGAGAGATTCCTTTAAAATTTTAAATATAAATTAGGCTTGATTGAATGGAAACCTTTGGGGGATGATTAGTGAGTGATTATTTTATAATCATTCACTAATCAAAACTTCGTTACCTCAATTATTATTAATCTTTGCATGTTTAGGTTGTGCACACACCACTTAGTCTAGGCTCTCCTAGATTTAAGGACTTATTTGATTGTGTGTGTTTGCTTATATGTTAAGTTTGAGGGTTAGTTAAAACCTTGATTTGGACCTAGTGAACCTAGTGACACAATTAAGGACAAAAATTAAGGACTTTTATTAGAGAATTTAGAAAATTTATTGTGAATAGGATGTACTTCACTTGAACTTAAAATTTGAACCACTTAAACTTAGTGACACTCTCAGCCTTAGGAAAAATTTTCACTGATTTTTGAAATAATTAAGATCCCTAATTAATTTTCCTAAGTTTAAGCCTTAATTAAGCCTTTAAACCTTCCCGAAAATCTAATAAATCCATTTTAAACCCAAAAATTATGTTTAACCCCTCTAACTGACCATAATTAAACCCCCAACCAATGAAAATTAAAATCAAAAATTTTTGACAGCAAATTAAACCTTAATTGAATTTTAAGTGAAATTAAACATTTAATTAATATAATTAATTAAAAAATATTAAAAATTCCAAAAATGTCCCAAACACTTGGGAATCTCTCCTTAGGTCATTCCTGACCTTTGGAGCTGATTTCAAGGAGTGGGGACCTTATTTGGAGCAAAATCACAAAATGGCCCTCTAATTAAGTAATTTCAAAAAATTCAATAATTACCCAAACTTCAAACCTTCATAACTAATTCAAGAAAAATCCAAATCACCTAAACTCACTTGCATTCAACTCCTAATAATCCCTAATATTTATTAAAAATGTTAAATTCCAAAGATCTGCAATATTTCAAAAAGTCAACAAACCGGTCAACTATAGGTCAAAACTAGTTCAAAACTTCAAACCTTCGTAATAAAATGCAGAAAAATCCGATTTCAACGTACTTACCTTCTAACTAATCGTAGTAAGGTCTAGTATTTTAATAAAATACAAACATTCCAGAATTTGAACTTAATCAAAAAGTTAATTTTCAACCCCTTAATTAAGTGATTAAAATATTCAAAAATTCAAAAAATTCAAAATTATTCTAAAATTCCAGAAAATGTTAGCTTAATGTTTAAAACATTCTACAAACCTTTTAAAGCACAACAACCATCCTAAAGATGAAGTTTATTGGCTGGACTACTCCGGGCTGCGGGGCTAAGTGTCCTTAGGAGGCTGGTTCCTCGAGCCTGGTGGCACAACGCCACGAATGGATTCCAAGGGGTGTTAAACCTTAAAAAATAGATTAATTATTAATTATCTAACCTTTTAAAACTTCTAATTTAATTACATTAATTTGGTTTATCGGCTAGACTACTCCGGGCTGCGGGGCTAAGTGTCCTAAGGAGGCTGGTTTCTCGAGCCTGGTGGCACAACGCCACGAATCGATTAATGGCAAACTAAAATGAATCAATTTTAAAATTCAGCAACCAAATATTTCTTATAAATTTCATTAATTCTTAAGCCTTAATCAACCTAAAATATTTAACTATACCGGATACCACTGGGTAACCCAGGCCTACGAGACTATTAGCTTAGCCCCAATGAAGGTGAAATAAACTTCACGGCCTCGGTGTGAAACAAAGGTGATATCCAACAAATAATTAATTAAGTCTTAAAATTAACCTTAAGTCATTAATATTTGAATTCAAGCTTAAATCCCTTAAACCTTCCAACCAATCGAACCTTAGATAATTTTAACTAATAATCCTAATTAGGATACACCAAAACCACACGACCTACCTCACACACTTTAGATGGTTTGCTAGGATCACCGACTCTAGTTTTAGGATAGGCCGGTGTTTTACTTTCTGCAGTTGTGTGCCGAGTTTTCGAGTTTTTACTGCATGCTGTTTGCTAGAGTAGAATTGATGTGTTTATTTACTTACTTCCTGCATTCTGTGATTGATTGTATGCTAGATTTACCCCTAGGTTAGGAGCGAATTATACTTGTGCAATCTTATGCAGGTGGCCATGCTCATACAAGGAGCTAAAAAAATTAAAGGGGGCAGTTAACAAAAATATATATACTCTTTGCACAGGTACCTGCCGCGCTTAAGACCCCCTTTAAATAAAAAGAGCATGGCCAAGTGTGGCTAAAAAAATGCATTTTAAATTTTCATATTATAACTGCTTGGGAATATATATACAACTGTTGATTATTAGGATAACCTTGCAGGATCGAGTCTAGATTTTCTTATTTCTATCAATGTAAATTTAATTCATTTAAGGTTGTATTTATTTAAAATGATTTGAGATTGGGATATGAATATCCAATTTGAATTCCAAAGAGGTGAAGACATCCATAAAGGGGAGGGTCTTCTTCCATTTGGAATTCAAATTAGGATACTTTGCAAATATCCAAAGAGGAAGGATAACACCCCGATCAAGGGGGAGTTTCTTTCCATTTGGATATCCTGAACCGACGAATCGAGATGTTCGTGAGAAGATGAAGGATTGGACAACGAGAAGAATCCCAAGTCTCAAAATCATTTGATTTAGGATTAGAAATCCGGGTTGTAGTCAGTGGTGCCCGGCCACTTTAATTCTTTGTAATTTTTGAGATGTAATAATGAGTGGCACTTGCCATATGGACATTCAATTTGATATATTTAATTGATTTATTTAATTGATTGCGCATTAGAACTCCTGTTTTTCTAGTCTTTTTATTTGCATGCCGTGTTTAATTTAGCCTGGAATTCGAATTTAGGCTCTTAGGGGTCTGTCAAAAATTCTTCTACTTCAATTAAATAAAATTTTTAAGATAAGATAGAAACTCTAAATGGTCTTAAGAAGTAAGCTCGGGCTCGCCGAGGGTTTTTCATGCATTCATATTATACCTTCTCAACCTTGTTAGGCATCTCCCCGCCTGCGGGTTCTAGCAGACCACCTGGCCTATGAGGGTGCCGATCTGTCAAGGGGATGTTATGCAATCTCTAGGAAAAAACCTATTTTCTAAGCCAAAAATTTTAAACTGCTACATACAGATTTTGCATTCAATCGAGTCAATTAGCATGCATCGCATTAGTAACAAATTTAAAAGAGTCTAATATTTAATTGCATTACTTAGACATCGAATACCCAACATGAGTTTAAGGGGTCAATTAGGATCCGCTCTAGATGTCGGCCTCGTTCTCAAAAACATATCTTAAATAACGTCCCTATCACTCTACATAAAAAGACCGGATTCATATTTTAAAATCGTTTAGGTGGTTTAGCTGGCTCCCCAATCCAGGCCGGGGTAAGACCAGAATTGCATTGCACTAGCTAGGTTCGGGGTGCTAACTTCTAGTGCCCAATTTAGACTTAGGTTCTGAGGCCGGCTCGGGCCATAAGACCTCAACTTCCGGGAATTGAATCCCAAATTTCTAATAAAATGAACCACTTAAACTAAAATTTCTTTTAATCAAATATAAGCCTAACACTTATGATAGATTGGGGTGTTTCTGAAGTAATTCAGAATCCCAAAACACCTCCTACACTTCTTTCTTTGACTCCAGAAATAAGTGTTCAACCTTGATCCAATCCCGATTGAAAATTCCAACCTTTTTCTTCCTTTGATATCGATCTTTGAAAATCTTAAATAAAATTTACACCGCTATTTTAATCGAGAGTTTTCGTAGGAAATTTCGATTTCCTACGATGTAATTAACTACGAGGGCTTGCGCTCGTAGGAGATTTAGAAACCCAGATTTAATTTTTTTTAAAATCAAAATCTTTCAAAAATCTCTAATTAATTATTTTTGGGAAATTTAAAATACAATGATCATTATCATCATCTTCAAACGATCGATAATAATTGATATCTCCTTTCTTCGGAAAGGTATATTAATTATTATCGTGGATTTGATTATGAAATTAATGATTTCAAATTTTGATTTTGAAATTTGAACCAATTAGTAAATGATATTCTCCCGTTTGGGATGATATATCGTTCCTAATGTTGTGTTAGATTTCAAAATTAAAATTCAAGATTTAATCTTCCCAAAGATAATTGAATATTTTCAAAACTATACATACTTAAATATATTTTTTTTAATCAAAACAATTTTGAAGGGTGATACTTATGGAAGACGAAAAGTAAACTGTTTTGTGTGTAAGTATTAAAGGTGAAAATATATGTTGAAAAATTACAAAGTGTACTTCCAAAAGTAAAGGTTCCAAAAAGACATTCAACAAACTGGTGTTCAAGCCCGAAGAAAGGCACGTCTTTATTTTCAGTAAATTTTTATTATTTCATTTTTAATTATTAAATGTGCTTTCTAATCCCTGTTTTCCTTGTTTTTCCTGTTTTATTTGCATAAACTGCGAGGAATGGTACCGGTCGAGGGAACAAAAGGACAAGGAGCTAAAGGCGTCAGTCGCCTCTATCCAACCGGGTAGAGGTGCTACGGGCGGAACCACCGGGTCGTAGCCCCCGGTGATTGAGAGTATTTCTAAACTTAGAAAACCTTTAGGGGCCCCTTGATGTGATATGCGTAAACCCTTCCTTTAGGTCCCTATAGTAACTTCAATTTTATTAGGTTTACTTTTGTTTGCTCTTAGATCCCTAAACCCCTTTTACATATACGCAAAGTTCTAAGGGTTAGTAATAACAAATATTTTTATCCCATACAACAGTAGTGACACTTAAGGACAAAAATTAAGGACCGGGTCTTAGAAAATCTAAACTTAGGAAGCATGCACACTTTAGGATAGAAACTTATAACATAGAAAATTTAGTGACATCTCACTTTAGAATTAGTAAATATCTTTAAATTAGAATTCAATCAATTAGAAAGCTTTAGCCAATAATTGACTTAGGACATTTCAAAACCTCACAGCCTACTGCACACACTTAGATTTGTTTGTTAGGAAAACCGACTCTAGTTTTAGGTTAGGCCGGTGTTTATTTCCTTACTGCACTGTGACGGGCTTTTTCTTGAGTTTTATTGCATGCTGGTTGTAAAATGTTGGTGTGTTTGTTTATTTATTTTTACTGCACTCTGTGTTGGTTTGATTGACGATTAGATTACCCATAGGCTAGGAGCGATCTGGATTGTTAATATGATTTTCTGCAGGTGGTCACACTCATGCAGGGCAGAAAAAGGGGGGGCTAATTAATTAATAATAAATAAATGTTACAGGTGCTTCAGCTGCTTAGCCCCCAAATGAAGAAGAGTGTGGCCAAGTGTGGCTTAATAATTTAAATTCAATTGCATATATATATAATTGCGTGAGATGATTTTTGTTATAAATTGCTTAGGATAACCCTGCAGGTGGTCTAGATTTTCTTTCTTTTTCTGTGAAATGTAATGTAATCTAAATGTGTTTATAAACTGTGAAAGTGATTTTGAAAGTGGGATATCACATTCAATTTAGAATCTGAAGAAAAGAGAATATACCTTAAAGGATTATTCTCTTTTATTTAGAAAGATAAATTAGAATGATTCAATATCCAAATAGAAAAGAAAATACCCCTCTTAGGGATGAGTTTCTTTTCAATTGGATATCCAGAACCCGACGGACCCGAAAAGTTCGTAGAAGAAGAAAAGACAGAACAAGAAGATTGAAGAAAGAAGATGAAGAAATGAAGATTTAAGGAACAATATATCCCATTTCAAAAATCACTTGCGTCATTCTTAGGATTAGAATCCGAGTTTGTTGTCAGTGGTGCCTGGCCACTTTACTTTTCTGCAAATTCTGGGTGTAATATGGACATTGGACATTATATTTGGATTATTAAAATTGATTGTTTACATTGTTTGTGCAGTAGATTTTTTTAGGACCTTGCGGCATGTGTTTTGTTTTAGCCTGGATTCGAAACGGAGAGATTTTTTTCGTAAGGGTACGCTTAAAATTCTTCTACTTATAATTTTAAATAAAAAATTTTTAGGCTCACATAGTAACTCTAACGATCTAAGAAGTAAGCTCGGGACCGCCGAGAGTCAGCATAAGCATATTAATACTTTCTCTTCCTTATTAGGCACCTCCCCGCCTGCGGGTTCTGGCAGACCACTTGACCTATGAGGGTGCAGTTCTCTCAAGGGGAAGTTGTGCAATCTCTAGGGAAAAATCTATTTTCTAAGCCTAAATTTTTAAACTGCTTCATTATCATTTTATGCATTCGAGTCAATTAGCATGCATTGCATTAGATACAAACTAAAAAGAGTCTAAAATTTTAATTGCATTTCTAGACATTTATCACCATACATAAGTTGAGGGGCTAATTAGGAATTGTCTTAGATGTCAGCCCCAATTCCTTAAAACTTAAACAACATCTCTACCCATCTTTCATAAGAGACTGGACACATGGTTTTAAAGTGCCTAGGTGGTTAGCTGGCTCCCCAATCCAGGCCGGGGTAAGTCCAGATTTGCACTTCATTAGTTAGGTTCGGGTCGCTACTTTGTAGTACCCAAATTAGATTTAGGTTCTGAGGCAGATTCTTTTTAGATCTTAAGTCCTCGCCCTCCGGGAATATAATCCCAACTTTCTAATAAAATGTCAACTTAAACATAAAATTTCTCTTTTAAAATGTAAAGCCCAACATAGGGTAGACTGAGGTCGCCTCTGAGTTTCTCAGAATCCGGCATCTCTTACTTTTCCTCCTTTGACTCGCTAATAAATGTTCAACATTGAGCTTTCTCCTTGGAAAATCTTTACTTCTGTTCCTTGTCTTCTACTTTGTAGTCAAAAGGGTATGAAATCACTTCTTTAATCAAGAGTTTTCTTAGGAGCATTCCTCCTATGATGTAATTAACTATAGGAGCTTACTCCTATAGGGATTTGAGAACTCCAGACTAAAATAAACCTTGTTTTATTCATATAAAACAAGGGAAGAATATTTGGGAATGCATATATCTTTAAAAAACTTCATTTCTAATCTTAAATATGCTCGTAGTATGTTATTATTGTCTTTTCAGGCAATATAATTTATTGCTTGTTATATTTAATTTTAAAAATGATGAATTTTATAAAACTCATTCTTGATTTTGGATGTTCTTGAAGAATTTTATGTTCGTCTTACAAGATGATATAATATTCTCTTTGTTATATCTAAATAAAAGAATGAATAATTTTTTTTCAAAAAGCTTATTTCTATTTTTAAACACATTCTTAAGAATTTCATGTTTATTTTTCGAAATAATATGCTATTCTTTAAATTATGTTTGATTATAGAAATATCAATTTTCAAAATCCTATTCTGATATTGAATCCATTGTAGAATAATATGTCGGCCTCTCGAGACTGTACTTTATTCTCAATGTAGTATTCGATTACAAAATAGGAGAAATCAAAATCTGCGTGGTGATACACAATTTTTTTTCCCACCAAAAGGGTCATTCAATTACTTTTTAAAATGAGAAATTAAATAATGCATGTTAGGGTTACCCTATATATGGCCACAAATGTTATGTTGTAATCCAAACTTGATGTTATTGGTGATATTATATATTTTTACGAGAGTTTGTACTCTACTTCAATCATGAAGCTCTTATATATCTTAATGCTAAAAAGAAACTTAACTCCCATCATACAAAATGGGTTTAATTTCTTAAAAAATATACATTGTTCTCCAACATAAATTTGTTGCCGAGAATAAAGTTGTTAGCATGAGCAGGATATGCATAATATTTGAAGACTATAATTGTAAATGTCACTATATCCGATAAGATTATACATGATTATCCTAATTATAATTATTTTTATAATTTTGTAGTCCTTAAAATTCTAATGTATGTACTATTAATTTTGACTATCATATATGAGATGACTATATATAACTTGTAAGGAATATATTTTTATACTAATAATTCTTCATTTTAAGTTTTTTTTTTCATTAAAGAAATGGATTTATGATACCTATAATGTCATTCTTGTCATGATAAGACAATAACCTTGATAAAGGATAGGCTTTATTAGTCGAACCTTAAGAGAGATATAACACATTACTTCTCAATATTGTACATGAAGAGGGCAAATAATGAAAAACATAACTATGATTTTACTTGGCGCTTCTAATTCCTCTTAAACAATTAGAAGATCTTGTTATGGACTTTATCCTAGGATCGCTACTCATTTTGCAACACTATAACTCTATCTTAGTGGTTATTGAAAACTTTTTTAAAATGAAACTTCATTTCATGCTGTAAGACACTAAATGCATTACGTAAAACATCTATTTTTTTATTTGATAATCAATATGTATGGCTTTTCCAAGATAATTATATCTGATCACCATGTGAAATTTGTGAGCAACTTTTGAAAAATCCTATAAAAAATTTGCTACTAAAATTTTATTTTCTATTAACTGAAGTTGTCAATAAGAACTTAAGAGACTTACTTAGATGCTTAGTGACCAAACATTCTATTAGTTTGAATCTTATTCTCCCTATTATAGAATTTACCTATAGTAGCTCTATTAATAGGTCAACATATATGAGTCATTCACTATTACTACTAGGAATGAACCGAGAAAACTAACTGATCTCAATGAACTACTTGTTTCACATAGGTCTAGTGTATTTACATCATCATTTACGCAAGACATGTATGACTTACATCAAGGAATTCAATATAAACTTATTTAAAGTAATGATAAGTATAAAGGTACTATAGATGGACATAATTGATATGCAAAATTTAATAAGTAAAATTTTATTTTAGTTAAAGTTAAGACTTAAAAAGATTTTTAATTTGAACTATTAAAGTTAAACTTTAATAAATTTGATACTTAAATAGCTGGAAGGAAGGTAGATAATAATATTTATGAAATAGATATTTCAAAGGATGCTAGTATTTCTCCTATATTAAATGTCGGATTTTACATCATGGATAAGCTATGGATATCATTACTCCCTCTATAAAAGCACTAAAATATAGATTGATATTCCTTTATATTTGCCATCCTGTCTTTTACGATCCCATAGATTATGGCCATATCTGATGGAGGCAATTAAAAGTTCCCACTTTTTTTTTGCAAGGTCTATCTAACCTTCATGATTTTGTCAAGTTACATCAATTAAGCTCATAATTTATATAAGATGAGTTGGATTTTTATTATATTAAGGGCAATCCTTCAGTGTTTGAAGTGATGCAAGGCATAATTATTGTCATCATCTTTGTTTTAAATTCTAGTATTTGTGTATAATATATAGTAATATTTTGGACTTATTTATTAATAGGCTTTTTTTGTTTTGGTGATATATTTTGGGCTTACATGTATATGGTTTTATTGGACCTTTGTGTGAGGATGTTATATTGGATCTTTTTTTTTTTTAATTTTTATGTCAAGACCCATAAAAGAAGTATATGTTATTAGAATTGATGACATATATGATAATGATATTAGATATGATAATAATGTTAGATATGTTAATGATGATAAATATGGTAATGATGATACATATGTAAATAATTGTAGTAGGTAACGCTTGGTGTTAGATTTAAATTTAGAGGTATGTTCTATATCTGTTCTTTTCCTCTTATTCTTGTAGATAGTGTTGCTTGCAATTCTAAATACTTAAATTTTATAATAAAAATTTTTCTTGAGTTTTCTACTTTAGTATGTGTCCCTACTCCTAAGGAAAGATTAACATCAACCCCTAACAAAATTAAAACTCTTAGTATAGTAAATGTTATTTGTAATATGCCACTCATGAAATTCTTTTTTTACCCCCAGCCTATCTTTTTTTCATGCAATTTACCCCTCAAAAAATCGAAAAGCCTTTTAGCCTCCCACTATTTTCATCCAATTATGTTGAACTTTTCTAACACTTTTTTTTGGGACATTTAAGTCATTTAAGACAAACTCACACACACAACGCATACACATAGACTCGAACCCTAGACCTCTTAGTTGGAAGCCTAAGCTTTCAACCAATAGGCCAAGGAGAGTTGTGTAACCTTTCTAATACTAACAAACAAGTTTCTGAAAAATAATTATGTACAAAATAAATTATTTTTTGCACCCTTATATACATATTTTTTTTATAAATTTGTCACTTGCCCCCTTAGAACTACTGTTGGTTCTGCGCCGAAATCCATGACATGTTAGTCATAACTTCTCATTTCCTCTTTATTTTTATAAATTTAGACATCTATTATGATTAGCATATAATAACTTAAATGATTCCATTCTTGTTGAGGTTTTGTTTGAAAAAACATTTTTATTACTTTCTAAAATAACATTTTAGTACAGAAATTTCTAATTCAAGAAATTTGTGTTAGAAATTTCTGTACTAAAAAATTGCTTTAGAAAATAATATACAAACTATCTCAAGATGACCTAAGTTCTTGTTATTATATTTGTGCTCAGTATTAGCTGCATGTTTATCAATATTGATTTTAAGTATTTGAAAAACTATAATTGCAATCATTTAATTACATGCTAGATTACATTGGTCTTATAAGAATGCTTCATTATTATGATGAATCATTGAATCATAATATTAACAACATATTAGTTAGAATTTATTTTTTAATTTAAAATAAAAAATATTTAGATGTATATTAATTATTCATTGTTATATTAAAAAGAAAAAAAAGAAAAAAATAATATGTTCAAAATTTTAAAAACATACTCATTTATTTTTAAAATAAAAAATGAGGATAAAATAATTTTCCAAAATAAATGTTTATTCTAAAAATAAAAAATAAAAAATAAAATATTTCGAGAAGTAAAAACTTAGGTGAAGCATCTTACAAATTTATCGTTTATTAATTCAAGAAATGGTTTAACAATACACTGCGGAGTGGTTCCTCTGCTATATAAAGGATGAAAGCGTGCCTGATTCGGACATTAGGGTTTCTTGCGATAGTCATCTAGTTGTATAGCGGCTGGAGCTGAGCGCTAGGCCGCGCGGACGAACTTCGAAAGCGGCGGCTGCGGTTGTAATGTGGGATTGGTGCAAACTAACCGAGATAAGGTTGATCTTCTCTAACTTTCGGCTTAGAAACTTCGCTTCACCTTCTTTTTTCAGATCTCAACTAAAAACTCTTTGCGAGGCGATCGTTCATTGACTTGGTCCGATGGGTGTGAAGCTATGGAAACTCAAGTGACTTTTATAAGGTTATCACCTTTTCTTTTGCGTTTTACAAGCAGGGTTATTGTTTACCCGGATGCGCATCTAATGAATGAGGATGTATACATACTTTTCTTATGTATTTTATTTCTTTCCTGTGTGTTTTCTCCGTTAGGTTTTCACGTTTCTCTATTCTCTGTACTTAATTTTTTTATTTATACCTTTTTTTTCGTTTATCTGTTGCATTTCAATATTTAAACGTTTGTATTGTTCTCATTATCATTAATCTTATCCATATTATTAGGCATTGCAGATTTACTAAATTTCATTTAAGATTAAGGGGTTGTTTGTCTGCAAATAGATAAATATTGTAAATCCAGATTTACTAAATTCTGAGTATGTTAAATTCTAATTTTTTTTTGGCATGACGGATATTAAGTTGTTTAAAATTATTTGGCAATGCAAGTATATTCAAGACAATTAATTCAGATAAGATATATGCAAGAGATTATAATGAAATTATAATTATTAAAATAAACATATCTACTTATGAATTCCAAATAAAAGTAACATATCCAATAAGATTAAAAATACAATTAAATATAAATTTTTATTTAATGGATGTACTTAAGTTGATTGGTATTGTGGGCTTATTGTGGCGATTGAATTTCTCATTGCATCACTCTAAAGGCCTGAACTATCTCCTGAAATGGTGCGTTCACATTAGGGTATGCACTATTAACTTATATCTTGTTGAAATCATTATCATGCTGCATTTCAATTTGAGATATGTTAAAATATATATCCTATTTGTTGTAATGTCCAATAAAATTATGCTACACTACACAAATAAGCAGAATATCTACGTGAACCATTAAAAGTTTCCACTTAGGGCATCTCCAACCAAAACTCTCATTTTTCACAGTAAAATGCAGTAAAATCAAAAAGTGCCTTGATTCATCTCCAGTGGAATGCCATTTTGCCCCAAAATCATCTTCGTTTCTTTCACGCCTTTATCAGACAGAGTTCGGTAGAGAGAAAGAAATGACGAAAGTGAACAGTGCGACGCCAATATTGGCGTCGCACTGTTCATAAGCGACTGAATGCCGACAAAAATGGAGTTCGGTTGGCACGTCTGAGGCTCTCCATTCGTCTGTTTGCCGAACGGCTGGAGAAGGCCTTATGAGTTATTTCTTAGAATCTCTATTTCCATTTATTTAATATTTTATCGACTAGATTTTGTAATTATGTGTGGTAATGAATGTAATATCTATTTCCATTTAATTTGAGTGTTATAGAGCAACAAGGGACTTAATGCACCTTGATAGAATATTCTCACCATTGGTAAGAAGGAAATCTAATTGTACAATTAGAGCAAGCCAATTTGCAGAATGAAGTCACATCAGTGAGGTTGTGATCTTTGTTTCGAAGGTTGGCAATAGTAATATATCATTGCAGTTCTCCGTGCCTCTCAAAAACTCACTTTTGAGATTGGCCTCGAACAAATTGCTACATATCTGAAACTTCTCATTCCTTTTTTTTTTTCCTCGATTTTTTTTATTATTTCTTTTAATTTTCATGTAGTAATTTTTTTATCAGTCTTATCTGTTTCCTCATTTTAACTATAGGGTTTGACAGATATTTAAGTCTGAATTTTTTAATTCCAATTTTTTAAGTCTGAATGGGATTTTATTAAAGATTGGATTGGAATATGATTGACAAGTGGACAATTGTCAATCATCAGATCACTAAACAAGAGTCTACATAGGTCCTTATGATGTCATTCCAGGATGAGGTCAACACTTGGTAGAATGTTATAGTGGCAATCTCATTTGATTGCCAATGTTATGTAGAATGTACTATCATTGTAATGCATAATTACATAATATAATGGAGAGAATATTTGATATTTGGAAAGAGAATTTTCAATCCTTAACTCACATGTGAATTTTTTATTGATTGTTCAGGTAGATATTATGCTTTTGTATGGTATTGTATTATTTCATTGGACTCCACTGCGAACACGAGGTGTTTAAACATGTCTCAATGTGAAAGAATCATGACAATAAGTTCAATAAGGTATTAGTCAATGATAAAGATCCTAAATAGGCATGCAATAGTTTTGGAGAGAATATAAGATGTAGTGAAGCATTCATTTGCTACCAACTTATGTGAAGGATGTCTACTATTAACATATATCTTGTTGAAATCACTATCATGTTGCATTTCAATTTGAGATATGTTAAAATATATATCCTATTTGTTGTAATATCCAATAAAGTTATGCAACACTACACAAATAAGCAGAATATCTACTTGAACCATAAAAAAGTTGCCACTTATGAGTTATTTCTCGGAATCTCTATTTCCATTTATTAAATATTTTATCGACTAGATTTTATAATTATGTGTGGTAATGATTGTAATCTCTATTTCCATTTAATTTGAGTGTTATAGCAGAACAAGAGACTTAATGCAACTTGCTAGAATTTTCTCGCCATTGTGAGAAGGAAATCTAATAGTACAATTAGAACAAGCCAATTTGCAGAATGAAGGTACATCAATGAGGTTGTGATCTTTGTTTCGAAGGTTGGCAATAGTAATATTTCATTGCAGTTCTCCGTGCCTCTCAAAAACTCACTTTTGAGATGGCCTCGAACAAATTGCTACATATCTGAACCATCTCATTCCTTGTTTTTTTTTTTTCTCGATTTTTTTATTCATTCTTTTAATTTTCATGTAGTAATTTTTTTATCAGTCTTATCTGTTGCCTCATTTTAACTATTGGTTTTGATAGATGTTTATAATTTTCAATTCCAATTTTTTAAGTCTGAATGAGATTTGATTAAAGATTGGATTGAAGTATGATTGATAAGTGGACAATTGTCCATCATCAGATAACTAAACAAGAGTATACATAGGTCCTTATGATGTCATTCCAGAATGAGGTCAACACTTGGTAGAATGTTTTAGTGGCAATCTCATTTGATTGCCGATGTTATGTAGAATGTACTATCATTGTAACGCATAGTTACATAATATAATGGAGAGAATATTTGATATTTGGAAAGAAAATTTTCAATCATTAACTCACATGTGAATTTTTTATTGATTGTTCTGGTAGATATTAAGCTTTTGTATAGTATTGTATTATTTCATTGGACTCCACACAATGTGTTTAAACATGTCTCAGTGTGAAAGAATCATGACAATAATTTCAATAAGGTATTAGTCAATGATAAAGATCCTAAATAGGCATGCAATAGTTTTGGAGAGAATATAAGATGTAGTGAAGCATTCATTTACTACCAACTTATGTGAAGGATGTATACTTTTTTTTTAAAGTGAAATTTTATTTCATTTTATATAGATTATTTACTAAATATTAATCTGACTCATTGGCAAAGAGCCAATCATGCTGATCAATTTAAGTGTGCTCTATGCTTGAGCTGCCCTAAAATTTTAAATTTATATTTAATTATAATATTTATTTTATTGGGTACGATGCTCCTGCTAATGTGCAGTTTTATTTTGATTTTAGGAGTAAATGTATTAATAATGATTGTTATTTTCCTTGTTTTGAATACTAAAATGCATTGTCAAATAGTTTTATGGGATTTAACATTGTCATGATTTAATTTTTGCTGATGTGCATGCTTATTTTAATTTTACGAGTAGATGCATTTGTGATTACTATTCTTATTTCATTATTGTTTTTTATTTTATATATATATATATATATATATATATATATATATATATATATATATATATATATATATATATATATATATATATATATATATATATATATATATATATTGAAATAATTTATTCAAATCCTGAAGTATATTGTCAAACAGTTTCAAAGGATTTGCTAAATAGTAAATCCTACTTGCAGTCAACAACGTCTTCTTAAAGTGCTTGCTTGAATATTGTTGCCATTACATTCGTTTCTTTTCTATTTTTGTAAATGGTTAAATAAGAAAAAAAAATCTGAAGTACAGGTAGTACAGGCCAATTTGCAGAATGATGGCACATCTGTAACATTGTGATCTTTGTTTCGAGTTGGCTATAGAAATTTGTTGTGGCAGTTCTCCGTGCCTCTCAAAAAAAAAAAAAAAAAAAAAAATCACTATTGAGGTTGGCCTCGAACAAACTGCTACATTTTTTTTTTTCACTTTTTGTAGCATTGATGTTTCCCTTGTTCAAGCTTTGAATTTTATTTAAGTTTTGGTTAGAAGTTTGGCCAGCTTTTTCCTTTTTTTTTGTTTAGTCTTGAGTTTGTTTTATTTGTGGTTCTTTTGGTTGAGGCGTTGTGACTGATGCCAAATTGAACTATAGCTTGATATTGTTTTTTATTAGAGATTATTGGCTGATGCTATGGACTCCGTTTGCCTTTTTGTACCCAATTGTGAAGGATGAAGGAGAGATTCATTGGTCATACCATTTGGCAACATTTCGTCCCAACAATCACTTTTTGTGCTAGAGATGAAGGATCTGTCAGTTGTGTCACTAAATAGCATATCGTCCCATCTCTTTTTTAACACTAGAGGATGAAGGAGCTATATAATGATGATAGTAAAGGTATAAATTATGATTAGTTAAGGTGCTAAGTGGTGACTTGTACTAATTAATCTATGTTTTAGGACAGTAAAACTCATTTGTAGGACTTTAAAGGCATTGAATGTTTTTTATATCTAATCGTAAAGGATGGGAAAGGGTCCCACTAGTTGTATCACTGATCATACTGCTTGACCATATCTCGTCTGATCCATTCCTGTTGGAACTAGCGGGTGTGGAAGCTTGGCAATGATGATAGAGATTTCGATTTCTATTTAAGGGAATTGGACTTACTCATCCAACTGCTATTGATATTTTCAACATTTTTCTTTGCTCTTAGAGCAGTTATTCGCATCCTTGAAGATGGTAGAGAACGGTTGAATGATGCTACAATATGACGTGCGTAGGAGATAATAACAAAATGATTCAAGTTACCATTACCACCAAGTTACATTCCTTGAAGTAGTGGATTTATGACTACACATATTACAGATTATGGTACATGTGAGGCTATTTTGTCGAATTCATATTGAAACCCACAAGTTTTGTACGTCGGAGTTGTATCTATTGAGGGTAAGAACAAAGAGATGCTGTTGACATAGGTAGAACGATAGAACATACAAAATTTTTTTTTTGCACAAACTAGTATATGATCCAATATCCTGATTTTAGCACTCAAATTTTTAGCGCCACAATAACCATCGAAGTTTCACTGGAAGAATTTTGCTATATAGATTAATATTTTTTTTTGACAATTCTAATTTGACCATTAATTAAATTTAATGAGGAATTATATGATGACTTGCAGGACCATAACTTTAATTCTTAACCAATTTTAAGATCAATTGAACTTGCATTGGTACATTTTCTTTTGCCTGAAATAAACGTAAATTAAAAACCAAATTAAGAAACCAATAATGTAAGTGATGATACTATCTAGAGCTCAGAGTTGGAAGATTGTGATCAAGAGAGTGATCCTACTAGATTTAATGGGTCATGAGATGCTTCGTGATAGAGCATTTAGTAGAGTTGAAATGTCTGCCAAGATGATGTTTAGTACTTAGTTTGTTTAACTTTGATGGACCTTTAGATGATGAAACAGATATGAAAGAAAATTTAATACCCTCTGAGTTATATGTTGGTATGTTTTTCTAAAATAGATCTTACCTATAGTCTGCAATTAATACATGATCTACTCATAATATTGTTGAATATAAGAAAGTGTCATCAAATGATTCTAGGTTTTTAATCAGATATATGGACCATCATGATATTTCTTATCATTTTTCCTAGATTAAGATTTCAAATTATTTTGAAACCAATTGAGATAATTGGACGTATAGTTGCCTAGGTTAATGTGCAATTATATATGAAGGAATGTGATGCAAGAAGAAATGTTATAAGAGCAATTTTTGATTGTTAGGAGAAGTAAGGGTTATCAAAATTGGGTTACGGGTCGGATTTGGATCCATCTTGGAACTGACCCGGTACTGTTTGACTTGACCCAAATTCGACCATTTTTGCAAATGGGTTAATTTTTCAAACCCGAACTCGATCCACATAGTGGTTGATGTAGTTCTTTGACTTCGCTCTTTGGACGACGTTCCCTTCCAGTCGGATTAGAAGCAACGATGAGAGTTTGCTCGTTGTCACTAGGCCGACTCCTTCATAGTTGTTCAACTTCACTCCTTGGACGACGCTCCCTTCCAGTCAGATCGGAAGTTACAACATTTTGATCGGAAGCAACGGCATGAGTTTTCTAGCTGTCACTTGGCCGGCTCCTTCGTAGCTGTTCGACTTCGCTCCTTGGACAATGTTCCCTTCAGTCGATTCAAAAGTTACAACATTTTGATCAGAAGAAATGGCGGCCGAGGGGAGTTCGCACTTCGCTCGTTGTTACTCACTTGGCCGGCTCTTATGTTGTTGTTCAACTTCGCTCCTTGGACGATCTTCCCTTCCGATTGGATCAGAAGTTGCAACATTTTGATCGGAAGCAACGACGAGAGTTCGCTCGTTGTGAAGGTAACCAAATCTTGTAAATACCTCGAGCTACACTATTTTGTGTTAAAATTGGGTCATTTTTGGGTTTTCGGGTCAACTCAAACCTGATCCGAAATTTGAAACGGGTCGAAAATTAGGACCCAAATCCGACCCGTTTCGGGTTGACCCAAACCCAAAATTTTGGTGTCATGTTCGAGTTGACTTTTCGGGTCATGTCAATTTTTGACACCCATAGGAGAAGTCAGGCAGGTCTCTAAAATCCTTTCATAGAAGCAATGAGATTATTAATGCTAGGTACATTTTCTAGATTTGCTTTCGCTTCATCACATTGTTTTAGAAATTTGATCTGGAGTTTCGAAGCATCTATTGTTGGTTTGTTTCATTATTGCCCTGTACTAAATCTAAATAGCACTTCTTTTGAGTGAAGAGTATAAAGGTACCTTGCTAATTGTTGTTGGGATTAATTTTAATCATAATTTGTTCAAGCTTGCATTTGATGTCATCGAGCCAGAATCCAATGAATCATGGAAGTAGTTATTGCATAACTTGTAGGAGTCCAATGAAACCATTCTTTGTCATCATAAACTTTGCTTGGTATATGATGAGCACCCTGCTTTAGTTCATGTTTGTAGGGAGATCTTTATTTAGGTTGTTCATCGTAATTATTTGTCTTTTAAGGGAAAAATTTAAGATTAATGGGATTCAAAGGGTGTGAAAATGTTGTAGGAGAAAGTATATTATGTTTAGAGCAATGTTTAAAATTGCGCAATACGAGGCTCGCCTCAACACAATTCCAGTGAAAAGCGTTTTGAGGCTTACGCCTCAAGTTTTTTTGAGGCTTGCGCCTCAGCTTTGGTTGAGGTCCGCTTTTAGGTGTGCCTTGCCTTGTTGGCCCGAGGCTTACACCTCACATAATATATATTATTTAAAACTTGCATAAATCCTAAAGTAAAACCCTTAATAAATCACACATTCATGCACCATTGATTTGCAGCAACTTCCTCTCCACTGCCTCAACCTCTAGCCTTCGCCACAACCACCATCGTCGCCTCTATTAAGGATCACTTAAAAGCAAAACAAATCACAATTCTAAAAATTTTGTAGTATTAATCTCATATTTATGTTGATGAAAAATATTTATGAAAGAGAAAGATGATTAAAATAAATGAAGAAGAAGCATATTGAGAGATATTGGACTTAACAGGATGAGACATATCAGGGTCCAATTTATTATAATGACGACTCAAATAAAGACCCCTTAGTGATGACAGTACAAGTGCTTTTTTAGTTGTTGCCAACTATTTCAATCATTTTTAGAAATTAAATATGAAAGAGTAGGAAACTATAAAAGAAAGAATTGTAGTTGAATTTATGTTATATGATACTTTTATGCAGTTTATATATTGAATATATTTTTGCTCATGTAATATTTATATTTCAATTATAAATTTTTACTTGATACTTTATTCCTTGTGCATTTTTTTCATATGTATGTCAATTTACTACATAATTCAATAAAAATATAATATCATATTTTAACATATTATTTGAGTATTATATAAAAAATTATTTTTAACCTTTATTTTCACTTATGCAATTTTTTTATTTTGAGACTCAAGCCTCAAAACTCCTCGAGGCTTATGCCCTCATGAATAAAAAATGCCTCAATACACACTTGCTCAATTTTAAACATTGGTTTAGAGTAAGATAATCTAAGTATTTCTAATTTGCAAATAACAAATCATTTTAATTTAAAGAAGAATAACATGTTGATTAAGTAAGACTTGACAAAATGTACGTTTATTATAATGATGGTTTTTGCTATAAAATAATGATCTTATATGCTTTTAAATCTTTGAATGACATTCTAAGGTGTGCATATATACTATAATATAATTGTGTTTGTCTTCGAAAGGATGCTGCAAGCGAGGGTTAGAATACATATGATATGATATCATTTTTTCATAGGAAAAAACGATCGTAGGTTTTTGTACTATACGCAAGCATGTGAATAGAAGATTAGATTGAATCATACATATAAATAGGGGTGCAAACGAGTCGAGTCGAGCTCGAGTCAGGTGATGTTCGAGCTCGACTCGCGAGTCAAATATCGACTCGAGCTCGAACTCGAGTCGAGCTCAAACTCGACTCGCGACACAGAAATAAGCACGTCGAGCCGCTCGAGTTCAGTTTCTCACCCGCACCTTTTTCCCGCCCGTTTTTCGGTCAGCGAGGGCAAGCGGCGTGCAGGAGAAAAAAATATTTCGTGCAGCGAGCCAACGGCGTTGCAGGCTTGTTGCAGCGGGCGCTTTTTCCATTTTCTATTTTAAAAAAATTTGTCCTTTGTGTTTTCCGGTGGATAAAGCAATGAAACATTTCCCAAACTTCAATTCCAGCCGTTAATTACTGCTTTTTCCCGTGGATAAAACATTTAATTCAAAAATTTTTCCCTCTACCTCATTAACATTTGACAGGTCTTGGAAACATATCCCAATATTTAATATATATTGGAAGTTATTGACTCTACATGCAGTTTTTTTTTTAAATTAACTAAAGCCGATTATTTGTTTAGATTAAAATTGATAAAAATAATAATTATTTAATTTTATATAAACAAAATTTATTTGAGCCGGCTCACGAGCCGAGTTGGGCTCAAGCTTGAACTCGAGCTCGTTTACCAAACGAGCTCGAGTTTGAGCTCGTTTATCAACTCGTGAGCTCGATAAGCTCGGCTCTTGAGCTCATAAACGAGTCGAGCTCGAGCCGGCTCGCGAGCTGACTCGGCTCACTTACACCCCTACATATGAATATCTATGGAGAATAACGATTTTTACCTACACATCTCGATGGATAATATTATGTAAGACTTGATAGTCACGAGATTTTTTTCATTCAATATATAAGCTCAAATGAGATTTTTTTTGATGTGTATGTCGGTTCTCCATGGGCGCAAGCTTCTGTGGTTAATTATATGGTTAATTATATTTGGGGTTTTGATCCAAGAATACTCTCGATTAAGAACAATATATTATTCTCTTCTTAGTTTGGCGCACAAACGGGTTCCTATGTTTGATTTTGAAGGGGATAAATTTTTATCTTTATTTTTTTTGCTGAGAATTAAAATTTTCAAATGTATGAAGATTTGATGAAAAATTTGACTTTACAAGATCAAAAATTGATTTAATATCTAAGAAGCAACTAATGATCTAAAGTTTATTTTAGATTTATAGAAGACATATTAGGGAATTTACAATTTGGTCTTATGCCTTCCTGTAGTGAGCTGCCAGTTAATGTCTGAAACATAATCAATCGCCTTATGAATGCAAGAAATGATAGCTCTATCCTACGGAGTTAAGGATTTTAATTCAAAGATTTAAAACATGAATATAAAGAATATGCAAATGAATATATCTATCACCATAAATATATGAAGCGAATGCATAAATAAAATATTTTATTTATTTACTTGAAAATAAAATCAACCTAGGGTCTGTGAGAAAATAAGGTGGTCATGCTCAACCATAACAAATCTAGTTTATACACTTATAAAATATGTAGATTTAAATCTATTTGCTTATCGTCTTCTGGCTCTGAATTTTTTTATAGAATTTCGAAAGGGAATACCTTTTAAAAGAGGGAATTATCTTTTAGAATCAAATGTGACAGGTGTGTTTGTTCTTAAGCCCGTTCAATCTAATACTCATTTGCCTTTCTAAAAGGAGTCTGGCACAAGGATATAAAATTCTTATTTTTAAGTGTTTTATTAATAATTATTTATGTTGAATAGTGATTGCCTTTGTTAAACTAGGGCTGTGAAATTTATTTATCTTGATTAATTGTGTTTAATTATTATTTATTAATGTTCATTAGTTTGGATTGATTGGGTTAATTAGTTATTGAATTATTGAGATTTTATTAAATTTTCTTAATTTTTAATGGTTTTTTTAATAATTGAGTTGACTTAAAGTTTTACTTTTTGATTCACTTAAAATTTTTAGTGTTTACGATTTTTTAATAAATATTAGGTTTAATTTAAAGTTCAATGCCTTTGAATTTATGTTATTCGATTTTATTCAGAATTATTTATAAATTTTATCAATTCAGTCCATTAATTAGTGAATTAATTAAGCGGTTAATTAAAAAAAAATTACAATTTTAGTAGTTGTATGTTTAATTTGACGAGGCTTTTAATTTTCATATGTTTAGAATTTAGTTAGAGCCAACATATACAACACATTACTCGACGTACGTGAGACTTGCCACTTCTACAAGCAGCGAACAAATCAATGCAATGAAATCATCATACAATACAACGAAATTGATGACCACTCCATACCAAATGATGCAATGAAAACATCATACCTATGGACATTAGTGAGCATAGAAAGAAAATAATGTTGTGTGTATATGTATTTGATATTTAGAGATTTTATAAGTGATTGTTTATGTGACATCTTGTCTAAAACATGCTATGCGAATTCATTCAACCAATGAGAATTATTTTCCTGATTAAAGCCTGAGTGAGGGTATTAGCAAGAGACTCATCTAATTAATTTTGAGTCGAGAGTTAAAATAGTGTCTACATTGGATAAGACTTATGCACACATTAATCAAGCTCTAACAAAATTTAATTATCAAATAAACTCATTGAATGAATATAAGAAAATAATACATGAATAAAGCCGACACAATTACGAATAACTTGAGTTTAAAGGAATGTGAACTTGACTGATCATGCTACCGTTGTTGGCTCGCATCCGTTTGTTGCCTAGGTCCTCATTGAGTTGGATATCTCTAAATCATGCCCTGAGTTTGTTTGGATTGCTTCGGATAATTTAGGTTAGATTCAACAAGTTGTTTTGGAGGAGTTTCCTCCATTTTGTGATCATTGCAAATTCCTTGGTTATTTAAAAGAAAATTGTAGTTTGCTTCACCCTCTTTGTTAATGTTTCATTGGAGAATGTTGGTTTTGCCTAGGCCCTTGTTCAGGAAGCTACTGATGTTATGACTTCTGACCCATTGATGAACCTTTCCCCTGTACCTAAGTGGTCTGATCAAAATTTGGTTAATGGGATTGAATTATAGGTTAATTTTGCCATTGTTGGTGTTGACGTGGAAATTCCTATTGAATCTCCTGTTTTGCCGAATGTGGGTGAGGCTAATGAGGATAATCTCTTAGAGGTTGTTCAACTAAATGAAGTTGCTTGCCTGTCGCTTGTTGTTGTTTTGGTGGGTCCTTCATGTGGAATTAATGCGGTTGGTTTTGGGGATACTGAACCACATCATTGCTTAGTCAATTCATTAGCTAGTCCCAATGTATCTCCTGGATCTAATGTGGATGCCCGTGATGCTGAATCTATGAGTTCCAATGATTCTGTTGATTGCGATTTGGTTTCACCTATGAGTGGTGAGGTGGCTAATATCTTGGTTACTCCTACCCAATTTAGTCCTTTCTTGCACAAGGGTGATGATTAGGTGGCTAAGATTGTTGTTGGTGTCCCTCTGGTTGATGTGCTTATATCAGTTATTTTGAGTGATGCTTTGTTAGCTCAATTTGCTTGTAAATCAAGGGAGGAGGTGAATAATGGTGATTGGTTTGATGATGGAACTTTCTCAGCAGGTGGGGAGGAAATGATTGAGAATGATTTGAAGTCTCAGGATAATTTTGATTTAAATATACTTTCAATTGTTGATGTTGGCTTTTTTAAAAAAGAGTGGTAAGTATAGAAAATAGAAATAATAATAAAAAAAGAGTTCTCTGTTTGGGTTTATCTCCTGTTGGTGTTTGTATGGTTGGGGCTGTTTTCCATCTTTGATTAATGTGGGTGCTGCTTTTGATCCTTTTGGTTGGATTGTTTTGGCGAGATTTTTGGTTTGGCCTTCACGAATTGAGGTTTGGGCAATGATGTGGCGGTTTTCTTGTTTATCAACACATGGATGTCTGTGGCATGTTGGCAACCTTTGGGGGTGTTTCTCTTGTTCTGTTTGGTGGCCTTGTCGGTGTGGACATTTGCTTGCCCTCATCTGAATGGTCCTTGCTTAGCTTCTGGGTGGTGGTAAAAAGATTACTGCCAAGGATTAAGCCCGCTGACTTTTGTCGTTTCTCCTGGTTGTTGTATCATTTAAGTTGTTTTTTTGTATTGTATTTTTGAATGTCTTTGGTAGGACTTGTATCTTTTTTTTTTATGTTAACGCGCAAGTCCCTTCGTGGGTTTTTTTTTTATAAAAAAAAAGGAAAAAAAAAATGTGAACTTGAATAGATCCCAGTATATATGAATCTAATTTTTAACCAAATCAATACAACTATACCAATATAAAAATTTTAATTTTTAAACTAAAAAAAAAACCACTTTACCAATAGAATTATTTTCCATTACTTATCTGTAAAATCATTATTTAATTTTGGAGAAGTTCGAAACAAGAAACTATAAATTGATAATCCTTCTTGAGCTTAAATTGGTATTGCTGAACTCGTTTTTTTTTTATATAAAACAAATTCATACAAGTAACTGAATGAAGAAAGTGCATAAGCACGCTACATGACAAATAAACCAACAGATTATAATTAAGAAATCATGGCATGAGACGGTTGAGATAATCCTTCAAAGCTATATATGCAATATGTTTGATGGCAAATACATTACTGTATCAGGAAACATAGAATAAATTTACCAACTATATATATATATATATATATATATATATATATATATATATATATATATATATTGGCATATATGAAAAATCCCAAATAACTCTTTATACATCTTTACCTTGACAGAAGGAATAAATGGCAGCTCAAAACATCCATCATCGTATTTTTTTATGGACAACATGGACAACCATGCCTTTGGTTCTTCCCTTGGTTGAATAAAGGTAAGCATGAGCGACATGTAGTTTGGGACGAAATCCACAAATCAACAGATGGAGATGGCCAGAGTTGACGGTTGGCTGGGTTGTGGCACGGTGGTGGTATAGCAGGAGGTCGACGGGACGACATCTGTCGGCTGGGAAGAGGTCGAGGGGCTAGCGTCAGCGGCTGGTAGTTACTGGTGGGAGAGAGAGGAGCCGGCGGCTGTGAGAGAGGAAGTTGGTGAGATTCACGGTCAAGGAAGAGGAGGTGGATTGCGGCTCATTGGAGTCGGAAGAGAGGATTGGGGTGTCTAATGAAAGGCAAATTGTTACGTTCGGTGTCCGGATTCGTCCGTACACCAATCCAGATGTGCCATGTCACCAAAATACACCGGGTCTCAGTGTATTTGAGTGACGTGGCGCGTCTGGATTGGATGTCCGGACGTCCAGTGACTAGACGTAATAATTCGCCCTAATGAAGAGAGTGTCTGAATGACGCCTTCATCGTGATTCTCCTTGGGTTTTGTCGATCATACCCTTAATAAAATTTGTTAAGAGAATAGTTTGAATTTACCTCATAGCCCTTGATGCCTTCGATTAGATGGTTGATATTGAATGCTACTTTTGCTGTTAAATCTAAGCCACTAAATAAGAAATTGCTCAAATTGACAAGATAGACAAAATGAAGTTAAAATAATTTTGCACACGAGCTTAATTTAAAATATTAATTGAATGATAAGTATTTATTAATTCTATTATTTTTTTATTTAATTTAATTTATTAGATTTAATTTTAAAGTAATCAGAATATATATACTTGTGAGCAATTTCTTATATATTATGATTAATTTAAAATTAAATCTAATAAAAAAATTTAAATAAAATAAAATAAAAAATAATATAATTAATAAATACTTGAGTACAAAATTATTTTAACTTCAATTTTTATATCTTACCAATTTGAGCAATTTCTAATTTAGTAGCTTATATTTAACATCAAAAGCAGCATTCATATCAGCCTTCTGATCGAGGGAAGCAAGGGCCATGACATATATTCAAACTATTATCTTAGCAAGTTTTATTAAGCGCATAGTCGACCACACCCAAGGGGATTTATGTTGAAGGCTTCATTCCAGACGGGAAATTATTAGGTCCAGTCATCGGACGTGTTCGGAGCTCAATAAAAATGCTCCCCAATCTTCTCTTTTGACTCCAATGAGTCACACTCCTCTTCCCCAACCGTTGATCTCGCTGACCTCCTCTCTCCCTGTCACGACCCAACCCGACCGGAACGGATCCCGCTCGCATCGGGCCGCGACACAACTGTTGAAAATCCATGATCTAGCTTTGGAATTTGCTTCAGAACTTTCTTCCAAATATTAAATAGACAGAAAAACACAGAGCTACTATAAACATCCAAATACAGAACATTTCATCTATCTTTTCTTTCATCAAAATAATCATATACAGATACAGTGCATGCTACAGACAGAAAGAACATAACAGAAACAGAAAAGCCATGACTGTATAAAATCAACAATACAAAATACCTAATCTCAGATCAGACACAAAACTTATAGTCCAAGACCTACTTCCATTTCCCAGAACCTGAAAACCACGCAGAAAATAAGGATGAGCTAACAGCTCAGCAAGACATCACTCACCAATCAAAATCATCAGAAATTCACATCAGAAAATAGCCGTACGGAAATCATAGAACAGATACTTGATCAACAGAAATCAAACAACTGATACAGAAAATTGAAGTCATGTCGAATCGGAGCTCAGAACAGATATCATAAAACTTTCAAGTCACAAAGCAGACAGAATCGTACGGAATAACCAGAATCGTATAAAAATCAGAAATCAGATAAAATCACATTCATATCAAATAATTCTAATCAGATAATTCATAAAACAGATCAGATAAGTCACAACACAGATTATCAGATATCAAACATCAGATTTCAAATAATATATCACATATCAGATTTCAGATTCCCAGACCCTTATAGAATCTCTACGGATTCTATCCCCTTATGCCTCCCTTCCCTGACACTTACAGAATCTCGACGGATTCTGGCCTCTTATGTCTCCCTTTGTGCTTATAGCACCAGAACAGAACAAATATTCGGAATTCTAGAACAGAACTTATTTTCAGATTTCCCTGACACTTACAGAATCTCAAAGGATCCTGGCCCCTTATAACTCCCTTTTGATAGCATACAAACACTTCAATTCATTCAATGTATCAATTTAGAAAAATCAAAATTCATACGAAAAATCAGCGGCATAACGGCAGTATACGGAATTTACACAAAATTCATAGATTCAGAAATTTATCAAATTATCACAGAATATCCACAACAACATTATAAGAGTTTTACTGTACTGAAGTAATAATATCAGACATCAAGATAAATTGTTATTCGAATAAAACTTAGCAGAATTCAAAATACCTGGTAAAAATCTTTCAGACCATACTTAAAATGTGCACAATTATCATCTAAAAAACATACCAAAAGTTACGCGGTAAAACCTTTGTTAGAAGAAAATAATACCAGAAATTCGCTAACGGAATCAAAATCCGGAACAGAAAAGTCGTCAAAATTCTCGTTTCTGAAAATTGAGAAAGGCGGAATGTGCCTTACCTCGAGTTGATCAACTTTCCCAACTACATCAATGAACGAAAAAGAACCGGAGTCGCTCAAAAATCCACTTTTCTTCTTTTCCCTTCATTTTTCTCTCTCCTCGGCTTGCGTTCCCTTCAAAAACGATACTATATAGATATTTATTAAGCAAGATCGTCCCGGACGATGTCTCGATTCGTCCCGGACGATTTTCTCTGGACTCAAATCGTCCAGACGAAAATAAATTCCAATTTCTTTATCCCTAGACGAAACTCTCTATTTGGTTCGTCTCGACGGTTCGTCCCGACCCTTCCAGGTTCGTCCAGATGAACCATACAGATTTCTTCAGTTCGTCCCGTACTAAGGTCAGTTCGTCCGGGACTAACAGCACTAAAAAAATAGCTTTGGAGGGGTTTTACAATTTACCCACCTTAAGAAAAATTTCGTCCACGACATTTCCAAAGTAAACTGAGTCAAAACAAATACGTATATGACTACCTCATGTCCGACTCCTTCTCCCAAGTCGCTTCCCGTGCTGTTCTGTGCTTCCACTGCACTTTAACCATATGAATCTGTTTACTTCTTAACTTACGCACATCATAGGTCAAAATTTTCTTAGGTTTTTCTTTGTACTGCAGACTCTCCTGAATCTCAACCTCATCAGTAGACATTTTCTTGTCAGATTCAGATATCCACTTTCTCAAAGAGGATATGTGAAAAATATTATGCATATCAAACAGCTGATCTGATAATAACAATCTATAAGCAGACTTCACACATGCCCCAGAAAAGAAATGCTCTTCAGCCAGAATTCACACTTGGAAAACTTAGCATACAACTGATGCTGCCTCAAAGTCTCCAACACAATGTTCAAGTGTCTAGCATGATCTTCCTCAGAAGCAGAATACACCAGAATATCATCGATGAAGACGATCACAAACTGATCCAGATACTCCTTGAACACTCTGTTCATCAGATCCATGAAAATAGCAGATGCATTGGTTACCCCAAAAGGCATAATCAAAAACTCATAGTGTCCGTACCGAGTACTGAAAGCTGTCTTCGACACATCAGCTTTCTTCACCTTCACCTGATAGTATCCAGATCTCAAATCAATATTTGAAAATATAGAAGAACCAGAAACCTGATAAAAAAAGTCATCAATTTGTGGTAATGGATACTTGTTCTTGATCGTGACTTTATTCAAATCTCTGTAATCAACACACATATGGAGTGTTCCGTCCTTCTTCTTCACAAACAGTACAGGTGCTCCCAAAGGAAAAATACTATGACGAACAAATCCTCTATCCACTAACTCCTGGAGCTGAACTTTTAACTCAGAAAGTTCTTTCGGTGCCATCCTATACGGAGCTTTTGATATTGGAGTTGTACCCGGAAAAATATCAATACAGAACTCAATATCTCTATCCGGAGGCAAACCAACCAACTCCTCAGAAAATACATCAGAAAACTCCCGTACAACCAATATATCATAAACAAAACCCACATCTAGGTTCATATCCCATACGGAAGCCAAAAATACCGGGCAACCCTTCTTCCACATTCTTCTGACTTATAACATAGAAATCAGACACGATAGAACACCTCGTAATCCTTGAAATACACATCTCTCACCATCCATAAGCAAGCTCACTTGCTTCTTCAAACAATCAATCTGAGCCTCATACAAACTCAGCCAATCCATACCCAAAATCACGTCGTAGAACACCTCGTAATCCCTGAAATATCAAGCTCACAGAAACAAAACTTTCGGGTGATCAAACTACTTCAAGCTGGCAAAAAAATAGAAAGAGAAACCGGTAGCAAAACAGAATCCAGATGCAAAGCATCAAAACAGCGCTCAGAAAGAAACGAGTGACTGGCTCCAAAATTAAATAGAATATCATAGGGATGTTCAGAAATATAAATCGTACCTGTCACCACATCCGGAGCATCTCAAGCCTCATGCTGACTCAAACTGTACACGTGGCTGAACTGGAGCTGGAGCTACTGAACCACTAGACTCCTGCTGACTACCAGTAGGTTGTCTTCGTGCCACAGAACTCGACCCACCACCTCTATTAGAGGATCCTTCAGTCATAGTATGTGGAGGAACAGTCCTCGGCCTTCCTGGTTTACTATCAGATCGGAATTTAGATCGTCTATCAAATCCAGCCTGTGGACACTCTGCAATCCGATGTCCTGGCTGACAACATTTGAAGCACTAAGTAGTCGTCCTGAAGCACTGGCCAAAATGTCGTCGTCCACAAGTTTGGCACACAGGTGTTCCTTTGACTGATCCCGAACTAGTCACACTGGTAGCGGCAGTACCATAAATTATAGTGGATCTCGACTGTCCACTCCTCCTGGGGTCTCCACAAACAAATCTTCTCTTGCCAGAGGAACCACTACTAAAAGCATCACCCATGAATCTCTTCCTACTTGCAGTCCACCGCTGCTGAGTAGCCATCAAATCGTTCTCTATCAGACGAGCTCTCTCCATAAGCTCAGAGAAATCAGAAATATGAAATGGTACCAGGGGCTGCCTCAGACTATCTTGTAGTCCCCTCAGAAATCTATATCACTTCTCAGTAGAAGTACTTACCAACTGCGGAGCATATCGGGCTAAAGCAGTAAACTCTGCCTCGTACTAGATCATAGTCCTGCTCCCCTGAACTAGCCTCAGAAAAGTCTCCTGCATCTGCTGTCTTGTAGGAGGTACAAACCACGCTCAAAATATCTCATAAAACTATTCCTAAGAAATCAGAGAGTTTAGCTTTCCTTGGAACTTTTCCTCCTACTGGACCATCCACCAATGTTCAGCCTCGTCATCCAACAAAAAAATTGCCAATGGTACCTTCCTATCCGACGGACATTGCATACCGTCAAAAGTCTTCTATAACCTTCTCAGCAACTCTTCCGCTGCTCTGGGCTCAACTGTACCCTTAAACCTCGGAGGTTTCAATCTTAGAAATATCTGTAGATGTCTATCCACATCCTCAAATCGAACAGTAGAGGCTCTACTCTGAGTCTCGCTTATCATCTGAGCAACCAATGTAGCAAACTGAGAAAGTGTATCAGAACCAACCACTGGGGCAGTACTTGTAACGCCCCAGACATCCATAGTGAAAGGATTCGTCGACAGTCATGATCAACCACCATTCCTGCTCCCTTGCTCTGACCTGAAATTGTTAACCACATATAATGAGCTTCAAAAAGCCCAGCAGGGCACCTAATACCTATAACTGAAATCAAAGCACGATACTGGAAATAATATGCATGTCAGTCAATCAAATCCATAACAGTCTATTGCACATGATCAATGAATCTATGCAGATACGAAAATCAAATAAATAACAGTAGTCAATGCAGCGGTAGTGGAATCAATAAACAGTAGAAAATCAGTTGATCAGTCAAATCAATCGTATCAAATCGAATCAATCAAAATAATACTATCTGGTCAATTAAATCGATCGGTATAAAATCATAAAATCAATACAATAAAGCCCAATCTATACTAGTAATGAATCAAATGCAGCAGTATAATACAATGCAGAAGCAGCAGTATCAATGAATCAATTATAATATCCATACAGTATCTATAATAGTAGCAATGCGCAGTGACAGAATATAAATATCAATGAAATCGTACGATAGAAGTAAGTCAGTAAATCCGTCAGTAAATCCAAATCAATAAAGTAATTAAATCTATCACGAGTCAATGCCATACACATGCATTTCAATACAATAGTCTTATTGAACAAGTACATTCACTGGCTATTCGATAATCCATAGTGCTGTTGTAGATATCCATACGTTGGTTCAATAAGAGTCATCACTCTGTGCCCGTCGGCATAAGAATCTCCTTATGCCTCCAATTCAATATATCAATGATCAATAGTTTAAAGGAAAGCCCGTCGGCCCACCATCCTGTACAGGTCAATAAATCTCCAACCAACAGTTCAACCAGTCTTTACTTGTCTTTCAGTAACAATAATCATATATTCACATTCGTACGCATATCAATTCAAATCATCAATTTCAGAAAGATCGGAAATCGTACGAAAATCCAGCGGAAGTATACGAAATTTACACAGAAATTCCAAAAATCAGAAATTACCAAATTAATACATAACGTGCACGACATCAATATAAGACTTCTATTCTACTGAAACAACATCAATCAATAACTTGATATTTATCTATTCGATCAAAATCGCACAGAACCCAAAATAACTGGTAGAATCGTCACAGAAAATACTCAAAACGTGTAGAATAATCATATCAATAACATCTCAAAAGTTGTGCGGTAAAACTTTCGTCAATACGAAATTATGCGCGTTTTTCGGTAACAGAAACACAAATCTGAGCACAGAAATACAAAAACTTAAAATCTTCAAAAATAAAAATAGGATTCGGAGTCCTTACTGCGAGATAAACAAATCCTCCAACTGCGTCGTCGGACGAAAAGCACTCCGCAGGCTCCAAAATCAAGCTTTCCTCTTCTCTTTCTCTCTCCTGCCTTTTCTCTCTCTTCAAAAATAATCCAAATATCTCAATTCCGATATTTATCAACACTGATCGTCCCGGACGATCCAAAATTCATCCCGGGACGATTGCCTCGGGCAGAATTTCGTACAGACGAAATTAAAATTCGTCCGGACGACTTGCTCTCTGGACAAATTTCGTCCAGACGGATCGTCCCGACTCTTCCAGGTTCGTACAGACGAAAATGATATATTCTTCACAAATTTCTTCAGTTCGTCCCATACTAAATCTAGTTCGTACGGACGAACTGCACTAAAAAAAATCAGCTTTTCAAGGGTTTTACAATCTATCCACCTTAAGAAAAATGTCGTCCTCGACATTTCACTTTAGAGATCGAATGCAAAATCGATACAAAGCAAATCTGTCCAATCAAAACTCAAATCAAAATTAAATAGAATCAAAATCAAAATCAAAACTTGTCGGAATCCATACAGTCATTCAATGCATTCAATAATATGTCATTCAATTGTATGCAAAATGATGCACTTGAAAGAATCTATTCTACCAAACTATCAATCAAATCCTTTCACTACACTTGCTCTGATACCAATTGTAACGCCCCAGGCATCCATAGTGAAAGGATTCGTCGACAGTCATGATCAACCACCATTCCTGCTCCCTTGCTCTGACCTGAAATTGTTAACCACATATAATGAGCTTCAAAAAGCCCAGCAGGTCACCTAATACCTATAACTGAAATTAAAGCACGATACTGGAAACAATATGCATGTCAGTCAATCAAATCCATAACAGTCTATTGCACATGATCAATGAATCTATGCAGATACGAAAATCAAATCAATAATAGTAGTCAATGCAGCGGTAGTGGAATCAATAAACAGTAGAAAATCAGTCGATCAGTCAAATCAATCGTATCAAATCGAATCAATAAAAAAATTACTATCTGGTCAATTAAATCGATCGGTATAAAATTATAAAATTAATACAATAAAGCCCAATCTATACTAATAAGGAATCAAATGCAACAGTATAATACAATGCAGAAGCAATAGTATCAGTGAATCAATTACAATATCCATACAGTATCTATAACAGTAGCAATGCGCAGTGACAGAATATAAATATCAATGAAATCGTACGATAGCAGTAAGTCCGTAAATCCATCAGTAAATCCAAATCAATAAAGCAATTAAATCCATCACGAGTCAATGCCGTACACATGCATTTCAATACAATAGTCTTATTGAACAAGTACAATCACTGGCTATTCGATAATCCATAGTGCTGTTGTAGATATCCATACGTTGGTTCAATAAGAGTCGTCACTCTGTGCCCGTCGGCATAAGAATCTCCTTATGCCTCCCAATCAATATATCAATGATCAATAGTTTAAAGGAAAGCCCGTCGGCCCACCATCATGTACAGGTCAATCAATCTCCAACCAATAGTTCAACCAGTCTTTACTTGTCTTTCAGTAACAATAATCATATATTCACATTCGTATGCATATCAATTCAAATCATCAATTTCAAAAAGATCGGAAATCGTACGAAAATCCAACGGCAGTATACGAAATTTACACAGAAATTTCAAAAATCAGAAATTACCAAATTAATACAGAACGTGCACGACATCAATATAAGACTTCTATTCTACTGAAACAACATCAATCAATAACCTGATATTTATCTATTCGATCAAAATCGTACAGAACCCAAAATAACCGGTAGAATCGTTACAGAAAATACTCAAAACGTGTAGAATAATCATATAAATAACATCTCAAAAGTTGTACGGTAAAACTTTCGTCAATACGAAATTATGCGCATTTTTCGGTAACGAAAACACTAATCTGAGCACAGAAATACAAAAACTCGAAATCTTCGAAAACAGAAATAGGATTTGGAGTCCTTACTGCGAGATAAATAAATCCTCCAACTGCGTTGTCAGACGAAAAGCACTCCGCGGGCTCCAAAACCAAGCTTTCCTCTTTTCTTTCTCTCTCCTGCCTTTTCTCTCTCTTCAAAAATAATAAAAAATATCTCAATTATGATATTTATCAACACTTATCGTCCCGGACGATCCAAAATTCATCCCGGGACGATTGCCTCGGGCAGAATTTCGTACAGACGAAATTAAAATTCGTCCGGATGACTTGCTATCGGGACAAATTTCGTCCAGACGGATCGTCCTGACTCTTCCAGGTTCGTACAGACGAAAATGACAGATTCTTCACAAATTTCTTCAGTTTGTCCCGTACTAAATCCAGTTCGTACAGACGAACTGCACAAAAAAAATCAGCTTTTCAAGGGTTTTACAGTACTACTCACCGGAGCTGCCTGACTAACACTCTGCCCATCTATCATATATTGGTCTGGCAGATCCATAAACACACAGAAAACTAGGCACAAAATAATATAATAAAAATCCAGACAAATCAGAACTACCCCGACAAACTTATAGATCAATTCCTATAGCTCTGTCTTACAATCCAAATTCTAAAACCTAGCTCTGATACCACTAAAGTTTGTCATGACCCAACCCGACCAGGACGGATCCCGCTCGCATTGGGCTGCGACACAACTGTTGAAAAACCAGGATCTAGCTTTAGAATTTGCTTTAGAACTTTCTTCCAAATATTAAATAGACAGAAAAACATAGAGCTACTATAAATATCCGAATACAGAATATTTCATCTATCTTTTCTTTCATCAAAACAATCATATACAGATATAGTGCATGGCTACAGACAGAAAGAACATAACATAAACAGAAAAGTCATGACTGTACAAAATCAAAAGTACAAAATACCTAATCTCAGATCAGACATAGAACTTCTAGTCCAAGACCTCCTTCCCTTTCCCAGAACCTGAAAACCATGCAGAAAACAAGGATGAGCTAACAGCTCAGCAAGACATCACTCACCAATCAAAATCATCAGAAATTCACATCAGAAATTAGCTGTATGGAAATCATAGAACATATACTTGATCAACAGAAATCAAACAACTGATACAGAAAACTAAAGTCATGTAGAATCAGAGTTCAGAACAGATATCATAAAGCTTTCAAGTCACAGAGCAGACAGAATTGTACTGAATAACCAGAATCATACAGAAATCAGAAATCAGATAAAATCACATTCATATCAAATAATTCTAATCAGATAATTCATAAAACATATCATATAAGTCACAACACAGATTATCAGATATCAAACATCAAATTTCAGATAATATATCACATATCAGATTCCTAGACCCTTACAGAATCTCTACGGTTTCTGGCCCCTTATGCCTCCCTTCCCTGACACTTACAGAATCTCGACGGATTCTGGCCCCTTATGTCTCCCTTTGTGCTTATAGCACCATAACAGAACAGATATTCGGAATTCCGGAATAGAACTTGTTTTCAGATTTCAGAGCTCATTTCAGATTTTCCTAACACTTACAAAATCTCAAAGGATCCTGGCCCCTTATAACTCCCTTTTCATAGCATACAAACACTTCAAATCATTCAATGTATCAATTCAGAAAAATAAGAATTCATACAAAAAATCAGCGGCATAACGGCATTATATAGAATTTACACAAAATTCACAGATTCAAAAATTTATCAAATTATCACATAATATCCACAACAATATTATAAGACTTTTACTGTACTGAAGTAATAATATCAGACATCAAGATAAATTAGTATTCGAATAAAACTCAGCAGAATTCAAAATACCAGGTAAAAATCTTCTAGAACATACTCAAAATGTGCATAATTATCATCTAAAAAACATATCAAAAGTTACGCGGTAAAACCTTTGTCAGAAGAAAATAATACCAGAAATTTGCTAACAGAAACAAAATCCGGAACATAAAAGTCATCAAAATTCTCATTTCTGAAAATTGAGAAAGGCGGAATGTGCCTTACCTCGAGTCGATCAACTTTCCCAACTATAGCAACGGACGAAAACGAATCGGAGTCGCTCAAAAATATACTTTTCTTCTTTTCCCTTCATTTTTCTCTCTCCTCGGCTTGCGTTCCCTTAAAAAATGACACTATTTAGATATTTATTAAGCAGGATCATCCCAGACGATGTCCCGATTCGTCCCGGGATGATCTTCCCTGGACTCAAATAATCCAGACGAAAATAAATTCCAATTTCTTCGTCCCTGGACGAAACTCTCTGTTTGGTTCGTCCCTACGGTTTGTCCTGACCCTTCCAGGTTCGTCCAGACGAACCATACAGATTTCTTCACAATTTCTTTAGTTCGTCCCGTACTAAGGCTAGTTCGTTCGGGACTAACAGAACTCAAAAAAACATCTTTGGAGGGGTTTTACACTCCCTATCGCCGGCTGCTCTCTACCATCTGCATGATGTTCTCTTCCACCAGTAGCTACCAAACTCTGACGCTAGCCCCTCGACCTCTTTGCTGCCGACAGACATCGTTCTGTCGACCTCCTGCGTACCACCGCCGTGCCATAGCCCAGCCAACCGTCAACTCTGGCCATCTCCAACTACTGATTTGTAGATTCTGACCCAAACTTCCTATCGCTCGTGCAGACCCTTATTCAACCAAGGGAAGAATTAAAGGAATGAAAGAGAACTAATGTTCCTTAATTAATAAAAATGAAAAAGAACATTAGATTTCATTGATATGATTTCTTTGCGTTGATAATGACAATGTATTGCGTCACATAAATTTATGAAACTTGTCATATTTGTTTCTCTTAAAATATGCATGTTACACTTGAAGCAATAAATCAATTCTTGACATACTCTTTTTTATATTTTAGTAGTCATGTGTTGAATATACCCCTATAATAAATTTTGTTAGTAAATGTTATTGTATTTAATGAATTTTGATTAAAATTGAGATGTTTATATGTCTTTTAGTTTCTCATGCCATGCTTATGTATATAATGGTTTTCAAATGCTATCTTAAATTTCACATGCATATTATTTTAAATATAAATTACTTGAAATTATGACACTTGCTTTTCTTTTCTCATTATTTGCGAGGTACATTGGAGATGAATTAGATAACAAAGTTATGGAGTATTTAGTCATCTCTATTTCTTCCAAATGGAGATGCTTACACCATTGACTAGCTTCAGTGAGGTAAATTCTAACCCCTAAGTCCCCTAAGCCTTGTATGTGATTATGATCCCCAAACTTTAGGTCCTTGTAAAAAAATCATGCATTTAATTTTTTAAATCCGCTAACTCGTTAGTGAGTAAGATTTTATTTGTTTGCGGCAAAATCAAAAATGCGTAATGTTGATTAATAACCCAATACAGTGATTAAATTATCTAAATTAAATCCTCAAGTGTATAGCTACATTTATTTTTGGGTGATTAATTGTTAAATCTAGAAAGGCTTTGATGAAATCAGTTTAAGTGGGCTTGAAGCACATGTTTTGATAAATTTGTGTTTTAAATCTCATTATAATTGGGGATCATTTGGTCTGTCAATTAGGAACTTTTATTAGGTCAGGTCATCGGACATAGAGCTACGCTCGATTGCCACTCAGATACTACTACGTACTAGCCCGAAAACCTGACCCAAACCCATCGTGATTTGTTGATTGGTCACGTGTTTTACACCATTTTGGGTCGCCCCGATGTACTTTATCTTACACGGGCGAGAAAAGTTAAAAACCCGCACATTCATTATATGTTTATTATACTATTGGTGGATTATGGTCTGAAGACGTTATAGAGTGTTTAGGGTTTACATCACGAAGATAAAGTTTTTTGCGAAGGAATGAAGTAGATGGAAGAGAAGAGAACGACTATTTCTTTGGAAGAGTTAGACGATTTCGATGAAACATTTGACACTTACAATGGAGATGAAGATTTTTCTATTTTTATACAGGTAATTTCTTATCTATACAAAGGTTTTACAATACGAATTTTTAAAATCTAGCTACGTATGATCATTTCTTTCTGTTTATCAATGAGTAGCATATTCGTACCTATAGAGAAGGTTGGAGTATTGATTGGTACACATATGGTACTGTTGGATTCTTATAGGTATTGCTCGGTATACTCCTTTTTTTTGTTTGTTTATGTCAATAATATTTACCTTGTACCTAGCTTATAGATAAGTACCATAGGTGTACCGAGATTAAAAATTTCTACATAACTCGGTATAAGTCGGTATTGATCGGTATTTATAAGATCCTTGTACTAAGCTTTTAGATAGGTACTATATGTTTGTACCGAGATAAAATTTTTATTAAAAACTCGGTATAAGTCGGTACTGAACGGTATTCATAAAATCCTTGTACCGAGCTATTTGATAAGAACCATATATTTGTATTGAGCATTTAGATAACTCAGTATTGCTCGGTATTCATAAGTATTGCTCGGTACGCTCATTTTATTTATTTGCTTACGTCGATTATGTCTACCTTATACTAAGGCTATAGATAAGTACAATAGGTGTACCGAGAAATAATGTTCGAAAATACTCGGTATGCAGTCATTGTGGTATTGCTCGGAATTAATTATTTGGCTTAATAATTTATAATACTTTGAATTATCTGTTCACAGGGGGTTTACAACTCTAAAAAAGAAGCATATGATAAATATTGCCAATATGCTCATTATCATGGTTTTAGTGTTTGAAAGAGCATCATTCATTCTGGCATAATTCAAGGAAAATAAAATCAAAGGCTTTTGTATATTCCAAAGCAGGATTCAAGAAGGAGACAGAAAATAATAAGAACGTGAAATTTTGAAAATCGACTACAAGAACTGGATGTCTGGCTATGATTAGATTTGCGATTAGTGAAGATGGAATATGGATGGTGAAAAGATCGGTAGAGAGCCAATCATGAATTGGCTAATTCAGATTATCAACATTTGCTGATATCATCTAGGCACATCAGTGAAGAAAATGCCTCAATTCTGAAATCAATGTCTGAAGATGGCATAAGAACATTTAATGTATTTTCCTATCTATCCGATGAGATGGGAGGAGTAGAAAATGTGGAATTCACAAAGAGGAATGCATACAACTACATTCAAAAGGAGAAAAGAGTTATAATTGAGAGTGGGGATACCAATTCGCTAATCGAATTATTTAAAGACCGGTCAGTTGCAGACAATATGTTTGCATGGGATGTGCAAACTGATGAAGAAGACATGTTGGTAAATTTTTTTTGGGTTGATGGGTGTTTTGATTAAAAAATATTTAAGTATGTATAGTTTTGAAAATATTTAATTATCTTTGGGAAGATTAAATCTTGAATTTTAATTTTGAAATTTAACACAACATTAGGAACGATATATCATCCCAAATGGGAGAATATCATTCACTAATTGGTTCAAATTTCAAAATCAAAATTTGAAATCAAATCCAAAAATCATTAATTTCATAATCAAATCCACGATAATAATTAATATACCTTTCCAAAGAAAGGAGATATTAATCATTATCGATCGTTTGAAAATGACGATAATGATCGTTGTATTTTAAATTTTCCAAAAATAATTAGTTAGAGATTTTGAAAGATTTTGAATTTGAAAATTAGATCTGGGTTACTAAATCTCCTACGAGCGCAAGCCCTCGTAGTTAATTACATCGTAGGAAATCAAAATTTCCTATGAAAACTCTCGATTAAAATAGCGGTATAAATTTTATTTAAGAATTTCAAAGATCGATATCAAAGGAGGAAAAGGGTAGGAATTTTCAACCGGGGTTGGTTCGGTCTTGAGCACTTATTTCTGAAATTAAAAGAAGAAGTGTAGGAGGTGTTTTGGAATTCTGAATTACTTCAGAAACACCCCAATCTATCCTAAGTGTTAGGCTTGTATTTGATTGAAAGAAATTTTTAGTTTAAGTGGTTCATTTTATTAGAAATTTGGGATTCAATTCCCGGAAGTTGAGGTCTTATGGCCCGAGCCGGCCTCAGAACCTAAGTCTAAATTGGGCACTAAAAGTTAGCACCCCGAACCTAGCTAGTGCAATGCAATTCTGGTCTTACCCCGGCCTGGATTGGGGAGCCAGCTAAACCACCTAAACGATTTTAAAATATGAATCCGGTCTTTTTATGTAGAGTGGTCGGGACGTTATTTAAGGAAGGTATTTGAGAACGGGACCGACATCTAGAGCAGATCCTAAATGGTCCCTTGAACTTATGTTGGGTTTGATGTCTAAGCAATGCAATTAAATATTAGACTCTTTTAAATTTGTTGCTAATGCGATGCATGCTAATTGACTCGATTGAATGCAAAATTTGTATGTAGCAGTTTAAAAATGTTGGCTTAGAAAATAGGTTTTTCCCTAGAGATTGCATAACATCCCCTTGACAGATCGGCACCCTCATAGGCCAGGTGGTCTGCCAGAACCCGCAGGCGGGGAGATGCCTAACAAGGTTGAGAAAGTATAATATGAATGCATGAAAAACCCTCGGCGAGTCCGAGCTTACTTCTTAAGACCGTTTAGAGTTTCTATCTTATCTTAAAAATTTTATTTAATTAAAGTAGAAGAATTTTTTGACAGACCCCTAAGAGCCTAAATTCGAATTCCAGGCTAAATCAAACACGGCATGCAAATAAAAAGACTAGAAAAACAGGAGTTCTAATGCGCAATCAATTAAATAAATTAATTAAATATATTAAATTGAATGTCCATATGGCAAGTGCCACTCATTATTACATCTCAAAAATTACAAGAAATTAAAGTGGCCGGGCACCACTGACTACAACCCAGATTTCTAATCCTAAATCAAATGATTTTGAGACTTGGGATTCTTCTCGTTGTCCAATCCTTCATCTTCTCACGAACATCTCGATTCGTCGGTTCAGGATATCCAAATGGAAAGAAACTCCCCCTTGATCGGGGTGTTATCTTTCCTCTTTGGATATTTGCAAAGTATCCTAATTTGAATTCCAAATGGAAGAAGACTCTCCCCTTTAGGAATGTCTTCACCTCTTTGGAGTTCAAATTGGATATTTATATCCCAATCTCAAATCATTTTAAATAAATACAACCTTGACTGAATTAAATTTACATTGAGAGAAATAAGAAAATCTAGACTCGATCCTGCAAGGTTATCCTAATAATCAACAGTTGTATATTCATTCCCAAGCAGTTATAATATGAAAATTTGAAATGCATTTTTTTAGCCACACTTGGCCATGCTCTTTTTATTTAAAGGGGGTCTTAAGCGCGGCAGGTACCTGTGCAAAGAGTATATATATATATTTTTTATTAACTGCCCCCTTTAATTTTAGCTCCTTGTATGAGCATGGCCACCTGCATAAGATTGCACAAGTATAATTCGCTCCTAACCTAGGGGTAAATCTAACGTACAATCAATCACAGAATGCAGGAAGTAAGTAAATAAACACATCAATTCTACTCTAGCAAACAGCATGCAGTAAAAACTCGAAAACTCGGCACACAACTGCAGAAAGTAAAACACCGACCTATCCTAAAACTAGAGTCGGTGATCCTAGCAAACCATCTAAAGTGTGTGAGGTAGGTCGTGTAGCTTTGATGTATCCTAATTAGGATTATTAGTTAAAGTTATCTAAGGTTTGATTGGTTGGAAGATTTAAGGAATTTAAGTTTGAGTTCAAATATTAATAGCTTGAAGTTAATTTTAAGACTTACTTGATTATTTGTTGGATATCACCTTTGTTTCACACCGAGGCCGTGAAGTTTATTTCACCTTCCTTGGGGCTAAGTTAATAGCCTCGTAGGCTTGGGTTACCCAGTGGTATCCGGTATAATTAAATATTTTAGGTTGATTAAGGCTTAAAAATTAATGAATTTTATTATAAATGTTTGGTTGCTGATTTTCAAAATTGGTTAATTTAAGTTTGCCATTAATCGATTCGTGGCGTTGTGCCACCAGGCTCGAGGAACCAGCCTCTTTAGGACACTTAACCCCGCAGCCCGGAGTAGTCCAGCCGATAAACCAAATTAATGTGGTTAAATTAGAAGTTTTAAAAGGTTAGATAATTAATGATTAATTTATTTTTAAGATTTAACACCCCTTGGAATCCATTCGTGGCGTTGTGCCACCAGGCTCGAGGAACCAGCCTCCTTAGGACACTTAGCCCCGCAGCCCGGAGTAGTCCAGCCAATAAACTTCATCTTTAGGATGGTTGTTGTGTTTTAAAAGGTTTGTTGAATGTTTTAAACATTAAGTTAACACTTTCTGGAGTTTTAGAACGATTTTGAATTTTATGAATTTTTAAATATTTTAATCATTTAATTAAGGGGTTGAAAATTGACTTTTTGATTAAGTTCAAATTCTGGAATGTTTGTATTTTATTAAAATACTAGACCTTACTACAATCAGTTAGAAGGTAAGTACGTTGAAATCGGATTTTTCTGCATTTTATTACAAAGGTTTGAAGTTTTGAACTAGTTTTGAACTATGGTTTGACCAATTTGTTGACTTTTTGAATTTGATGTTTATCTGAAATTTTAACATTTTTAATAAATATTAGGCATTAATAGGAGTTGAATGCAAGTGAGTTTGGGTGATTTGGATTTTTCTGGAATTAGTTATGAATTTTTAAAGTTTTGACTATTTAATGAGTTTTTGGGAATTTCTTAATTAGAGGGCTTTTTTTATGATTTTCCTCCAAATGAATCCCAAACTCCTTGAAATCAACTCCAAAGGTCAGAAATGACCTAAGGAGAGATTCCCAAGTGTTTGGGAATTTTTTTGGAATTTTTAATAATAATTACTTAATTATATGAATTAAATATTAATTTTCACTTAAAATTAGATTAAGGTTTAAATTGCTGTCAAATAATTTTTATTTTAATTTTCATGGGTTATGGGTTTAATTATGGTCAGTTAGAGGGGTTAAACATAATTTTTGGGTTTAAATTGAGTTTATTACATTTTCCGGAAGGTTTGATGGCTTAATTAAGGCTTAAACTTAGGAAAATTAATTAAGGGTCTAAATGATTTCCAAAACCAGTGAAAGTTTTCCTAGGGGCTGTACATGTCACTAGGTTCAAGTGTTTGAAAATTTTTAATCAAAAGGATGTGTATCCTAATTATTAAAAATTTTCTAAGTTTTCTAAATATGTCCTTAATTTTTGTCCTTAATGACAATAGGTTTGATGGGTTCAAATCAATGTTTTTGCTAACCCTTGAAATTAACATAAAATGAACACACAATAGCAACCAATTCCTAAATCTAAGAGAGCCTTAGACTAAGTGCGAGTGTGTGTACCCTAAACATGCATTAGTTAATATAAGACTTAATTGATTAGAAAATTAATCAATGAATAATTAACAAATTAGTTATTCATTGATTAATGATCACTCCCCATTAATGTTATTCAATCAAGCTCAATCTAAGTTTAAAGTTTCAAAAGATCTCTCAATTATGTTAAATTTAATATATATATATATATATATATATATATATATATATATATATATATATATATATATATATATATATATATATATATATATATATATATATATATATATATATATATATATATATATATATATATATATATATATATATATATATATATATAGTTTTAAAGTAATTTTCAAAATATAGGTATTTTCATATATAAACCTATAAGGATATTAATTTTAAAATAAGATAATTTAAAATAACATTAAAACAAAGTTTTTTTTTAAAAACTTGAGAGATCCACTGATATTCAATTAACTTAAATTATAAAAATAAACAAGAATTTAGGTCTTGAAACTAATTTTAAATCAAAGTATTCAAAATTTCAAAATTTTTGATATATTATTTGAATTTTTATGAATTTAATTGAATTTTTAATGAATTCTTGAATTCTTAAGAATAATTAAATGAATTTAAATAATTCAAAATTAATTAATACTTAAAATAACACCTAAATTAGATTTAATTAAAACTTAATTGTTTTCTGAAATTTTAAGATAATTATTATTTAATAACTTTAAAATTATCTAATTCTAGGTTTAAAAATTTCCAAATTAATTAAAAAATATATATATGGTATATCTTTAAATTAATTTTATTTTAAAATTAAACATTTAAAGATAATCCTCTGATTATATTAAAGTAATATTAAAATTTAATATTTTGAAATGATTTAAAATGAATTATATATATTTAATTAATTTAAAATTATTACACATAAAAAAAAAATTTAAAGTATAATTAATATTTCAAATCAATTATAATTTTAAATTAAAATGTTTATTTTCTGCAAATATTGATAAAAAATAAGTAAATATTTTTTTTTAAAATAATTTTATAATAATTTTTTTATAAAATTTTTTGAACTAAAATGATTTTTAAAAAATGAATTTTAAGTCATTTTTGAGAATCTGTCGGCGCCGGCGGCGGCGGAGGCCACGTGGCGATCTCGCACTCGTCCAGCGCAGCGGCGGCGGCAGACATCATTGCTGAATGATTGAGAAAATGCGTGGGTCCCACACGTTTTTCACTAATCCATGTCAGCGGATCTCGCCCGCCGTTCGATCATCCGCGTTCTGGAACGAACGGCCTGGATACAGCCAGACGCACGGAACAACGTGGTTTCGAATCCTCTGCTGGCTAGAACGGCGGAACAGCCAGATCAGGACCGTTGATCGTGAGATCAACGGTCCAAAGCGCGTATAGCAAACAGCCAGCCGAGCCGAAACCCTAAACCACTAAAATGGCTCGTTCTTTCGATCCAGTATACTAAATTAAATGAAATTTTAAACCTAGATAGAATAGACGAACATAAATCATGGGGAGTTTATTTCGCGGGAAATAACACACTAAATAAAATGTTAAATTAACCTAAGTGTCCTAAGCTAGGTTTAGAGTTTCACCTTGATTTAATGGACGGTTTGAACCGTTTTTGGATTCTCTGAATTTGTAGACTGTCCACGTTTATTTGTCCTGTTGAACTCGAGGCTTGAGAGGCTACGGATCGGGCTGGTAAAGGCTTAGACCGGTTTGAGCTTGAGTTCGCCGGAATGCACTCGCCGGCGGGGTTTGATGGCCGGGTTTTGGTCGGAATATGAAGAGGAGATGGTTGAGGGTTTGAAGGAGCAGAGAACTCGACTGGAGGGGCTTGAGGTGGTGAGAGAATGATAGAGTTTGAATGAGGCTTCATTTGAGCCTTTTGCCCTATTCAAACATCCCCAAGCCAAATGGATGGCTGGGATGCATCAGGGGGCTCTCCCTGATGAGGGACAAGTGTCCCAAGCCGTCAGGTGGCAGGGAGAAAGGCTGGGAAAGGCCCTCCAACCATTGGCTAGCCTTTGGGAGGTGGGGGGACCATTGACATTTAAGGCTAAACCAAGGGCTGGACTTGGTTAGGGAGCTTAATAGAGAGCTTTACCTCTCATTTAGAACTAACCTAGCTGCCTAGATCAGTTAGAGGGAGGCTCACATGTGAATTTGACCATGGGGCTCCTCCATAAACCATTGTTGACCAAATTGACCAGTCAAAAGGTCAAGGGTGCTGAGGTGGCAGCTGAGTTGGCACGGGGAGGAATTCAGGAACTGAAGTGGTGGGTCATTGGGAGTTCAAATGAGTTGAAGTGGCTTAGGCCAAGAGATTTGGCTACTTAAAGGCTTGTTGACCATGTGTTGACTGGTCAATTGACCATGTTGACTGTTGAGGTAGCAGCCAAATGACCTCAAGAGCTAGTTGGTTTGATTTAGAGCAAAGGTCAAATGAAGGGATTGAGATTTGAGTTTAATATGAGGTTTGGAATGGATTTGACCCAACCTTAGAGCTGACTTGGTCAACTCTAAATGGGTTTGATTAGCCAACATCCAAAAACATGATTAGGCTATGTTTGAAGTCGATTTTGGAGTTTTGAAATGGACTCAATGGGTTCAATGAGTTGAAATAACCCATTAAAGCCTTAAGGGAATTTTGAGTCAACCTAGGTTGACTGAGTCAACTAGGTTGACTCAAGGGGTGGGTCAAGGCTGTGCAGGTTTAAAATAATATTTGAAGACTGATAGAGGTGGTTTCAGGGATTGAATTGGTTATTTGAGTCAAAAGGGCTTAATGGGCCCTTAAGCCAAAATTGGTTGACTTGGTCAACCGACTAGATTCAGGGTCTGGAAATAGGTTTAACAGGTTTCAAATGACATTTCAGGACCAATGGAAGTAGCTCCATGGCCTGGGGAGGTCATCTGGGTCAAAACACCCATTTGGACCCCTTAAGGGGTTATTTGGGTCAACTAAGTTGACTTGATCAACCAGGTTGACCCAGGGCTTGGGAATGGGTCCAACAGATTTCAAATGACGTTTCAAGACCAATGGAAGTGGTTCCATGGCCTGGAGAGGTCATTTGGGTCAAAACACCTATTTGGACCCCTTAAGGGGTTATTTGGGTCAACTAAGTTGACTTGGTCAACCAGGTTGACCCAGGGCTTGGGAATGGGTCCAACAGATTTCAAATGACGTTTCAAGACCAATGGAAGTGGTTCCATGGCCTGGAGAGGTCATTTGGGTCAAAACACCTATTTGGACCCTTAAAGGGTCTCTTAGGTCAACTAGGTTGACTTGGTCAACCAGGTTGACCCAAAGCTTGGAAATGGGTCCAACAAGTTTGGTTTGATATTTGAAACTTGCTGGAGATGGTTGCGTTCAATTCGGAGTTCATTTGGTTTGAAATCACCATTTGAGCCCCATAGGGGTATTTTGGTCATTTTGACCCCTGATCAACTGGGGGCCAAAATGGATCAACCAAAACACAGTTTACTGTTCATTGAGTCATAATTAAGGGTCTGGAAGTAATTAGAGGCTTTGAAGAGAGCTCTAAGGTCAGAATCTTCTTAATGGCAAGTCGAGTGGCATAGGCTATAAATATTTGAAGGTTTTACAGCCTATGAATTTTGATTAAGTTTCTGGGGTTAGAGACCTCAGAATGGGCTCAAATTTGGAGGGTTTCCTCCAGAGACATGTCCCATCAGTATGCAACTGACAGACTCTGAATCGGAGGTCATTTGATTGATTTTGAAGTGTTTGAAAATTTGCTGAAAAAGGCTTTTAGGACTTGGCCTTTTAGCATTGGATTTGGGTCTGGATTTTGGATTTGATTTGGATTTTGAGTTTGATAGATCAAGTTTGAATTATCCAAATCATTTATAGTCATTTGGGGAATTATAAATGATTAAATAGGTTTAAAGCTAGATCAAAGGTAAGATCTAAGATTAAACTGGAGATTAAGATCTGAATGGGTTTAAAGTCTGGATTTGATTGAAGTTTGAATTGAATTAAGGTCTAGGCATCTCCTAGGGTCTAAGAAGATCATAGGGTTTGAATCTAGGAGAGTCTTAGGGTCTAGAATAGATCCTAATATCTAGATTGGTCTGGAAGAGTCCTAGGGTCTAGAGTAGATCCTAGGGTCTGGAGTCTAGAAGGGTCCTAGGATCTAGAATGGATCCTAAGGTCTGGATTTTGGAGAGTCCTAGGTTTTTAGATTGATCTGGAGTCTGGATAGGTCCTTAGTGACCTCATACAAAAATGAGGTCAACAATGGGTTGGGGAGAATTGATTACGACTGCTTTGGGGACGTCATTATTTTTGATACAAGTTACCGTCTTAACAAATATAATTTAGCATGTGCTCCTATTATTGGAGTTAATAATTATTGTCAAAATATTATATTAGGGGTGACATTTCTATATGAGGAAACAATTGATTCTTTTTCTTGGGTATTTAGAACATTTTTAAGAATCATGGATAACAAACATATAGTTACTATATTCACTGATTAGGATCAAGCAATGGCTAGGGCAATAGAGATAGTATTACCTAATAAATGACATAGGTTGTGCCAATGACATATATACAAGAAGGCTCCTTCCAAAGTATGGTGTTTTAATAGTAACAACAAAGTAAAAGGCTTATTTTATAGTTGCTTCAGCAAGTGTGATTATGAGGAGAAGTTTGATAGTTTGTGGAATGAATTGATCAGAGAAGGAAACCTTTAGAGTCATCAGTGGTTAAAAGATCTACACATAATAAGAAAAAAAGTGGTCTACAACATTCAATAAAAATTATTTCAACATTGGTATTTTATCTACACAACAAAGTGAGTGTACCAATTATGTTTGTCATGACATTTCAAAGGCTACAAGTTCTATTACCGACTATTTCCTGGGGTTGGAGAAAGTTATAAAAACTTGGCGTATGAATGAACGAGATGAAAATTTTAGATGTAACCAAACGACAATACAACATTACATGAAAAATAGTCCAATATTAAAGCAAGCTGCCAATTTTTATTCGAGAAAGTTATATACATTTTTTGAAGAGCAGTTCCTACATGGTCTAGGTGGACTATGCATTGATCATTCTTCACCAGACTTATCAATATTTTCCATCAAGAAAATATACCACTTTTTTGATTCACACAAGTGGACTGTTATGTTTAATTGTTCTGAAGGAACTATACAATGCAGTTGTGCAAAGTTTGAGATGTTGGGTTTACTATGTTCTCATTGCATGAGAGTTCTGAGACAGTTGGATATAATTAATATTCCTCAAAAATATTTTATTCCAAGATGGTCGTCTAGAGCTCGAAAAGCTTTATATAGTTGATGGAAGATCCTATATATTAGAAACAATATGTGCACATCCATTCAGGGTCCGTGTAACATGATTTTTAGAAATTATGTTTTTGCTGATTTGCATATCAAATTAGCACAGAAGCACAGAGTAATGAAGATGCAGAACAATGTATGATTGATGATATGATCAGTGCAATGGCTCTAAATGTTCAAAATATTATGGAAGGAAAAAAAATTAGCGCATAACTGAGGGGAGCCATAAAATAATTAGAGATCCTATGAAGTGTCAGCCAAAGGGAATCTCTAATGCTAGATTAATTGATCATTGGGAGAAGAGGAAGAGCAAAAAAGTGAAACCCACAGAGAGGAATCCTGGTAAAAGCATAAAATTTATACTAGGAGAAACAGGAAGTCAGTCGTCCTTTATGTAACTGCTCAGTATAACTCGGTATTAGTAGGTATTACACGCTTATTGGCTTATTTGAGAAATATTTTGCCATAAGGTTGTATTGTAAGTTGCATTATGTATAACTTATGCATCTTTTTGCAAATTTTAAAAACAAATTCGGAGTTTTACAGTAACTTGGTATAACTCGGTATTAGTTGGTATTACTCGGTATATGACAAATTTTTAGCTTTTTTCTGAAAAATTTTGCTATAAGGTTGGATTGTAGGTTGTTTACTGTCGGATGTATGTATATTTTTTTGGTTTTAAAAAATTAATCCTGAGTTTTTAAATAACTCGGTATAACTCGATATTAATAAGTATTACTCGGTATATGATGAGTTTTTGGTTCTTTGAGATACGTTTTTCTATAAGCTTTGATTATAACTTGCACTATCTGATGTATGCATCTTTTTGCGTCTGACGTATGCATAAGATTTAGGCTTTATTGAGAAATATTTTGCTATAAGTTGTAATTTTCTAAAATCGGTACAAATCTAACCATTGTAACTTATTTATAATCACAACAAAGAAAACACATGTATGGCCTATGTAAATTCAAATTTTTATTTCATATTGCTACAAAAAAGAGCATATGCAAATTCAGCCCTAAACATAGCCATATTGCTTTGTCAGTTCTTATGGATATCCCATTGAATAATATCATCTTGGATTACTGTTTCCATATATTTACAAAGAAACATTTGACAATCAACGCTGTTGTCTTGTGTTGGCAAGTTCAGAATTGTTAGGATTGTCCAGGTTCATATATCATCCTCATAAGCATTTTGTGTATCAGTGTATAAATGAGATATCTGAAAAGGTAATAAAATTAATATTTTAATATTCAATATCATAGCTAAAATCAAATATAAATTTAAAGAGCACTTATAACTTCAGGAGCCACAGCCTTGTGAGTGGCTTTGGGTAATGAATCCAAAAATTCTCAAGTTTTTTTTCTTAGATTGCCAACCAGGAGTGTCCAATGTTTTTCGTTTATAATGGGAACAAGGATCAGGTTAGCATTCTTAATAGAAGTTATGGTGATATTTGCAACGAATGAAGTTATGTTCATCTCCTTACATTGATAATAATATCCCTGGAATAAATATGCTTTAAATTGAGTATTTGTTCAATACATAGAAGTTCTTAAATACAAATTATAACTCACCCAATGAAAACTAGAAACAAAGATAAAAGATTGATTCAGTCCTGGGATCATCTTATTCTTTTCGGATAATAACATTACAAATGCATCAATGTGATTGTTGTCAAGCTCTTCTGCTAGCAACAGCTTGTCTACTTGACTTCTATATATAATTGCATTTCCACCGGAGAAAATAGTATCACCCCTGCATAATTCAGTTGATCTTCATTAGAAAATAAAAATATACATATGAATACCGAGCAATACCGAGAATTTTTATTCTCGGTACATGTCGGTATTGAATATATAAACTCGGTATTTGGTGTTCATACAGTATAAACTCGGTATTGAATACTATATACCGAGAAATACCGAGCAATACCGAGTTTATCTTTATTCGGCATTGCTCGGTATAAGGTATTAAAATGAGCAATACTAAGTTATATCCAATCAATACCGAGTTAATTTTTAATTCGGTACAGCTCCGTATTTAAATTATCTATACTCACTTATCCTTGAACTGCTTAAGAAAATTATTGATGGAAATTCATTTTTCTTCAGTTATTAATAATCGTCCTGGGTACTCTAACAATTCTGGTGATGGTCTTTCAATTATTTTTGATTCATCAACTTCATGAACTACAGCAGTCGGGGGATTAGCCGGAGCAGTTACAGCACTGACCTTCATTTTTAAATTTTTAACTTCAGAGGCATTAACATCAGGCAGAGCAGCAGCAGTAGCCTTTTTCATTAATCTTGAAGAAGCACGAGTGATAGGCTTTCTTCCTCTACATCCAGTTTCTTTTTTAGTAATATTTTCAACAGCAGGAACAACCAAAGTTTCTTTTTTACTAATATTTTCAACAGCAGGAACAACCAAAGTACATTTTTTACTAATATTTTCAACAACAGGAACAGACAAATAAACAGAAGTACTTTGGTAATATCTTCTTGTTCCGGTCCCCTGATGTGAATGGAGTTTTAATCCTTTTCCTTTTTCTATCATTCCTGAGCTGTACACATCGAGCAATTCCTCCCCTATTTGATGAAGGAAATTCCTCATCTTCAGATTGCCGCACAACCTTCTCCAACCCTTTCAAATCGGCTTCTTTTATAATTTCCTCAACAATTTTGTTGACAGATTTGGCTACTTCGTCCAAATTATTATAGTTAGATACAGTTCTTGAAGAAGATTTACCGGACTTTCACTCCGGTTTGATTTGAAAGAGGCAGGAAAAGAATCACTCAAGAATTTATATATAACAAAAAATTTCATTTTATTATCATCTTTAATGTCGAATACTGCTTATTCTAATGCTGCTACCCATCTTTCAAGTAAAGTATTTGACAGTTCGACTGATGTCATTTTTTGACCAAAAAATTGTACTGGGTTATAAGTTTGTAAATGGATTGATTTAGAATCTTCAAGTTCGTTTCTTTAGTAACAGGATGATTTGGATCAGGTTGTGGGGAAATTCTTTCTGTGGGGTCTTGCTGTTGCTTGGCGGTTGGATAGGAGATACAGTGGGGCTTGGCGGTTAGATAGGAGATTCAGTGGGGCTTGGCGGTTGGATAGAAGATTCAGTGGGGCTTGGCATTCTAGTTGGACTGTCAGGAGTTGGAATACTTGGTGGAGATGGAGTTAGGGGCTTAGAAGATATGTGAGGGGTTGTGTGTGGAGTAATTACAATTTGCATATGCTCTTCTGTTGGATATGTAGAAGAACTCTAAAGTAAAGTCTTCTCAGCATCTGTAATTCCTTGTAAATGTGTGAATATCTGCACAAGATGTCTTTATAGTCATGAAAATTATATAAATAAATCAGAAATCTAAGTAACTACATGTACATTTACTACCTCAGTATCCTAAAGTTCGGTTAACAATTTGTTAACATCTTTTTCTCTATAATTAAATTTTCTATCCCAACAAACGAGGCGTGGTCGAGCAACATCATCCACTACGCGGTGGAAATTTGTATGTTGAAAAAACCATATCTGTAATTAAATAAAACATACAATTCAATTTTATAATGATAAAAAATTAAATGTCAATAGTATAAGTCAATAAAAGAAAACCATATCTATAGTAAATACTCACAATCAGAATCATTACAAAACCATTGACATATCCTTGTGAATAACCTTTTGAATGTTTTTTTTGCAATTGCATTAAATTCAATTACAAGGAAATCCCTAATAGATTGGGGCCAGTTGTATGTTCCAAAGTTTTCGAAATTGTTTGCAACATCCAATATTGAAGATGGAACGCGAAAGTTGGCCATTGGAAAGAAGATGTTCGATAGTAAGTGTTGACCTCATTATTCGAGATCAATTTCCCCGAAGTCGACTCTAGTACCTAGGTCTTCGTAGCCTAGTATAGATGTCATCCTTTAGTATTTCCCTTAGGTGGATACCCAGTGACGTAGCATCGACCCAACTTAATAACTTGACCTAAATTGTCACGAAATTTTTGAACCAAATATATGTTAATTAGAAGCAATCAAACACCATTTGAACTCATTTCAAATTGATCGGCATCATATAAATAAATTATTATTATTATTATCTAATTTTATTATGATTCAAGCCCAAATTGATTCGCCTTGGCTCAATTGAAATAGAATTAGTATAAATGCGATAATTTTAATCAGTTGAAATTTTATTCCTTTTTTAAAATTAGATTTTTTTTTATATATAAATATATCAAATTTATTTCAAATTAGCCTTTAAATAGTTCTTAAATATCTAAATAAAATCAAATTCAATCTCAGCCATAAAATCCCTTTCTAAATCATGCTTTAATCTAAACCTTTAATTTTGAATTAAAGAGAAGAGTAAGATTACAATTTGACATATATTAGAAATAATTGAGATTTAGGAGATGATTAGGCCAGCAAAAACTCAAACTACCCCATCTCCCTGCAGTTCAAAAACCATCCAGCAGTTCGCAGAACCGAACTCCCTCTCTTACACTTTCGGCTCTCATTCGCATACACCCAGGCAGAACCGAACTCCTCTTCCAAGGATTGATTTCGTGAACTGCTCAAAAAAAACTCTTTCTCTGTATCTCCTATCTCTCACACGACACCAAGGCGAAAAGTCCCCTGCAGTTCGCCAAGGCCTCTTCTCAGCCCGCCTCTTCTCCTACTCCAGGTTTCACGAACCTCACAAAGTCTGACACTTCCCCATCCACTCTCGCACTCTCTCCCATTGGAAAGAAAACTGAACTCCCTCACTCTCTCATTTCCGCACATAACAAAATCCCCATCATCTACTCTCAGCAGTTCATGAAATAAAAACAAGAAGAAGCCCCTCCAGCCCGTCAACTCCCCATTTGCAAATACAAAACCAAATACTATCACCTCCTGCTCTCAGTTCGCAAGAAGTCCAGGAAATCCAAGGCCGAGCTCCCTCAGTTTTCCATCTCTCGCAAAATCGAAGCCCCAAAGGATCAAAGCAGTCGACCTCCTCTTTCCCACCGATCTCCGACCAAAACCTCATCCCTAGCCAAGGGACCGCCCCCTCTTTGCTCAATCGTCGCCTCTCATACGCACGTTCAAGGAAGACCAATAAAAACCTTGAAGAATCCTGCTGTCCTACCCTTGCTATGTTCAGCATCTTCAACGTTGATCATTAGTTCTAGCCAAAAATTTCGTCGTCGCTTCCTTTGTTCTGAAGCTTCTAGCCAACGCCAATATCTTCTCAATTCAAGGTAATTTCTTATACATCTTCTCTATCTTCTTCACCTTCTCTGTTGGGTAAGAGAGTTAATAGATATCATCTTTAATTTTGAGAATAAATGATAATAGCTTGTTTCTTTCTGAAATTGTAAAATCAAGAAAATTTTCCTTTTAATTTTCTTTGTATCAAGATAACATTTATTTTAGAAAAGAATGCTGAACTTCTTTCCTTCAAGTTCAAATTGCTTTGAATATTGTTCTATATTTTATCTTTATAAAACAAAAAAGAAAGAATAAGAGGTGAAATGTTTGATATAGTTCTTTGCTCTAAATGTATAGCTTGTTGTTCAAGATATGCATAAGATACTACATTATTTTTTTTTTGTTCAGTAAGTGTTATATGCATATTTCTTCAATAAATGAATAACTTATGATAGAGTGTTGATTTCGTTTTAAAATACCTTGTTTCATGAGTAGATTCAATGATTTTAGCTACATATTCAACTTATAGTCTCACTTGCTTTATATATTATTCATAAGTTGTGGTAGCTCCAATAAAAGGTTATTTGTTTTATGCTAGAGGACTTTATATGTTAGAAAGGTGAGAATTGTATGAATTTTGGAAAAGTAGAAAAGTGTGTGTTTTTGAAAAGTGTGTTTTTGGAAGGTATATGTGTGTTTGAGTAATAAGATATTTGAAAAATGTGTGTTATAAAATGTTTGGATTTTGAAAGATTGAGATTCATTTGGGTTGAAAGTGGAATTTGTGGGTGATTTGAAAAGTAAAAACTTATGTTAAAAAGTGAAAGTGGTTTGTGTTGGAGAGAGGTATATGGAAAAGTTAAGTGTGTGTCTTATGAAAAGTGATGATTTTGACATTATGAGGAAAAGTATGGTCTAAAAAGTATAAAAGTCATTTTTGAAAAGTGGAATGTGTTAGGAAGTATAAGAAATATATAGACTTTGGAAGATGAAATGTATGCGTATTGAGAATTATTTTGTATGAAGGGTATATGTGTTGGAAAATAAAATGAGAAGTGAAGTTTGGTTGATTTAAAAGGTAGAAGTATATATATTAGAAGGGTGTATGTAAATCTCTAGGAAAGTGAATAATATATTTGAAAAGTGGCTTGTGTGTGTCTATGTTTTAAAAGATGGAAATTGTGTCTCTTGGAAAGGTGAAAATGTAGAAAAGTAAAGTGCACGAGTGATTAAATAATGAAGTATAGAATACGATTTCGAGAAGAGAGAAGTGTATAAGTATAAGAGGAAAATTGTTTATTTTGTGAAAATTATATAAGGTAGGAAGAATGTAAGTGGATGTTGGAATAATATAAAGTGTGCTTTCAAAAAGGAAATGTTCAAAAGCAAAGTCAACTAAGCCGAGGATCAAGCCCGAAGAAAGGTACGTCTTTATTTTCAGTAAATTTTAATTATTTTATTATTATTTATTAAAAATGCTTTCTAATCCTTATTTTTCTATTTTATTTGCATAAACTGCGAGGAATGGTAAGGGTCGAGGGAACAAAAGTACAAGGAGCTAAAGGCGTCAGTCGCCTCTATCCAACCGGGTAGAGGTGCTACGGGCGGGACCACCGGGTCGTAGCCCCCGGTGACTGTAAGTATTTCTAAACTTAGAAAACTTTTAGGGGCCCCTTGATGTGGTGTGCGTTAACCCTTCCCTTTTAGGTCCCTGTAGTAACTTCAATTTTATTAGGTTTATTTTTATTTGCTCTTAGATCCCTAAACCCCTTTTACATATACGCAAAGTCCCAAGAGTTAGTAAATAACAAAAATTTTGTCCCATATAATAGTAGTGACATTTAAGGACAATAATTAAGGACTGAGTATTAGAAAATCTAGACTTAGGATGTATGCACACTTTAGGATAGAAACATATAACAAAGAAAACTTAGTGACACCTCACCTTAGGATTAGTGAATATTTTTAAATTAAAATTCAATTAATTAGAAAACTTTAGCTAATAATTGACCTAGGACATATCAAAACCACATAACCTATTGCACACACTTAGATTTGTTTGCTAGGACAACCGACTCTAGTTTTAGGTTAGGCCGGTGTTTATTTCCTTACTGTACTGTGACGGGCTTTTTCTCGAGTTTTATTGCATGCTGGATGTAAAATGTTGGTGTGTTTGTTTATTTATTTCTACTGCACTCTGTGTTGGTTTGATTGACGATTAGATTACCCATAGGCTAGGAGCGATCTGGATTGTTAATATGATTTTCTGCAGGTGGCCACACTCATGCAGGGTAGAAAAAGGGGGCTAATTAATTAATATCAAATAAATGCTACAGGTGCTTTAGCTGCTTAGCCCCCAAATGAAGAAGAGTGTGGCCAAGTGTGGCTTAATAATTTAAATTCAATTTCATATATATATAACTGCGTGGGATGATTTTTGTTATAAATTGCTTAGGATAACCTTGCAGGTGGACTAGATTTTTCTTCCTTTCTGTGAAATGAAATGTAATGTAAATATAATATATCAAGAGTCAATAAATGTGAAAGTGATTTTTTGAAAGTGGGATATTACATCCAATTTGGAATCCAAAGAAAAGAGAATATACCTTAAAGGATTATTCTCTTTTATTTGGAAAGCCAAATTATGATGATTCAATATCCAAATAGAAAAGAAAATACCCCTCTTAGGGATGAGTTTCTTTTCATTTGGATATCCAGAACCCAACGGACCCGAGAAGTTCGTAGAAGAAGAAAAGACAGAACAAGAAGATTGAAGAAAGATGATGAAGAAATGAAGATTTAAGGAACAGTATATCCCATTTCAAAAATCACTTGCGTCATTCTTAGGATTAGAATCCAGGTTTGTTGTCAGTGGTGCCCGGCCACTTTACTTTTCTGCAAATTCTGGGTGTAATATGGACTTGGACATTGGACATTATATTGGATTATTAAAATTGATTGTTTACATTGTTTGTGCAGTAGATTTTTTTAGGACCTTGTATGCCGTGTTTTGTTTTAGCCTGGATTCGAATCGGAGAGATTTTTTTTCGTAAGGGTACGCTCAAAATTCTTCTACTTGTAATTTTAAATAAAAAATTTTTAGGCTCACATAGTAACTCTAACGATCTAAGAAGTAAGCTCGGACCGCCGAGCGAGTCAGCATAAGCATATTAATACTTTCTCTTCCTTGTTAGGCACCTCCCCGCCTACGGGTCTGGCAGACCACTTGACCTATGAGGGTGCAGTTCTGTCAAAGGGAAGTTGTGCAATCTCTAGGAAAAAATCTATTTTCTAAGCCTAAATTTTTAAACTACTTCATTATCATTTTATGCATCCGAGTCAATTAGCATGCATTGCATTAGATACAAACTAAAAATAGTCTAAAATATTAATTGCATTTCTAGACATTTATCACCCTACATAAGTTGAGGGGCTAATTAGGAATTGTCTTAGATTTCAGCCACAATTCCTTAAAACTTAAACAACATCCCTACCCATCTTTCATAAGAGACTGGACACATGGTTTTAAAGCGCCTAGGTGGTTAGCTGGCTTCCCAATCCAGCCGGGGTAAGTCCAGATTTGCACTTCATTAGTTAGGTTCGGGTCGCTACTTTGTAGTACCCAAATTAGATTTAGGTTCTGAGGCAGATTCTTTTTAGATCTTAAGTCCTCACCCTCCGGGAATATAATCCCAAATTTCTAATAAAATTTTAACTTAAATATAAAATTCTCTCTTAAAATGTAAAGCCCAATATAGGATAGGCTGAGGTCTCCTCTGGACTTCTCAGAATCCGGCACCTCCTACTTTTCTTCCTTCGACTCGCTAATAAATGTTCAACATTGAGCTTTCTCCTTGAAAAATTCCTACTTCTATTTCCTTGTCTTTTACTTTGTACTCAAAAGGGTATGAAATCACTGCTTTAATCGAGAGTTTTTCTTAGGAGCTTCTCTCCTAAGATGTAATTAACTATATGAGCTTGCTCCTATAGGGATTTGAGAACCCAGACTAAAATAAACCTTGTTTTATTCGTATAAAACAAGGGAAGAATCTTTGGGAACGTAGATATTTTTAAAACCTTATTTCTAATTTTGAATAGACTTGTAGAATGTTATTATTATCTTTTCAGATAATATAATATTATACTTATTATATTTAACTTTAGAAATAATGAATTTTATAAAACTCATTCTCGCTTTTGGATATCTTGAAGAATGTTATGTTCGTCTTTTAAGATGATATAATATTTTTCTTGCCATATCTAAACAAAAGAATGAATAAAATTTTTCAAAAACATATTTCTATCTTTAAACATATTCAATAGGATTTCATGTTCATCTTTTGAGATGATATGTTATTCTTTGAACTATGTTTGATTATAGAAATATCAATTTTCAAAACCCTATTTTGATATTGAATCCATTGTAGAATATTGTGTCAGTCTCTCGAGATTGTACTTTATTCTTAATGTAGTATTCGATTACAAAATAGGAGAAATTAAAATCTGCGTGGTGAGACACAATTTTTTTCCCACCAGTAAGTAAACAATAAATTATCTTACTACTTTTTCTACCAGAGTAGACACATCCAATTTCTCAATATCATGCCATATATTATTTGCTGTCACTACACTAATCGTAGCACTACCTGGCACAAATTTATTTCCTCTGTTCGGCAACCCAAAAATCAGAGTTATTTCATCAGATGTGAAAGGTATCATTTTCCCCTTAATAACAAACATTCATACTGAATGTCCCAATTCGTCAATTAAACAATTAGAACATTATGAGGGAATCAAGGCATGAAAAGGAACTGATTAATATGTAGCTGCCGTAGTCTTGATACTAACGGCTCCCCAAATTTTATAACCATCTCATTACGAACTTCTCTAAAACTTGAAGTTCGACATCTGAAATGAATCTTTGGGCAATATCCCTGCATCATAAAAAAACAAATATTTTGTAAATACAGAGTTATAAGTTCAAGTACCAATAGTACCGAGTAATGTTAAGGAGAATTGATAGCAATCACATATACACATTATTTTCATAATATATCAAACCTAATGCCGAGTAGTTACTTTGAAAAAATTAGCAATAACGACAAATACCGAGAAGTACCGAGAAAAACCCAGAAGTACCGAGAAGCACCGATTAGCACCGAACAGTACCGACCAGTACCAAGAAGTACCGAGCAGCACAGAACATTATATTATATATAAAATATTAAGATATTTACTTTAAATACCGAGTAATTACTCTGAATACCGAGGAGTACCGAGAAGCATCTATCAGCACCGAACAGTACCCTGCAGTATGAAGCAGCAAAGAACAAAATATTATATATAAAATAATAAGATAATTATTGTAAATATCGAGTATTATCTCTGAATACTGGGCTGTACGGATCAGTACCGAGCAGCACTGAACTGTACCGACCAGCACCGAATGCCGAATACCGTTTAGTACCGAGCATTACTTCATGAACTCACCTTGATTTGAAACATTCTCACAGCATACATTCATATTTTTATACTAAAAAAGAAACTTAGTAAGTAAACCCTAACCCTAAAAATACGATTTTGTTTTTTTTTTAAACAAGATTACCTACCTAACTAGAATGAAAGTACTTCGGAAGAAATTTCTAACCTCAGGCATTGTTTCTATCGAGGTTTTCGACCGAAAATTTGCTTCGAACTCACGACAAATTTCTTGCGAACTACGAAGGAAATGAATAGTTGCACAAGTATCTTCGTCTTTCCATCTAGTATAGCGAAATGAAAATCTACAGGGTAAGAATATATTTAAAATATAAGCACACGGTGATGGGCTGCTTGTCGGGTTACCATGGATTTAAATTTTGCACGTGCGACAAACCCACTATTCGCCAAGTTTCGGGAGTCCGCGGTTTTTTGCCTGCTACGTGGCGCGTTCTCATCGCTCGCCGAACGTAGCTCTACGTCCGGCGACCGGACCAAATAAAAGTTCGTCAATTAGTTGAGGCAACATACGCACACATAATTTGCATAAGACTTTTATTAATCCATGATGAATTTAGATTATATTTTAATAACACAGGTTTGTCAGGATACTTAGAACCAAATTCTAAATAAATGAAAATTAAAAGCTTCGTCAAATTAAACATACATCTATTGAAATTATAAATTTCATTAATTAACCCACTTAATTAATTCACTAATTAATGGACTGAGTTGGTAAATTTTATAAAATTCTAAAAAAAAATTTTGAATGACACAAATTCAAAGGCATTGAAATTAAAATTAAACCTAATAGTTATTAAAATTTAGATACACTTAAAATTCTAAGTGAATAAAAATGTCAAACTTTAAGTCAACTCAGTCATTAAAAAATAATTAAAAATTAAGAAAGCTTAATAAAAGCTCAATAATTCAATAACTAATCAACCCAATATATTCAAATCAATGAACATTAATAAACAATAATCAAACACGATTTATAAATTTAATATTTAAAATAATATTTTATATTAAAGATTTATAACAATTTTGATAATTATTTTTTTAAAAAATAATTAAAAATTAAACTTGTTTATTTATATTTTTAATTTGATTGATTTTATATAAGTAAAATCAAATTAAAAATAACAAATAAAAATTGAAAATTATAATAAATAATTAACAAGACACTTCAACAAATAAACTAATCAAATAACATTTATTCGATTTTTAAATTTTATTTAAATAACACATTCTTGAGGGAGAGGAATCTAATATTTTTAATTATTAATTTAAATTATTCTTAAATGTGCTCGACATTCTAAAAATTTTAAAGTCTTAGATCCAAACTCACACTTAAGGATGTCAAAATAGGTTTTCGGGTCGAGTTTTAGTCAAAATTGAAATTGACTCGCTCTTGACATGTTTGACTCGAAATCGACTTATTTGTCCAAACATGTTAACAATTTAGCCTTGAATTGACTTGAAACCAACTAACCCAACCCGCTAAGCTAGTTGTGTTCGACAGGCAAGCACGAGCAGGCGAGCGTTAGCGCAACGGGCGAGATGCCACAAAGTGAGTGGGCAACATACTAGTAAAATAGGTTGCTTTCAGGTCATGGGTTAAACTGAAACCGACTTGATATTTCAATCAAGTTGAAAATTTAAACATAATTCAATTTGTTTGTTAAAACAGCTAATTCGAACCCAAAATTTTTGAGTCAGATTTTACTCAAGTTTTTGAATGGCATGATACGTTGACACCCTTTCTCATACGCTTCTGTGAGAAGAAATTATAAATATATTTAGTTGTCGTTTAAATAAGTTTTAAAGGCTGAAAAAACAAATTTTTGTAAATGAAAGTATATAGTCTTAAAATTTGTTTGACTGCGCTAAAAAAATTGTACTTATTTACTAAATAAATATAAGGGAAATTTACATACATACCATTCTATTTATAACCATTTACATATCTAACACCTTAAAATTTAATATTACTCTTATGCCACCTAAAACTCAATTTTTACCTCACTTCTACCACTCCGTTACTTCGTCCCTCACGGCATATTCTTCCCGTGGAATTTTCCCGTTTGCAAATACCTTTGCTCGCGAACACATTCGATCGGGATTCCATCTGCTCACGAAAATCTCTGCTCGTGATCGGGAATACCTTCCTTCTGCTCGCTGCTTGCGTCCGGCTGCTCGCGATCCTCTGCTCGACTGCTTGCGATTGGAATACAAACCTCTGCTCGTGATCGGGAACACCAAACTTTTATTTTCTTCTGTGACCAAACTTCAAACGATAAATTTTCATCAGGTGTCGGAGCAGTTCCCGCCGGAAGGGAAGGGGAAGGATCGGTCCCTGATCTTGCAGATGCTATTAGCATATGGTTCAAGGTTTATAGATACTACTTTGGATTAAGAATTTTTGATTGATTGGATTTTATTTATATTATCATTTAGGTTAGATTCTGATATGATTCAAGTTTGTAAGGAGGCTGAAGCATTCTGCAGGTAATCTAGTATGTTCAGTTTATAAGATTGTTAGAGAAATACTATAAGAATAACCGATTAGAACTATAAGAATAACCACGTTTAAAGAATGCTCTTGTATGCATTGCTTCGGGTTTTGAACAACAGCCAGTTGCACTCATTTTTTATGCTGATCCTCCCTTCATAAACCTCTCAGGCTTGCATTCTGCGGCTTCTTCCCAAATCTTCTCATCCTAAGTCATCCATTTCCACAACACTGAAATTGATCAACACGTTATTGGGTATCAAATACCCTTCAAAATTGATATCTTCTATTGCGGAATGGGGAAGAATGAAAAGGCCTAGGCAAAATACTTCTTTCTACTTCCTTAGCTTTTCATGAAAGAAATAGTCAGCAATCGCTGGCAGGTAAGGTAGAAAAGTGATCTTACTAGCATTGAGAAGGAAATTTCTCTGGGCGATCTCAATTTCTCGGATAACCTTCTCGTCGAACTTCCCTCTGAAGTACATCAACACTAGAAGACAGAACATCACGAACTGGAAGTACCCCTAGGAACAACGATTCCGTCGTCACTTTTCGATTGGGCACAAAGGCCATCGTCGGGGATATCGAAGGCCCAGCGGCCGACATCGTTGAAGACAGAATTCTAGCGTGGATAGAACAGTTAATGCGGGGAGGAAGAGACGTAGTGAAGTTTCTGAGATGGAGTGGTATTTATGCTGTAAAATTAGTTTTTGGGGTGGCATGAATGTAATATTTAATTTTTGGGTGTTAAATATGTAAAATAGGTATAAAAAGTGGCATGTATGTAAATCCCCCTAAATATCAATGTGCTTTTCTGGATGCACAAAGTTGGTGGGTTACTTTAACTTGCACTCATATTTTGATCAAATTATTTTGCTCAATTCCGAGTCTTATACAAGAGATTATTCTATACAGACGTCGAACATCTTGAATGAGAGACACAGATGGACGTAAGCAGGGAAAGAGAGATTTGGAAAAACTAAAGATTTTCTTATTTCTGAAAAATAGAGTACAGTGAATATTTATAAATGGAGATAAATCAAGAATCCTAACGTCTTAATGATGTGGCAGAGGTTATACAAGAAGGTACACTTCTTGTATAGCTTACAGGCCCCCTCAAACTGATGACTGCGGTGCAGTAATTAGTTTGTTACATAAAAATTTAAATCGTCTAATGGGTAACGGCTTGGTGAAAACATCTGCAATTTGATCATTGGTATATATATGATGAACGGATAACTGATTTGAGCGGATGCAGTCTCTGATGAAATGGCAGTCTACATCGATGTGTTTCGTTCTGGCGTGGTATACCGGATTGTTGGCGAGAGCAATGACGGACGTGTTGTCGCAGTAGATGGTTGTAGGGGTTGTTTGAGGAAGATGGAAGTCCGCAAGAAGCTGGTGAAGCCATATTACTTCCGATGCTCCGGACGCCAGCGCCCGGTATTCCGCTTCGGTGATGAGCGTGCGATAGTAGATTGCTTTTTAGCTTGCCAGGATATGAGAGATTTGCCCAGAAAATTACAATACCCGGAAATGGATTTGCGGTCATGGGTATTGTTGGCCCAATCAGCGTCGACGTAGCCATGTAGAATTAAACTGTCCCGGTATAACGGGATGCCTGTAGAGGTGGATCCTTGGATGTATCTAAGTAGCCTTTTAAGATCGTCAAAGTTGCTGTTGAGAGGAGCTTGCATGTGTTGGCTCAATTGTTGAACATCAAATTGGATGTCGGGCCGGGTTAAGGTAAGGTATTGGAGCGAGCCAATAAGTTGGCGGTAGAGATGTGGGTTGGGAAAGTCTGTGCTAGTGTTGGTGGAGGTTCCGATTTTGCACGAGATAGGGGTTGCCACCGGTTTTGAGTTCTGCATGCCGGCTTTGTCCAAAATTCTTTTGGCATATTGTTGTTGATGAAGAAGCACTCTGTAGGAGGTGTTAGTAGTTTGGATGCCAAGAAAATTGGCTAGAGGTCCCAGGTTCCGCATTTGAAACCGATCATGCAGACTTGTTAGGAGGCGTGTGATCTCCGATGTCGAATTGCCGGTGAGTAGAATAACATCGACGTAGATGAGGATGTAGATTTGGTTGGAGCCCGATTTGTAGATGAAAGAGAAGGGTCAGCGTGGCTAATGTTAAACCGAAAGATTGAAGATGATGAGAGAGGGTGGCGTACCATTCGCGTGGGGATTGTTTGAGTCCGTATAGAGCTTTGTTTAATTTGCACACAAACGTTGGATGAATGACTTCTTGAAACCCGGGTGGTTGTTCCATATAAACAGTCTCAGATAGTTGACCGTGTAAGAAGGAGTTGGAGACGTCGAGTTGGTGAATGTCCCATTTGAAATGAAGAGCGACGAGAATAAAGACGCGGATAGTGGGAATTTTGGCGACGGGACTGAAGGTCTCCAAGTAATCAATGCTGTGTTCTTGGTTGAAGCCCTTAGCAACAAGCCAGGCCTTGTACCTTGCAACGGTGCGTCGGATTTAAGTTTTGTTCTGTACGTCCATTTGCATCCGAGGATGTTTTGAGTAGGATGGGGGGGACGAGATCCCAAGTTCCTTGCATTTGTAAGCTTGGGAATTCTTGTGACATAGCTGCACGCCATTGCTCACTTTTGCTTGCTTGATTGTAGGTTGTGGGTTCAGAGTCGTGAATAATGTGAGAGAGATTAAAAATTTTCTTTGGTTTTGAATTACCTGTCTTGGATATGGTGACCATGTGATGTGTGGTAGGTTGTGATATGGGAAGAGTACTGCACGGGTTGATAGTAGATGGTGGTTAAAATGTTGGTTGTGGGAGATAGCGGGGGAGGTAGGAGCCTGTGTTTGTGAAGGCCGGTTGCTAGGCTGCGGTGTATGGATGGGTTGAGCAGATTAGAAATGTGATTACTGATAGCATGCAGGAGGCTAGTAGTAGGGACGAGGAGCAGCGGAGGGATGGTAGGAGACGAATTGGGATTTGGTGGGTTATGACTTGTGAGTGTTTTGAATGGAAAAATTTGTTCATTGAAAATGACGTGTCGAGAAGTGTAAACCTTGTTATTTTTGGGATCTAAGAAGCGATAGCCTTTCTGAAGGGGGGCATAGCCAATGAAGATGCATGGATGAGAGAGTGGAGATAGTTTGTGACTTGAATATGGCTTGAGCCAAGGATAGCATAAGGATCCGAGCACCTTCAGATGCGTATAGTTGGGTGGTTCTTGGTAACGGATTTCATGAGGTGATTTGTTGTGCATGTTTGGGGATGGAAGTTTGTTAATTAGGTAGACGGCTGTGAGTAGAGTATCTACCCAAAGGTAGGACGGGAGAGAGGCTTCGATGAGCAAGGTGCGAGTGGTCTCGGTAATGTGGCGATGTTTGTGCTCGGCGACGCCATTCTGAAGTGGCGTGTAGGGGCATGTGAACTGATGAAGAATACCTTGAGCGGCGAGGTATGTCTTGAATTTGTTGTTGATGAACTTTCCTCCGCTGTCTGTACGAAGCTTGTGAATTTGAGTTTGAAATTGCCGTTCGATCATTTTCTGAAATTCAAGAAATTTGGAAAAGACTTCCGATTTTTGTGTTAGCGGATAAATCTAGGTGTATTTGGAGTAATCATCAATAAAACTAACGTAATATCTAAAACCATAGTTAGAAGTAATCTGGGCCGGGCCCCATACGTCGGAATGAACTAACTCAAATGGAAAGGAGCTATTATTAACAGATCTTGAAAAAGGTAAGCGATGGCTTTTGGCCATCCTACACGAGTTGCATTCAACGGAAAAAAGAGTTATTACAAATGTGAGGAAAATGTTTTCCAAGTTGTGAAAGTGTGGCCAACGAAGGGTGTCCGAGGCGCCGGTGCTAGAGATCAGGAACGGCCTGAACAGAAATGAGAGCTAGCTGGGACGTGGCATTGGTCTTATTCTTGGCTGGGCGTAGAGGGTAAAGTTCATTAATACACGGACCCGTGAGAAGAGTGTTGTTGTTCGTCTGATCCTTGATGACATAGCCATGCGAAGAAAAGGTAATATTGCAATTGTTGTCAGTTGTAAGTTGATGAACGAATAGTAAGTTGAAAGAAAGATTAGGGACAAAGTTTAATTGAGAAAGTTGGAGGCTACCTTGCGGGGTGGGTAACAAACCTTTGCCGGTGTTGTGAATGGGGAGCTGCTGTCCGTTCCCTATGGTGACTTGAGTAGAGACGGTGTATGGATGCGAGTTATGAAGTTGTGTTGGATCCGAGGTAAGGTGGGAGGACGCTCTGCTATCAAGATACCACTCGATCAGTGGCGGAGGCACGGGTGAAGTGAAGAGGGCGGTGTTAGGCTGCTCGGTGTTATATTGATCGTCGTGGCGGTGCCAACATTTGACGGCAGAGTGACCGTTCTTGC